>CM018691.1:123249599-123623183 GCA_009363875.1 Mikania micrantha
TAGTTTTTTTTTTTTATTTGAGAATTTAAAAACTTTTTAAACTTACCCTCAACTTTATAAAATGTCAATCTTACCTACTCAGATTTTTTAATGTTTAAATTTTTATCATGTGTGATATATATATAGGAAAGTGTTCAATAATTAAACTCACTGTTAAAGCAATAACCCAGATAACTTTGACAAGATGAATCCGAATCTTGAATTTTTTTTTGAACATCATTGTAATACATTTAGAACACTATGTTCTTTTATAAGTTTGCGAAAATTCATCACCGTTTGAGAGTTTACATCGTTGTAAGTTTTGGGCTTAAAACAGTTACAGTGTTGTAAATCAAAAACTTACAACGATGATATCTCTTAAACGGTTATGAATTTTCACAAACTCATAAAAAAACATAAAAAACATAGTGTTCTAATTGTGTTACAATAATGTTCAAAAAAAAAAATTCAAGATTCGGCTTCATCTTGACAAAGTTATCTGGGTTATTGCTTTAAGAATGGGTTATTATTTGAACACTTTCCTATATATATATATATATATATATATATATATACATAGACCCACATATAATATGATTTTTAAACTTACCCTCAACTTTATAAAATGTCAAACTTCGTATATTTTTTAGTCATACCATCAACATATCGATCGTCAAAACGTGCATGTACCTTTGCTCGTTAGCTTTAAGATTGTAGAATAGAACATAAACCTAATTGAGACTTAATTTGTGCATGCATAAGTTAGTCAATTACATAAATACGTAATTAATTCTAAGGGTTACGTAAACAGGTAATAAAAAAAGAATTCTTAATTTAAACATGTTTATTTGAAAATTCAAAAGAGAATGTGAAATTTTGGTCAAAACAATAATATGAATACCAAACCAAAACAAGCATTGACCTTGTCTATATCTCATCCACCCGTACGTCGTCGGCTACCGGAAATCACTTGCCGGCATCTTCATCTCCAATCATCATCAAAATTACACGTTTCCATTTTCAATCGGATTTAAAGCCTCCATTTCCGAATCTTTCTCTTTCTTTCTCCCCTCCTCTTCCTCGCTCTTCTTCTGTGCTGCTGCCTCCTGTTTAGCCGTTTCCAGAGCTCCGATCAGACTCTTCAAACACCCTTCTGGATCTGCCGGACTCGTTTTCGGCATCAGATTCTCGGCCACATCCGCCGGAGTCATCTGGGTTTCTTCCAACAACCCACGAATCGTCTCAAACAGCTCATGGGTTTCAAGATAAAGATAGTTTCTGGCCAAAACCTTAAACGCTTCAAACCCACAATACGATAATTCAATGTGTCTATCCATTCGACCTCTTCGAATCAGCGCAGGATCCAGCTTTTCAACATGATTTGTTGTGAAAACAATCAACCGATCGCCACCACAAGCCGACCATAAACCGTCGACGAAGTTTAACAAGCCGGAAAGAGTAACTTTACTCGCCTTTGCATCGTTCTCCGGCGGTTTCATCGGTTTCTTCGCCGGATCATTATCATCCTCATCTTCTTTATTATCTTTCTTCCGTTGTCCGGTGAGTTCCATCGAACAATCAATATCTTCAATGACGATAATGGACTTGCTCGAAGTCTCGATTAGTAATCTCCTCAGCTCGGTGTTATCTTTCACTGCAGTCAGTTCAAGATCGTATATATCGTACCCCAAGAAGTTAGCCATGGCGGCGATCATAGTGGATTTTCCGGTGCCCGGTGGACCGTAAAGAAGATAACCCCGCTTCCAGGCTCGACCGATTCGGTTATAAAAGTCTTCTCCTTTACTGAACGTCGTCAAATCGTCGATAATTTCTTGTTTCTTGACAGGATCCATCGCCAGGGTTTGAAAGGAAGCTGGATGTTCAAACACAACATGACTCCATTGAGCTCCGTTGTTGGTATAAAGCTTTCGCAATCTGTTTTTCACTTTGATTTCTCTACCTTCTTTAAGAACATGATTCAAGTAATCACCAAGAATCATATCTCTGTGTCTTTTATGGAATGTGAGCTTGTAGTATCGTTTTTCATCTGTGTTTGGATAGAAAGAAAAGGTTTGTGATTTGAGTATGTTCTTCCCAGAAGCCCAGTAAACCTTGACGCCGTTGAAATCATCTGCTACTTCTTCATGATCATCCATGGATAAGGAGAGCGGTTGCGTGTTGTTCTTGACGACGTCTGCTTTGAGACGTTTGGCTTGCATGGAGGTGGTCTTGCCGAGGTAGGTTTCAATGGCGGAATAGGCTTCACTGCGTTTGAATCGTTCACCGGTGAACTCGTTGAAGGTGATCTGTATGTAGGGATAGAAGAGGGTTAAGAATCTTTGTGAGTATTTATCGATGAAGTTCCGAATGTTGTATGGGAAGTATTGTTGGATGATTGCCCAGACGAACATGAGACTGGCGAGAACTGAACCTATGTGGCCTAGCATGTCTCCCATGGCGAATTTGGTGTTCATGGTGTTTGGTTGATTAATCTGTGATGATGATGATGATGTTGTTGTTTTGGATGGTGGGGGGTAGGCTAGGGTTAAATTTGAGTTATTTGATTTTGTTTTGATCGATGATATAAACGATGGGCTGGCTGGCTTATATATATACATATATTATATCTTCCCGTCGTCTTGTTTGATTGTTTGTTTGCTTGCTCAAGAAGGTGATCGATGACTTCTTATGTATGTTCACATGGAACATGCTTTACAATTTCAACTTTTTCTTTCCAATCTACCTATTGAATCAATCTCTACATACTTACGTACATACAGCTACAACCGCTCCTTAGACCACTTATATTCAAAAAAAAAAAAAAAAAAAAAAAGTATTCAATCTCTCTTCCATCTACACAAGTAACCAATCTAACTTAATTTTAACCAATTTCATACCAATGTGATTGATGGAAGGCAGTTTATAAAGGATACATATGACCAAGTGTAGTTTTCTCTTTTACTAAAGTAGATTTCCTACTTCTCGTTAATTCTTCTCCGTACTTGTACAACTTTTCGCCGTCATTCCGAAAAAAACTTGTGCCCCCTCCCCGTCTTACTGCAGCTGCTGGCATGGAGTTTGTCAGGGCTTCTTCCTCGGTCTCAATGGCTGGGAATGTTTGCATATGTGAAAGCAATACCATTCACTGCTATTGGGTACCTTCATGATTAAACATCTTAAAATCAATAGATTAGTTAATTATAAATCCGTCCTAATTTTCATCAAATTTTATTTAATCGAAGCTAATTAGTAATGAAATTGGATCATATATTATGCATACATGTACTCCACGTATAAATCAAACGAACCTTGAGTCTTATCAAAAGGCACGACAGAGATCAAGCTTAATACGATATCACAAACCCTAAACTCTAACGTTCGTCGATCTATAGTTCCTGAACTCGTAACAATCGATGTAGCCAGAATTGTTGACACTTTTTAACAACATTGCCGGAGCGTTCATCAGTAGTATCGACGGCTAACGACACAACCTTCGTCGGCCAGTACAAAGAATAAATAAAGAATCAAGAATTATTATTATATACATACTTCATATAATTAAAGCTCTCATTAAAATTTATTTTCTAGTTAATATTAACAATCAGAATAGCGTATATTGCCTAAAAGGGCATTTAATCATAAAGCTCTTGATAAAAAGAAAAATCCAACAAAGGAATTATATTGCCTGATGAATAAAAAAAATCCATGGATTTTTGTTGTACATTTATAAATAAATAAATATATATATATATATATATGTGTGTGTGTGTGTGTGTGTACGGTAAGAACATGAAAAATGCAGATTAGAAGGAGATCAGAGAGTGGTAAAGGTTTATCAGTCACGATTAATCTGAAACACGGACCAAATGTTCATCATCATATCCCTTTTAAATCATATTAAGAAGAAGCAACGATAAAATAGAATTCATTAAAATAACGCCGGTATAAAATGGAAACAACATGTATTATTATTATACGCATACTTAATATAATTAAATAAGCTCTCATTAAATTTTATTTTCCCTTCATATTAACAATCTGAATAGCGTATATTGCCTAAAAAGGCATTTAATCATAGAGCTCTAAATAAAAAGATTAAACCAAATAAGGATTTAAAATGCTGGATAAACATAAAACAAATCCATGGATATTTGTTGTACATTTAAAATATATATATATATATATATGTATGTATGTATATGTAAGTTTAGAACATGAAAAATATAGAATAGGAGATAAGAGTGTGGTAGCTGGTAAAGGTTTATCAGTTACGATTTATCTGAAACATGTACCCAATACTCATCATCATTTCCCCTTCGAATCATTTAAAATTTGACCAAATGATTCAACAAATACGAAGACAATTCAACAAATCATCAAAACAACAAAAACCAAATTTTTTCCATGTTTGGATAAAGGAGCGTTAACACAAATTAGTACAATTACACTGGCAAAAAATGCAAACAACATGTATTATTATGATAGGGTGAGGTTCCCCTAAAAAGTCTATTTTGCCTAAGAAGGCTAAGAAGGATTTTCAAAAACTCGAAAACCGACTCAAACAAACCCTGATTGAATTCATTTTTGCATCATTGGAACCGGCTTGTCGAACCCTAAAACCCAAACCTTAAATCATAAACAATAAACCTTAATACTAAAACCAACACTTTAAAAACAAATCTTTGACATAAAGATAAAACTTAAAAGCTAAAAATCAAGCCCTAAAACCTAAAATCTAAATCTAGTTGTTAAAACGAAAACTTAAAAGCTAATATTGTAGGGTTCGATAAGACGGTTCCAATGCTATCGAAATGAGTTCAATCGGAGTTCGTTTGGGTCGGTTTTAAAGATTTTAAAAATCCTTCTTAGGCAAAATATACTTTTTATTTGATCTTTCCCCTATTATGATATACATACTTAATATAATTGAAGAAGCTCTCATTAAGATTTATTTTCCGTTCATATTAACAATCGGAATAGCGTATATTGCCTAAAACGGCATTTATCATAGAGCTCTCGATAAAAAAGAACAATCCAAGGAAGGATTTAAATTGCCAGATAAACAAAAAAACAAATTCATGGACTTTTGTTATACATACATACATATATGTATATGTGTGTGTGTGTATTGTTAGAACATGAAACACATATATTAGAAGGAGATCAGAGCTTGGTAAAGGTTTATCAGTCACGATTTATCTGAAACACGGACCAAATGTTCATCATCATATCCCCTAAAAATCATTCAAAATTTCACCAAATGATGAATCAACAATAACAACGAAGACAAATCAACAAATCATCAACATAACAAAAACATATTTTCCGTTATAATTGAAACAGCTCTCATTAAAATTTATTTTCCGTTCATATTAACAATCGGAATAGCGTATATTGCCTAAAACGGCATTTAATCATAGAGCTCCTGATAAAAAGAATAATCCAAGGAAGGATTTAAATTGGCAAATAAACAAAAAAAAATCCATGGGTATTTGTTGTACATATACGTATACATACATACTAGTTGTAAACCCACCCACACAGCAGCCTCCACCTATTTCCAAATCGCTAACTGTATCACCCTACCTTTAAAAATTTAGCTTGAAGCATGCGAAATTATGCTCCTATATTTATTTTCCGTACCAAATATAAACATGCTAAAATCAATTTTATGTAATAAGTGAACTGCTATCCAATCTTAAGTACTAATACGAAACAAAGCAAGCGTCATAATGGACTCTGCTCAAATCCATTTTTATATAAAAGATGAACCTGTAACACACAGTAGACCATCTAATGGACTCTGCATTGCCAAAGCAAAGGTGCGATTTCTTCAGGTGCAGTAGAAGCTTTTGCAAGGCCTTTAAGACCATTGCCTTGATTCTTCAATATAGCTAATAACATAGAAAATAGCAGGATTAATCATTCCCATTTTTTAATAGAAAATTATATCAAAAGAAAATATTTACCTTATGTTTTATTAATCATAATTAACTAATGAGCTATTGTAAAATGAGAAAATTCAACTTAGGGATAACCCAACCTCCTTTGCCCACCATAAGCCTACCTCAGCAGCCTACATGACAACTTTTCTTTCTTACGCTTGTGTTAGTCCCCCAATGCAAACAAACATCTCTGAACCACAACTTAACAGATAGCATTTGTTGTGTTGCAATAGAAATTTTGAATGTTCACCATCTGCTTCCTTAGCATGACCTTCAGTAAAGCTGAAGAATACCAAGTTCAACTGTAGAGTTGAGTGGAAGATGATACAACTTTCTCTTGATATGTTGAACTATTTAGCAAATACCCAAAAAAGAAAAAGAAAAAAACCAAGAACACTTGTAGGAGATTGTGATAAACCTGAGAAGTGTTTCTAGAAGTTAAGGCATCTGGCTCCATTTGTTGTGGCAGCGACCAGCCTATTACAAGAAAAGTGAGATCTTGATATAAATAAACATCAACCACAATGCAACTTGTGTTGCTAAGCTCAAATCGTCCATAATACAACCCTCCAGTGGTTAATGCCACAACAAATATATAATCAATTAAGTAGTTCACAAATGATTATTAAGTCAAGTAATCATCCAATGACCTAATAGATTCAACCTGTCCCAACCTGAACCATCGCACATTCAAAGCGGAAGGTAAGCTTCCAGCAAATAAAAAAGCCAAATAAAAGACTGGAAAGCGGAAGTGATTATAGAAGACTCACAGCAATGAGCATGAGCAGGGCTTCCAATGTAAGCTTAAAGCAATTATTAATGAAGAACAAAACATAAAAGTTCAAATAAAAAATTTTCATGTAAGATAAAAACATACAGTTTCCTCATTTGAAAAATGATAGGAGCAAATCTCCTTTCTTCATATGGCCCAATTCATTGGGATTTCCCTATTGGTCCAGGTCATTTCGGGGCAAGCGGATCATTTATGATGAAGAGGATGAGCTTCAAGAGAATGAGCATGGTTTAAAAAAACGGACTGAAGCGGCGCCTCGAGGCGAAATGGAAGAAAAACGCTTTTGAGGCGGCGCCTCACAAGATCTGAAGAAAAGCACGCCTCACTCTCCGAGGCGGTCTGAGAGGCGGGCCGAGGCGGTCTGAGGCGGTCTATAGGGTTGATGTTTTTTTCTAAACATTCCAAGTCTTTTTGTGTTTTATAGACTTTGTCCTTTTTTATATTTATTGAATGATATTGATCTTAGTTATAAAAGCTCTTTAATTGATGTTTAGTATTTTTTTTATATATATATTATAAAAAATATTTATTTATTTGATACCGCCTCGGACTTACGCCTCGTTTCGCCTTGAGGCGTACGCCTCGTGAGGCAGAGTGAAAACGCCTCGAGGTGCGATTCCGTTCTTTTAAACCTTGTTCATATGGACTGTAAACATGCTTTACAAAAAGAAAATTTGCAGAAAACAGCCCTAAAATGAAAATTTATAATGTATTCCATCCTTAAAATGACGTAAATCATCCTTTAATTAATTACAAAAATCGTCCTTTGTATTAAGAAAGGAGTTTTAGCAAAAGCAGCTCTCCTGGAGCGTATTGATTGGTTGAAAGGCCTGAAAGAAAACATTGCTTTGGGGGGTCCTTTGTATTAAGAAAAAGGATGATATACATTATAAATTTACATTTTTAATGATGATTTCTATAACTATTTCTTAATATAAAGGACAATTTATGTAATTTACTCTGACCAGTTTATTTAAAGAACAAGCAATCAAGCAATATCCAAAAACTCTAATAACAATACGGTACTTACTTCCAAAATGAAAACAACACACATCTCAGCAAAATAAAAACAAAACAAAAAAATACAAAAACATATCATGTACACAGATTCACGAAGCCAAGAAAATGATACATCATACATCAAATGAGAAAATTATGGTACACAGCTGAGTAAAGAACCTACAAATTTATAATAATTTCCAAGATGAAAACGAAGCTTAGGTCATAAAAACATTTATACTGTTTCAAACTAACAAAATCAATTAAATGATTGTGAAATCATATAATTTGATATCACTCACCCTCATCCAACTAACAGCACGGCAGTTAATATCACTTTTACATCAGATCTATAAAAGAAACATGAAATCAAGCAATATTCTCTAGATCTAAACAATTTGGACAAGGTTAACCGGTTTGAGTTATCAAAGATCAAAACTCACATCATCCTCGTTGTCTGGTGGTGGTTCCGAGCAGCCCTAACGTGAGCAGAACTCGAACATGAGCATCATCCATGGCTGCCATAGTTTGAGGTCTCCAGTTACGCACACCAGACCACCCAGCCATCATATTTGTTGCTGTTGCAGGGATCTTACCTGT
Organism: Mikania micrantha; assembly: GCA_009363875.1. Lineage (NCBI taxonomy): Eukaryota > Viridiplantae > Streptophyta > Magnoliopsida > Asterales > Asteraceae > Mikania > Mikania micrantha. The sequence goes on from CM018691.1 coordinate 123,257,916, forward strand.
TGGAATTTCTTTTGGTTGAAATTCCACCGCCATAGATGGCTCTAACACTGCGTTCCAGAGTTCACTAACGGAAAGAAGAGAAGAGAAAGGAGAGATAGAGCATAGGAGTTGAAGATTCCGCTACCGTGGTACATCGGAGGGTTGCCGGGTCTCTCTGATTTGAAGACACAGATGATACACACACAATGTATGCTTTACGGCTGGATACAGGAAAATATGAGGGTTTGGTTTTTATAGCTAGGGTTTTGAGCGTTGCAATCTTTCATAAGTCACGTAACCCTGAATTGAGTTTATTTTCACTATTATTATTTTGAGATTGAGATTGAGATTGAGATTGCAAGGATAATGTAAATACTCACAAAATATTTATTTTATCTGGTTCAGACTAATCATATTAATAATTGAGTTAAAAAAGGGTTAACATGACATGATTTCTGTAACTTATTCGTTTGTCATTCATAATTTTCTAGAGAATGAATATTAATAACCAATAATAATATTTTATCATTTTGATTAATATGTTGTTAGATCCAACTAATCTGATAAATAATCAAATCTAAAATAGATTAAAGTTTCATTTTTAACTAATTTTAATGTTTTTCACATAGCGAGGCTCATTTGAATCTTTCGACTAACTGTAAATATTTCTTATTTAAGTATATAATAATTTTTTTTCTTGGTTTAATCCTCAAACATGCTTAAGCCGTTAAACGTGACAAACACTTGTTAAACATGGTTTTATAAGTTTTGTACATGCATTTCGTGTTCAATTATATGGATGGTCTTTCTGACTAACTATAATATTATATTGTCATTATCACGTTCGATAGTAACTGATTTTTAGGTGCAAACTCAGTTAATCATTTGAATTATGTTCGCAAAATAGCGGCTTAAGCTGCCAACCTCCAATTCCTTGTCTCCTTCCAAGCTCGATCAACCCTTCGGAGCAGACCCATGGCCGGTTGAGATCCGATTTTCCTCCAGACCAAATTATGTGTCTTCCAGCTGGATGGAGAGTAATTATGGCATGCATAAGCAGACTCTAATCAATCTCAATTAACAGTTAATGTGATTGAATCCATTGATTCTCAAATATAGACGAAAGGAAATTCAAAATAAATTCAAACTAGTATAAAATCCAACTTAAACTAACGCATAAGGCTCCTTCACTTATCTTGAACTTTTTTGAATACGAAAAACAAATGAACAATCCATTCTGAGAAGGATCGAATTTCGTGAGTCTTCAAGCCAGTATATAACTCAAATTATATCAAAATCTATGTAATCCAGGTAATTAGTCACATCCATCCACTCGTTAGAAGCTTAGAACAATATCCCTAGGGTTTTAGGTGTTCACAATTGTAATTCCTAAGGTTTCTGTTACAAATCCAAATTTCAAATTTTACTCAAATTTTAATAAACAAAGTTCTTGTCATAAACACTTGTATATATATACATACATATACATAAACTCACACACATACACAAAGTGTCACACCCCCAAATTGCCACTTACGGCGTCAAGTTGTTGGGTATGACGTGGCAGGATTAGTAACTCTTGTCATATACAATGACTCTATATGCTTTTGAAAATACATTGTTTATATTAAAATATAAATTAAGTAGTTCAAATATTACACAACGAAATGTAAAAGTTTAAACAACGGAATGTAGATAAGTGGCACAACATTGTTTTACAAAATATAATAACGTAAAATGTTTCAAAACGAATGTTTTAATGCATGCATGACTCTCTTCCTGTGTTTCCTTATGTGTCCTAGCCTTGTGCATTCAATTACCTGAGAATACATACTAAATGTGTCAACATAAAGTTGGTGAGTTCACATGTTTAAGTAAAAGTAAAAGTTGGTGAGTTCACATGTTTATGACAAAGTTATAGCTCGTTAAAATTGGAACAGATTCTGCCCAAAAATCATAAATGTGTATTTGTGTGTATATGTAATTTTAAACTAAACGTTTGAGAGCGGGTTTCACCTTAGCAAGCAAGGAGAAGGTAAGGGCTTGATCTTTAACTGAAAACTTGGAAGAAGATGATCCCGGTAGCTAGAGACGATCCGATTATTACTATTGGACGTTTGTCAAGCACCTAGAGGGTTGTTTTGGTTAGGGTGGTGGAGCCGAGAGTGAAGGGTTTGGGTTGGGAATGTGTTGGGTTATATAGTCTATAATGGTTGGTTTATATTGTGAAAAGGAGGCAAAGTTGCTCGCCAGTTTTCCAGCATAGAATAATGGAAGAAAAAAAAGGTTGTGTGGTGGTTGTGTTAGCCGAAAATGGCCACCACTCTGGACCACGTTAATATCAAGAGAGACAAAAGAAGAGAAAAGATTAAAAAAAACAAACAATTGTGAAGGTGTGGAGATCTTGCATGTCTAGTGATGTGCGTGAAACTATATATTTTTAATTATGGATTTTTCACACAGATTTTAGTTTTAAAAAAGGTTTTTACTAGAAACTAAATCACACACAATAGGCAAGTGTACCTATTGTATAATAATATAGCTTATGGTAAGAACCGGATATCAATCCGTGGACACGATATCTCCCAATACTAGACCTCAGTCAATGTTTAGCAACAACATGAAAATGTCGAGTTTTGTGAATTTTTACAATAATATTTAAAAGAAGGATTTTTAAATAATCTAAAGTCTAAGAAAATTGCCTAGATCATGAATCCACTTAGTCTAGTGATGTGATTATTATGAATCGGTAAACTAAATGTTGACTAGATTCCGGTCAAAGATATCTAATCATATAATCTTTTGGAAAATTAAAATGATAAACACATTCTAATCACCTAGGATTATTCTATGAAGCCTAATGTCAAGGTCTATGTCAAGATTTAATCAAGAATTAGTCATCCGTCAAGAATCTTAATTCTACAACTTAAGGAAAACTAATATGACTTATACATACTAATCACCCTAAGTTGCATAAATTCAACAAAGTCATAATTTCTTCCAACTTACAATCTATGAACACAATCATGCAAATGAGGTCATTTGGCCATAATTTCCTAACTCACATGTTAATCATACTCAACAAATCATAATATCACCATGGTTTTTCCAAACTTTAGTGAAAGAAAGTATACTTATGCAAGTTTTATAATATTCAAGAAACCAATTATCATTCCTAATCTCATGGCATAATCTTAAAAACAAGTTGTAAGACTATAAACAAATGTTTGATCATGGTTTTCCAACATAGTATGACTAAACATTCATCATTCTTGAACATTAATCAACCTACACAAATTTACAACATCATTGGAATACAATCATAACTTCATCTTGAATCTTGACATAAACCCATTTGACCAATTCATAAATTCATCATCACATAAACAAAAGTTTCATTATAATCTAGACAATGAATTGTTTAGCCCATAAGGCTTACAAGAACAATAACAAAGTGGCTGAAAATAACAAGAGACATGATTAAATTAACAAAATGCAAACCACTAGCAAGCAAGGATTGAAACAAGATGGTGTTGGATGCTACTTGAATCTTCAAGACCTTCACAATCTCCCTTGGATAGCCTTAAGAAATCTGAATAGAAGGTTTTTCAGCTCCAGGAAGTCCAACCCTTTGAAATGAGGTGAAAAGCTCAATTTATAGAAATTCTGGAACTCGGCACGGTCGTGCAAGGTGCTACAGTACTCTACTTTTGGTCTGGGACGGTTGTCGAAGTTGCCATTTTCAGCTAAGTATCTAAAATTGACTCGAGGTGTCAGGCACGGTCGTGCCAAAAGTCGCATGGTCGTGCGCAAGTCGTCATGGCCGGCTGTAACATCAGTGCCGGAAACGTCACCGGAACAGTGATCGTAAACAGTACATGAACAGTAATCAGGTACAAATCTTATGTAATTCAGTGTATTTCACATTCATATTAAGTTTCAGTATCATTTCATGTTATCGAAACAGTGATATCAGACATTTCAGAGAAATCAAACCAGAACAATGGTTCTTGAGTCAGATAATTATCTGGCAACACAGAATCATCATGTGATTCATTTGTTAGGATCTTATTATGTATAAACGTATGTGAGGCCTTACAGGACAAAACAACACGAATATTGTTAAGTGAATGCTAAACCGACAGATTTTTCGTATAGGTGACGATCTGTACGAATAAATCTGAAAGTTTGACGTTCTGAATGATATTCAATAATTAGAAAACAAAGTTGAAAAGTGTAGTTATCGCCGTATTTGATTCGAACAAATACGCGCGATGACCGCGCGATTCGATTTAAACATTTAATAAATATTTTGTAAATTAATAATTAAAAGATATTTAGTTAATTTATTAGGAATTACAACCTAAAATAATTTTATGACTTCTATTTTAAAACCGAGTCGTTTCGTTACGAGAACGACGCGAAAACGACGTTTCTACGCGAAACCACGCGAAACCGAACGAACCCGAACGAACCCGGGTATTTTCCCCACATTTATTTTGGCATTTAATGCCACAACAACCACCATCTACCAGCCATAACTCCATTTTCGTCACCTCCACCCTCAAGCTTTCTCTCTATAAGAAAACCCACCTTCTCTCTAAGTTTTCTTCCTCATTTCTTCACCATTTCAAGCCATTTTGGTGTCTAAATCACCACCATCACTAGTAGATCGTGAAAGTACAACCGATCTGAGCTTCTATCCAGCCAATTCGAGGTAAAGAACGATTTTCAGTTCGGTTTTAGGGTTTTAAAAACCCTCATGGTCGCCCCCTTGCTTGGCCGGTTCTAGGCCCCTCCAACATTTAGGGTTTTCACTAAATACACTTAGAATAGAGTAGGAACAAGAGCCAAAACAATACATAGTCATTTTGTTCAAAATCATGGCTGCCATGGTGATGATGTTCGAAGGTCGAATGGGACAACACAGACCGACGAATGGCACAGGCCGAATGGCCATGCCTTCTTCGGCCACCTCTATTCGCCGAATCAAGACTCCTTCGGCCAAGCTTCCATTCGCCAGTCACTTTTCATTCGAATCAAGCCATTCGACCGAACTCTCTTTCGGCCAAGCCCCTTCGGCCTAAGCACATTCGACCGGACCTTCATTCGGCAACCCACATTCGAACACCTTCTCTCCATTCGACCATCACTCATTCGACTTGTTCCTATTCGGCCTAACTTCATTCCACCCTGCCACCATTCGATCGGTAGACATCCGATCGACCAAGTCACATTCGGTCAAATGATTTGGAAATAACATGGTATGCATGCAAGGGATTGCGTGGGAATCATGTATACATGCATGGGACCTCAATGTGTGCATGAGTTTTACATGAGGCATGCATGGGTGTACGAATTTTTAAACAAAGACTTAAATTTCAATGATAACAAGGAGTAGAGTCATTAATTAAGATGGTCCCTCAAAAACATACTAACAACTCAACATGAGTTGATACTATCTAATACTTTAATTTAAGAACATTTGAGGCCTAATATAAGATCATGTGACTTGAAAACAACGACTTAAAGGTTATGGGGTTGACTTAAGCCCATCACACGTAAATCTTTCATTTAGTCATGTTTAATATAAGTAAATGAATTGTAAACTTTGTTAAATTATAGTAAGTGATTTTTTTTTTTTAAATAAATGTTTAACTTAAAATGAATAAAATTGAAAAGGTTCTACTAAAAGTCTTTAAAGGATTAATCGGGGATATGGGTTACTAATGGGTAATAAGGTTAGCCTAGTTAGAGGAAATCTTAGAATCACATTAGTAAACTAGGACACTTAGTTGCACACCGAGACCAAAGCCTTAGATACAACGTCTATTATATATACTTATCGTATGCGAATTCTTTTAAAACAACTCAGGAACCGAAGATACTTAGGCTACAGCAACGAGCGCGCATTTTGTGGTAATTCTATACAAAGCAACACAGGTGAGTTCATTGCCCCTTTTCTAAACATTTTTGTTTTTAAACGCGGGGCTGAGAAGCATGCGTAAACTGTTTTTATTTAAACTGTTTATTTAAATGCTTTTATTTATTATATGTTTTTACATATATATGTTGTTGATACTCCTGGACTCCTGTCTAGGAAATTATTACACAGATCAAGTTATCAAATAAATTTAAGTACTCTCATGAGTAATACCTTAAATTTAATCTCTAAATCAACCCTTAGTCCATCAAGCTCAAATTCAAGAAACTAAACTCAAAGTGAAATCAAATGAACAAAATCAAAAGATCACATTCAAAGGAATCATAACTCAGTGTGAGATCTGAGACCCAAGAATCAATATCAAATCAATTATCATTGTGAATCATGAGAAAGTCAAAAGATCAAGATCAAGAGACTCAAGAAATCAGATATCATAAATGTGTGTGAATCATTGAAATAATGAAATCATTATGATCTAATGAACTCATTAATACTCCAGTCAAGGTGGATGTCAGTTGTATATGGAATCAAGAACACGTGTAACACACATATAAAGTCCCACTCAGATGCAGAAGACCTTCGGGTCAGGCTGTAACGGGCAATAACATGAACGATCAAATGAAATCAATATCAAAGTCAAAATCATGAGAATCAAGAGATCAAGAATCACAGGATATCCTTAAAGTCCCACTCAGATGCAGAAGACCATTGGGTCAGGCTGTAACGGGCAAAACATTAAAGTCCCACTCAGATGCAGAAGACCATTGGGTCAAGCTGTAACGGGCAAATCATTAAAATCCCGCTCAGTTCAGGTGTACTTCTTGTGAGTTATGCCTGACATGGGTCACGTGTGAGAGGTTACAACTTGGACAACCACCAACAACTAAGTCTAACTGATTGAGTAAAATCATACCCAATCATCATGTCTTAGTTGTATTTAAATGTTTTATTTAATTAATAAATTAAATATTTGACATTTTACTATTATCACTGTCTTTTTGGGAAATCATATATCTATGAGGAACCCAATAAATCGAAGGCATATCAGGTTTCAATATCATGATCTAAATCAGAGGTGTTGGGTAAAAATGCTTAATTATCATTAACAACAGTGTCATATACATGTTAGTATGTGGTGGGATAGAGTCTGGGCTTGACCCTTTCGTGATTCCCTATATATAAGCATACCGATGTGGATATTACATGTGGAGTTAATGAGGTTAGGGTCTTTACCAAAAGAGGTTTTCAAATCATTATCAAGTCATTTTCAAATCATTATCATACCATTTCCAAATCATTTTCAAATACTAAACTATATGAACTCACCAACCATGTGTTGACTTGATCTTTTTGCATGACTTCTCAGGTGACGAACAGGTCAACTAAGGAGTTATTCCTTTCGTACTAGGACTTCAGATAGAAGGCTTAGCTTTTGGACCTGCATTATTTTTGAAGACATCATCATGCAAATTATTTTGTATATCTTGTGTAAATACAAGATAGAAATACATGATGTTAATGGTAGATTTACATTGTTAAATTATAAACAATATTGATGTAATTTAACTTTGTAATTCTATTATGTTTAGCATTTCTCATTTGTAACATGTGCAATGTAAACAATCTGATCATCACGATTATCACTCACGATATCGCGCCCCGGGAACTTTCCGCCCGACGGGACAACCGATCCTATCCCGCCGGCTCGGGGTGTGACAGATTGGTATCAGAGCCATGGTTATAGAGAAATATAGGTCATTTGTTTAAACGGTTTGGCCTAGACTATAACCTAGGGACCCTGCATGTAGAGAAGCTAAGATTTAAGACTTTGTTGCATTATGTCTTCTGCATTCGATCATTGCACTAACCAATATTATTTTGGTTATGATCAGAATGCCGCCGCGAAGACAGACTCCCTCGTTACCACCTCTAGACTTGGCTCCACACTCCTCAACGCCATCACCAAACGACTCACCACCGCCACCTCCTCCACCGCCTCCACCTCCTCCTCCACTGATCACCGAGGCATCAGGTTCAGGAACAACACCTATACTGGATCCTACTACTATAGCGTTGGTGACTCTACTGAGCAGTCAGATGACCAGCCAAATGAAGGAAGCGATACCGGAGATGTTCAACCTTCTCCGTAATGAGATGAACAACACTGGCAACTCATCTGGAGAAGCCAGTGGGAATACTGGTGGTACCTCACACTACTCCTACAAGTCATTCGTAGGATGTAAGCCGCCTAGCTTTAGCGGATCTGAAGGAGCCGTTGGATTAATCCAATGGATTGAAAAGATTGAGGCTACTTTGGACCTCTGCAGCTGTCCAGAGCATCATAAAGTACGCTACTCTGCTGGAACATTCAACAAGCGGGCTCTGACCTGGTGGAATGGTCAGATCAACTTCCGAGGAAGAGAAGAAGCCATGGCCATGCCATGGGAAGATTTTAAGACTCTGCTAAGGACCGAATTCTGCCTAAAGAATGAACTGCAAAAGATGGAGGTTGAACTATCCAACCATGTGATGAAGGGGGCTGATCACATGGGGTATACAACTCGTTATCATGAGTTGGTTGCTTTGGTGCCCGACATGGTACCTACTTTGGAGAAGAGGATTGATAGATATGTAGGTGGACTTCCCGCCTGCATTCAGGGAATGGTTGTCTCAGCCAACCCTACTACTGTTGAATCTGCAGTGAGACTGTCTGGAAAACTCACTGACTTGATGGTAGCCTCGGGAGTTCTGAAGAAAGAGGCAGACACTGGCAAGAGAAAGGAAGAGACTTCAAAGAAGCCACAACATCAGCAACACCCAAAGAAGAAGCAGAAGTTCATAAAGAATTACACTGTGGCTACTCCTCTGAATCAAGTAGCAGTGGCACAACAAAATGTGCCCAAGAGGCAGTATACTGGCCCACATCCTTTGTGTACTAAGTGCCAGTATCATCACATTGCTAACACTCCTTGCAAGCAATGTACGGGATGTGGAAGAAAGGGCCATTGGGTCCAGCACTGCCGGATGACACCTAACCAAGCAGTCAACAATGCTGCTTTGGCTATTCCTCCACCAGCCAACCAGAACAACGGTGGATGCTTCAACTGTGGCGAACAAGGCCACTTTGCAAAGAACTGCCCGAAGAAGGCTCAACAAGCAGTTCAAGCTCCTCGTGGAAGAGCTTTTGTTATTGGAGCACCAGCTGCACGCCAGGACCCGAATGTGGTCACTGGTACGTTTCTCTTACATGACTTTTATGCATCTGTTCTATTTGACACTGGTGCGGATCAGAGTTTTATCTCTGCCGATTTTGCATGCCAACTAGATTCCATAGAAGAACAATTAGACTCCCCTTACATTATAGAAGTAGCTAACGGAAAACAGATCACAGTTAGTACAGTTCACAGGAATTGCCCATTGACACTTAACGGTCATACATTCTCTATCGATTTGATACCGATGGAGTTGGGTAGTTTCGACATCATTGTTGGAATGGATTGGCTTTCCTCTAACCGAGTGGAAGTTGTCTGTTCTGAGAAGCTGCTTCGAGTTCCATTGCCCGATAATCGTGTATTGGAAGTCAGAGGGGATCAAGCAAAACGAAGTGTCAAAATCATTTCCTGCATAAAGGCGCGTAAGTGTTTACAGAAGCAGTGTGTAGCTTTCCTAGCTCACGTAGTGGAAAAAGAGAAAGACAAGAAGAAGATACAAGACGTACCAGTAGTGAAGGAATATCCAGAAGTATTTCCTGAAGACCTACCAGGTTTGCCTCCTGTGCGACCGGTAGAGTTCCGAATTGACTTAGTTCCTGGAGCAACTCCTGTTGCTAAATCTCCTTATCGGTTAGCACCTTCGGAGATGCAGGAATTATCAAACCAGTTGCAGGAGTTATTGGACAAAGGATTCATTAGACCGAGCTACTCGCCTTGGGGAGCTCCGGTCTTGTTTGTGAAGAAGAAAGACGGATCGTTCAGGATGTGCATAGATTACAGAGAGCTGAACAAACTAACCATCAAGAATCGGTATCCATTGCCGAGGATTGATGATTTGTTTGACCAACTGCAAGGAGCTCAATACTTTTCGAAGATTGATTTGCGGTCTGGTTATCATCAGCTCAGAGTTCAAGACGAAGACATACCGAAGACGGCTTTCCGAACCAGATACGTGCATTACGAATTTTTAGTGATGCCTTTCGGACTGACAAATGCACCAGCGGTTTTCATGGATCTCATGAACCGAGTATGCAAGCCGTATTTAGATCAGTTCGTTATCGTCTTCATCGATGACATACTGATTTATTCCAAGAGCAAAGCAGAACATGAACAACATCTCAGGAAAATCTTGGAACTGTTGATGGAACAGAAACTTTATGCCAAGTTCTCTAAATGTGAATTTTGGTTAAGAGAAGTTCAGTTTCTTGGTCACGTAGTCAACAGTGAGGGAATACATGTAGATCCAGCCAAGATTGAAGCAATAAAGAACTGGGACACTCCGAGGACGCCCACGGAGATACGGTCTTTTCTGGGATTGGCGGGTTATTATAGAAGATTCATCTCGAACTTTTCTAAGATAGCCTTGCCTCTCACTAAGTTAACTCAGAAAAGTGAACCGTTTGTCTGGGAACGGAAACAAGAAGATGCTTTTCAGACACTGAAGCAGAAGTTATGTAATGCTCCAATTCTATCACTCCCGGAAGGATGTGATGACTTTGTTGTTTATTGTGATGCATCCCATCAGGGACTTGGGTGCGTACTGATGCAACGAGACAAAGTTATCGCTTATGCATCGAGACAGTTAAAAGTTCATGAGAAGAATTACACTACTCATGATCTTGAACTGGGAGGAGTGATTTTTGCACTGAAAATCTGGAGACATTACTTATATGGCACTAAGTGTATCATATTTACTGATCACAAGAGTCTGCAGCACATCTTTGATCAGAAGGAACTCAACATGCGACAACGCCGTTGGGTCGAACTTTTGAATGATTATGATTGTGTGATTAAGTACCATCCGGGAAAGGCAAATGTTGTAGCTGATGCCTTGAGTCGGAAGGAACGGGTCAAACCCTTACGCGTTAGAGCTATGGGGATGACTGTGCAGACCAGTTTACAAGACAAGATCATTCATGCACAGCAGGAGACAATTGACAGAGGGAACTTAAAGAAAGAACTTGACTGCGGAGCAGAGAAACATTTAGAGACCAAGTCTGATGGAATGATCTACTACCAGGATCGTATATGGATTCCGGCGGTAGATGAATTGAGAAGACTTATCTTCGATGAGGCACACAAGACAAAATACTCTGTTCATCCAGGCGCTGATAAAATGTATCAAGACTTGCGTGGATTTTATTGGTGGCCGGGAATGAAGAAAGACATAGCCGAGTACGTCGGTCGGTGTCTGACGTGTGCGAAGGTAAAGGCGGAACACCAGAGACCGTCTGGTTTACTGGAACAGCCTGAGATTCCGCTCTGGAAGTGGGAGCAAATAGCTATGGATTTCATTACCAAGCTACCCCGCACTTCCAGTGGTCATGATACTATCTGGGTTATCATTGATCGTTTGACGAAATCTGCTCACTTCTTGCTGATGCGTGAGACTTTCACGATGGATAAACTGGCGAGATTGTACATCAATGAGATAGTGGTACGTCATGGTGTGCCATTGTCAATTATTTCTGATAGAGACAGCAGATTTACTTCAAGGTTCTGGCAATCACTGCAGAAATCTCTAGGGACACAGTTAAACCTGAGTACAGCTTACCATCCACAAACGGACGGTCAAAGCGAACGTACTATTCAGACCCTAGAGGATATGTTAAGAACCTGTATTTTGGATTTCGGTGGGAATTGGGATTCTCATTTGCCACTGATTGAGTTCTCCTACAACAACAGTTATCACAGCAGTATCGGATGTGCACCATTCGAGGCTCTCTATGGTCGGAAATGTCGATCACCGATCTGTTGGACTGAAGTTGGAGACAATCGCATAACTGGGCCAGAGCTTATTCAGGAAACCACTGACAAGATAGCTCAGATTCAGAGAAGATTGCAAGCTACAAGAAGCAGACAAAAGAGCTACGCTGACAAACGACGTAAGCCGTTGGAATTCCAAGTGGGAGACCGTGTCATGTTGAAGGTATCCCCATGGAAAGGCGTTGTACGTTTTGGAACAAAAGGCAAGCTAGCACCTCGATACGTTGGACCGTTCGAGATCATCGAACGTATTGGTCCCGTAGCTTATCGACTGAGATTACCAGATGAACTCAGTGGTGTGCATGACGTGTTTCACGTCTCGAATTTAAAGAAATGCCTTGCTGATGAATCACTCATCATTCCAGTCGAAGAGATTCAAGTTGATGAGCAGTTGCATTTTGTCGAAGAACCTTTAGAGATTATGGATCGTAAAGTCAAGCAACTGAGGCGAAGCCGTATTCCGATAGTAAAGGTTCGTTGAAATTCAAGACGCGGGCCCGAGTTTACTTGGGAACGTGAGGATCACATGAAGTTAAAGTATCCCCAACTGTTTGAAGAGGAAGCTGTACCCGATAACAATTCTTAAATTTCGGGACGAAATTTCTTTAACAAGGGGAGACTGTAACATCAGTGCCGGAAACGTCACCGGAACAGTGATCGTAAACAGTACATGAACAGTAATCAGGTACAAATCTTATGTAATTCAGTGTATTTCACATTCATATTAAGTTTCAGTATCATTTCATGTTATCGAAACAGTGATATCAGACATTTCAGAGAAATCAAACCAGAACAATGGTTCTTGAGTCAGATAATTATCTGGCAACACAGAATCATCATGTGATTCATTTGTTAGGATCTTATTATGTATAAACGTATGTGAGGCCTTACAGGACAAAACAACACGAATATTGTTAAGTGAATGCTAAACCGACAGATTTTTCGTATAGGTGACGATCTGTACGAATAAATCTGAAAGTTTGACGTTCTGAATGATATTCAATAATTAGAAAACAAAGTTGAAAAGTGTAGTTATCGCCGTATTTGATTCGAAAAAATACGCGCGATGACCGCGCGATTCGATTTAAACATTTAATAAATATTTTGTAAATTAATAATTAAAAGATATTTAGTTAATTTATTAGGAATTACAACCTAAAATAATTTTATGACTTCTATTTTAAAACCGAGTCGTTTCGTTACGAGAACGACGCGAAAACGACGTTTCTACGCGAAACCACGCGAAACCGAACGAACCCGAACGAACCCGGGTATTTTCCCCACATTTATTTTGGCATTTAATGCCACAACAACCACCATCTACCAGCCATAACTCCATTTTCGTCACCTCCACCCTCAAGCTTTCTCTCTATAAGAAAACCCACCTTCTCTCTAAGTTTTCTTCCTCATTTCTTCACCATTTCAAGCCATTTTGGTGTCTAAATCACCACCATCACTAGTAGATCGTGAAAGTACAACCGATCTGAGCTTCTATCCAGCCAATTCGAGGTAAAGAACGATTTTCAGTTCGGTTTTAGGGTTTTAAAAACCCTCATGGTCGCCCCCTTGCTTGGCCGGTTCTAGGCCCCTCCAACATTTAGGGTTTTCACTAAATACACTTAGAATAGAGTAGGAACAAGAGCCAAAACAATACATAGTCATTTTGTTCAAAATCATGGCTGCCATGGTGATGATGTTCGAAGGTCGAATGGGACAACACAGACCGACGAATGGCACAGGCCGAATGGCCATGCCTTCTTCGGCCACCTCTATTCGCCGAATCAAGACTCCTTCGGCCAAGCTTCCATTCGCCAGTCACTTTTCATTCGAATCAAGCCATTCGACCGAACTCTCTTTCGGCCAAGCCCCTTCGGCCTAAGCACATTCGACCGGACCTTCATTCGGCAACCCACATTCGAACACCTTCTCTCCATTCGACCATCACTCATTCGACTTGTTCCTATTCGGCCTAACTTCATTCCACCCTGCCACCATTCGATCGGTAGACATCCGATCGACCAAGTCACATTCGGTCAAATGATTTGGAAATAACATGGTATGCATGCAAGGGATTGCGTGGGAATCATGTATACATGCATGGGACCTCAATGTGTGCATGAGTTTTACATGAGGCATGCATGGTTGTAGGAATTTTTAAACAAAGACTTAAATTTCAATGATAACAAGGAGTAGAGTCATTAATTAAGATGGTCCCTCAAAAACATACTAACAACTCAACATGAGTTGATACTATCTAATACTTTAATTTAAGAACATTTGAGGCCTAATATAAGATCATGTGACTTGAAAACAACGACTTAAAGGTTATGGGGTTGACTTAAGCCCATCACACGTAAATCTTTCATTTAGTCATGTTTAATATAAGTAAATGAATTGTAAACTTTGTTAAATTATAGTAAGTGATTTTTTTTTTTAAATAAATGTTTAACTTAAAATGAATAAAATTGAAAAGGTTCTACTAAAAGTCTTTAAAGGATTAATCGGGGATATGGGTTACTAATGGGTAATAAGGTTAGCCTAGTTAGAGGAAATCTTAGAATCACATTAGTAAACTAGGACACTTAGTTGCACACCGAGACCAAAGCCTTAGATACAACGTCTATTATATATACTTATCGTATGCGAATTCTTTTAAAACAACTCAGGAACCGAAGATACTTAGGCTACAGCAACGAGCGCACATTTTGTGGTAATTCTATACAAAGCAACACAGGTGAGTTCATTGCCCCTTTTCTAAACATTTTTGTTTTTAAACGCGGGGCTGAGAAGCATGCGTAAACTGTTTTTATTTAAACTGTTTATTTAAATGCTTTTATTTATTATATGTTTTTACATATATATGTTGTTGATACTCCTGGACTCCTGTCTAGGAAATTATTACACAGATCAAGTTATCAAATAAATTTAAGTACTCTCATGAGTAATACCTTAAATTTAATCTCTAAATCAACCCTTAGTCCATCAAGCTCAAATTCAAGAAACTAAACTCAAAGTGAAATCAAATGAACAAAATCAAAAGATCACATTCAAAGGAATCATAACTCAGTGTGAGATCTGAGACCCAAGAATCAATATCAAATCAATTATCATTGTGAATCATGAGAAAGTCAAAAGATCAAGATCAAGAGACTCAAGAAATCAGATATCATAAATGTGTGTGAATCATTGAAATAATGAAATCATTATGATCTAATGAACTCATTAATACTCCAGTCAAGGTGGATGTCAGTTGTATATGGAATCAAGAACACATGTAACACACATATAAAGTCCCACTCAGATGCAGAAGACCTTCGGGTCAGGCTGTAACGGGCAATAACATGAACGATCAAATGAAATCAATATCAAAGTCAAAATCATGAGAATCAAGAGATCAAGAATCATAGGATATCCTTAAAGTCCCACTCAGATGCAGAAGACCATTGGGTCAGGCTGTAACGGGCAAAACATTAAAGTCCCACTCAGATGCAGAAGACCATTGGGTCAAGCTGTAACGGGCAAATCATTAAAATCCCGCTCAGTTCAGGTGTACTTCTTGTGAGTTATGCCTGACATGGGTCACGTGTGAGAGGTTACAACTTGGACAACCACCAACAACTAAGTCTAACTGATTGAGTAAAATCATACCCAATCATCATGTCTTAGTTGTATTTAAATGTTTTATTTAATTAATAAATTAAATATTTGACATTTTACTATTATCACTGTCTTTTTGGGAAATCATATATCTATGAGGAACCCAATAAATCGAAGGCATATCAGGTTTCAATATCATGATCTAAATCAGAGGTGTTGGGTAAAAATGCTTAATTATCATTAACAACAGTGTCATATACATGTTAGTATGTGGTGGGATAGAGTCTGGGCTTGACCCTTTCGTGATTCCCTATATATAAGCATACCGATGTGGATATTACATGTGGAGTTAATGAGGTTAGGGTCTTTACCAAAAGAGGTTTTCAAATCATTATCAAGTCATTTTCAAATCATTATCATACCATTTCCAAATCATTTTCAAATACTAAACTATATGAACTCACCAACCATGTGTTGACTTGATCTTTTTGCATGACTTCTCAGGTGACGAACAGGTCAACTAAGGAGTTATTCCTTTCGTACTAGGACTTCAGATAGAAGGCTTAGCTTTTGGACCTGCATTATTTTTGAAGACATCATCATGCAAATTATTTTGTATATCTTGTGTAAATACAAGATAGAAATACATGATGTTAATGGTAGATTTACATTGTTAAATTATAAACAATATTGATGTAATTTAACTTTGTAATTCTATTATGTTTAGCATTTCTCATTTGTAACATGTGCAATGTAAACAATCTGATCATCACGATTATCACTCACGATATCGCGCCCCGGGAACTTTCCGCCCGACGGGACAACCGATCCTATCCCGCCGGCTCGGGGTGTGACACCGGCACTGCCTCCATTTGGCCCAACACTGCCTTGCTTTGGCTCGGCACTGGCTAGGCTGCACGGTCGTGCTTGGCGTATGCACGGTCGTGCATAGGCCGGCACTACCATGCATGGCCTAGCACTACCTGGTTGCACGTGTAACATCACTGTACTTTCAGTTGTCCGTACGTCCGTACATCCGTACGATTGTACTGTTACGACTGGAGATTTAATTATTATGAATGATTATGAAATTATTGATTGACATTGCTGATATTATCACTGTAACTGGTATACATGATTATAATTTATTATACGCGTAAACCACAGGAAGTTTAGTTGTAATTCAACTAAACAGACCCGTAGTGTTTATCGCGGTTACTTATCACGGATAATGATGGATTATTGGTCTGAGAATGGATTGAGATGGAATTGGGAGTTTGTTTGAGTCTGGTTACTAAACGTAGTCAAGGACCCATGGTCATGGTTTATCGAAATAGCGGTGGGACGGTGGCTAGGGCAGTTGCGACTGACCCTTACATATGCCCTATATATATGCATATTTCGGTCTATCATGGATGTGTCGGTGACTAGGGTTTAGTGGGTTTTGGTTTGGGAAATGATAATATTAAAGATGATTAATAATGAGAATTGATTACGCGATGGTGAGGTTACGGATATCATTTAAGCGTGAATATTAATTCAGAAATATTAACTTAATAATGTATTCGCGTGGGTGACGATTCACACGAATATAATTATTAAGAATAATGTTCTGAAATGATATTCCATAAATAATAAATCAAATCGAAATACGGTACGAGCAGCGGATTCGCAAAGGTGACGATCTTTACGAATACGTACGCGAGTAACGCGTTTCGACGAGATAATTAAATAATATCTCACGATATAAAATTTATAAATAAAACCTAAAACGTTTATTAGGAATCACAACCTAAAACGTTTTCGAATAAATTAATTTATTTAAATAATTATTTAACTAAAACGAGACGGAATTTATTTACGAAACGAATTATTTAAACTTATTTTAATTAAATAAAACTCATTTATTTAAAACGAGTTATTGTTTTAAAACATGTTACGTTTAAAAACCGAGTTTTTATGTTGTTTTATCGCGATAAAAACGGGACCGAGCACCGGGGAAACACGCGAGGTATAAAGGATGAAGCCTACTTCATCTTCTTCATTTCTTCTCATTCATTTCTCTCTCTAGAACCAACCCACGTCCATATTCTCTCTCTCTAACTTCTCTCTAGCCTAACTCGTTCGTTTCTCGACGAAATCGCGAGATCTCGGAGCCTAAACGACCGGGGAATCAAGGAGAACAAGGAAGTACAAGAAAATCTCACGTTGAGTCGCTAAATCGAGGTAAATTTGAAGTGTTTTTCACGGTTTTGTAGTAACTTTCGAATCTTGCAAATTGTTGATGCAAAAACCGAATTAAATGATTAGAAACACTTAGTTAAACGGTTGGGAGAGCATACGAAAACCCTAGGACATAGCTGTAGCTGGAAATGGGAAGGAATAATGATGGGGAGGTGCTGGTTCGTGAACCAGCAGGTAGGCGAACCCTGTGCACACCCTTAGCCGAACCTTGTTCCAGCCACATCTATTAGGAACGAACCTTCTGGTGGCTTGGCCGAACCCTGGGATAAGAAGCAGCGAACCATATTAACCTATCTACTTCAGCCGAAGCTTTGGAGTTTATTAGCCGAACCTTTATTGTGCTAACGACCTAGACGAACCTCGGGCGGCAAGGTTGAAACCCACGAACCCTACTGCATACTAGGCGAACCTTGGCTGCCACTTTGTTAGATCGAACGAACCTAGTGAGGAACGAACCCATCATCACAAGGGTTAGGCTGCGAACCATCAAGAGCCGAACCCTCTCTTTCCATCTTGGCCGAACCCCTAGTTTGTCACCCATTATTCTGGCCGAACCTATGGTATAAATGGGTTAAGGTTCGCTGGTCTTGGGGGGATGGGTGAATTCAAGTGCTTTAAAGCTATGTGATTACAAGTATTTAGACATGTAAATGGGAGTAAATACATATTGTTATATCCATGCATGCATGAATGGTCTAAACCACCACCTTTCTTTTCCTAACATGATTTTGTTTAGAAACTAGAGAATACAAATATATATTGAACTTGTGATGCGATTACCTTAATGTATTGATGTTATTAGATTATAATTAAAACGTCACTAACTCAAAATTGTGGTGGATAGGGTAAGTGGTCATGCATGTGAGGATGTAACTATGATATCCCAATAATTGTACCATAATAAGGTGGTTAACAACTAGCAGGACTAAACAATCTGTAATGATGAGCACTTATAAGAGGTTTGATGATCCGTTTCAACTTTGACTAATTGCGCTAAGTTAGTGAAACACATAAATAAATTAAAAGCAAAGATTGATAATTATTCAATTTAATTTAGAACGCATATGCTTATGATCACGATCATACAAATATTACAGATCTTTGAGTGGTTTGAGTTTCCATACGTGAGCGCGCATTATAAGAGAACACTGATTATAAGGACTACAGGTGAGTTCTCATAACCTCCCTTTCTTTAAACTGTTTTAGTTTTAAAACTCGGAGGTGAAACATGTATACCGGTTTAAATATTATTTTGATAACACAAGGATAATACCTGTTTATCATTATGATATTCACTATTATGAATTATCATTATTATGGATTATCACTGATTATTATAAATCCGTGTAAACATTGTTATTGACTTCGGTTAATAACGAAGATTACATGTATTGTCTCATACTCCGTGAAATCATTACTTTTAACTTCGGTTATTTGTTTTGACTTCATGTATTGTCACGTGGAGGGTTTCCACATCCGTGAAGTGTTGCCTTGACTGCGGTTGATTGCTTTGACTTCATGAATTGTCACGTGGTTAGCGACCACTCCATGATTCATGTATTTAACTTATGATAAATACATAAGGAATCATGTATAGTCACGAACATTGATTGAGAATATGATTGATTGTGTTGGTTGATTTGTTGTGAATTGTTTGCCTATATTTGATTATGATTATTTGTGATTGGCTATGATTGATTTGGTTATGTGGTTATGTGATTGTGTATGTGTTTGGCTGTTGAATTGATGGATGTGTGTTGGATTATCTCATACAGGTATTCATATGGATTTTCTCAAGAAGATCATAAGTTTTATACCCGTTTTTAAACAAAGCATTTTATAAAACCATTTTAAGCATAAACTTTCAAACGCATTTTACTAAAACATTTTTAAATATAAAAACTTATGATTACTCACCAACTACTTTTGTAGTTGACACTTGTTTTCTTACATGTTTCAGGTGATGGAGACAAGTAGGAATGAAGAGAGGATCTCTTCTATTTTGGACATCATCATCATATAGGATCTTGGACTTAGTTAATTAACTAAATTTCTGGCGATTAGAGTTTAGTTAGTTTAACTAAATCTTTTGTGTATTTGACTTACTTGATTCATGATGAACATGATTTTTGTGTAATTATTTTGGTTGATTAAATGATATGTGATGATTTGATTTAGATGCCCACGAGCTTTTGAACAATCTACACATCCCTCGTGGCATCCCGATGATTCCGCCGTCGGTCGGGGTGTTACAGATTGGTATCAGAGCCTGGGTTATAGGGAATTAGGTTACTAGAAATGGTTGACCTAGTCTATAACCGTAGGATACCCTAGTATGAATAAATTCATACACTAGTTAGTATATTCAGGATTTCATGCTTATATGTTTATTACATGTTATATGAACTCCTGTTATACATCTGATATATATATGCTGCTTATTAATTTCTTGCTTACGTGTGCCCTAATGATTCGATAAGGACATGCACGTGGTGTATCGTAAAGGTGGTGGGACGTTGGCTAGGGCAGTTGCGACTGACCCTTACATATGCCCTATATATATACCATTTACGGTACATTAGGTGGATGTCAGTATTGAAGAATGTGGGAACTACCCGTTTGGGAAATTACTTGCTTAGGAAATAAATTGTTTATGAATTATTTGCTTTAGGAATTATCTGTTTATATTGTAAACACCAGACAAGGACACACTCGTGGTATACTACAAAGGTGGTGGGACGGTGGCTGGGGCAGTTGCGACTGACCCCTACATATGCCCTATACATATACCATTTGTAGTAAATTGGGAGTCTGTCAGTGTCAGGAACTTAGGATATTACTAGGAATTATTGTGAGATGGAGGTTGATGGTTAAGGTTGGTTTGGATTGACACTTTGGATGATCACACTTGATGAACACTTATAAATTCCCTTATAAAAACATACGGATTGGACACGTAGGGTGCATAGGATTAATGAACGATAATGAGCGATTAGTGATGTGATATGGACTTGGGTGATGGTATAGACACTTGATGATAATATAAACGCATAGTGATGATACTAACACTTAGTGATAGTATGGACACTTGACAAGAATAAACTATAGGGAAGATATGAACACTTAGTGACAATAAGAGCACTTCGTGATGATATGAGCCCTCATTGATGATTATTGACATTGGGATTGATATGGATTTTAGTGAACTTAGACAATTAGGGGAACTTAATGTCAGGTGAACTTAGACATTAGGTGAGCTTAGAAATAGGCAAGCTTACATGTCAGGTGAACTTAGACATTAGGCAAACCTAAAAGTTCAAGGGAACTAGAGATCACTTCACTCAAAATTATCCTACTAAGGATAAGGTTTGTGAAGTGAGAATTATGGTGAAATGCATGACACACTCTACACACTAACAAGGGCATAATCGTGGTGCAATGGAACGGTGGTGGGACGGTGTAGGGGAGATTGCGATCTACCTCTGCATATGCCCTATATATAAGCCTGTTGCATTGCATTGGGAGGTTGTCAGTGTTAGTATAGGGTGAAGGAGGTATAGGACTTAGGAATAGTTAGTTAACACTAGTTATGACCAACCAGGACACTTAGAATAATATTAGGGGAATTTATAGGCACTATGAGTTTAATAACAGATAGGAAATAAACATAATTCCTATATGTAATCCTAACTGTTTAAACGAACTCATTTGACCATTGTTTGTATAACTTACGTTGTAAACGGTAGTAACATGTTTCTATTTCCTTCAGAAACATGCCGCCTCGCCGTCACAATGAAGATGACTCGAACAATGGGGATGCTAACAACAGTAATGCCAACTCCGGCATACAAGAGTTAGCTACACTTATTTCTGGATTGGTGAGCCAACTGACTCAGGCTAACCAGAACATTAACCAGAATCGAGGTGGTGCAAACCAGACAACTTGCACATTCAAACACTTCAATTCCTGCAATCCCCTGAAATTTACGGGTGCTGAATCAGCCACTGGTCTGCTGCCGTGGTTCGAGAGTATGGAGAACACCTTCATCAACAGCGAATGTCCCGAAAATCTGAAAGTTCGCTATGCCACTAGTGTTTTCCAAAAGAGAGCACTGACTTGGTGGAACGGGGAAAAGCGAACTAGGGGAGTAGATGCTGCCTTAGCACTGACATGGACAGAGGTCAAAAATCTGATGACCACTGAATTCTGTCCTAGAAGCGAGATGAGGAAACTGGAGACTGAGTTCTGGGAACTCAAACAAGATAGTGGCGAGAACGTCATCTACAATACTCAATTCCGTGAGTATAGTCTGCTAGTGCCTCATATGGTGACACCCTTGGAGAGGGCGATTGAGAAATATATCGGCGGGCTGCCGGTACAGATTCAGGATACGGTCTACGGGAGTAATCCCAAAACACTGGAGGCTGCTATCCGTCTATCTGCAACTCTTACTGACAACCACGTGAAGAATGGAACTCTTACTCGCAAGGGATATAAGAAGACTGACACCAAGACTGCTGCCAAAGAAGTCAAAGCCAAAGTCAAGTCTGAAGCTGCTAGCTCGTCTAAAAGCAGCAACAAGAAGAGAAAGAATAGGAACTTCATGGTAACTGTACCTGCTGCGAAGTCTGCGCAGCAATCATCAAACAATTCTGCTGCAAGAAGTTACACTGGGAACACTCCTCAATGTAACACTTGCAGATATCATCATGCCCCTAACTTGCCGTGTCGCGTTTGCAACAACTGTGGCAAGTTCGGGCACTATGCAAACGTTTGTCGGAGTGCACCGCAAGCACAATGGATGCAACAAGCACCGCTTGCACTACCAGCTCCTCAAACTCAACCTATTCCGGCTGTACCCATTCGCCAGGTACCTCAAGCACAGGCAAGAGCCTGTTATGAATGTGGTGAAGTGGGTCACTTCAGGAATCACTGCCCAAAGTTGACCGGGAATAATCAAAGAGTGGCAAGAGGCCGGGCTTTTCAACTGAATGCTCCAGCTGCTCAAGCCAACCAGGATGTGGTCAACGGTACATTTCTGATCAACAACTCTTATGCATCTGTCTTATTTGATTCTGGTGCCGATAGGAGTTTCGTTTCATATGATTTTGAATGCTTGCTTGGTAGAACACGTACATATTTAGATAAACCGTTCAACGTGGAAGTGGCTGACGGAAACACTATTGATATTGACACTATTATCGTTGGATGTACGGTGAACTTAAATGATCACGTTTTCCCAATTGATCTTATACCTATGCATCTTGGTAGCTTTGATGTTATCATAGGCATGGATTGGTTAGCCACCCACAGAGCGGAGATTGTTTGTCATGAGAAATATATTCGTATTCCTTTAGCTTCGGGTGAAACTTTGAGAATAATTGGAGAAACTGCTAGTAAAGGTCTTAAGCTGATGTCTTGCACTAAAGCACATAAGTACCTTAGAAAGAAATGTATAGCCTTCCTAGCACACATTGTGGAGAAGAAAGAGAAAGAGAAGAGAATTGAAGATGTTCCGGTGATACGAGATTTTCCAGAAGTTTTTCCAGACGATTTACCGGGACTTCCACCAGAACGTCAAGTTGAGTTTCGAATCGACTTAGTACCGGGTGCGAACCCAGTCGCCAAAGCTCCCTACAGACTTGCGCCTTCGGAATTGCAAGAATTGGCGAGCCAGCTACAAGAGCTGACTGACAAAGGATTCATTCGCCCGAGCCATTCACCATGGGGTGCACCGGTCTTGTTTGTCAAGAAAAAGGACGGGTCATTCCGAATGTGCATCGATTATCGCGAATTAAACAAACTCACAATTAAGAATCGATATCCACTGCCGCGCATCGACGATCTCTTCGATCAGCTTCAAGGCTCGGCATGGTTTTCAAAGATCGATCTGAGGTCTGGGTATCATCAGCTTCGCGTACATGATGATGATATTCCCAAGACTGCTTTCAGAACAAGATATGGCCATTATGAATTTTTGGTAATGCCTTTCGGCCTTACCAATGCACCTGCGGTTTTCATGGACCTCATGAACCGAGTTTGCAGGCCATACTTGGATAAATTTGTGATTGTATTCATTGATGATATTCTGATCTACTCAAAGACTAAGGAAGAACACGAGAAACACCTTAAGTTGGTTTTGGAGATCCTAAGAGAGGAGCGGCTGTATGCCAAATTCTCTAAATGTGAATTTTGGCTTAAAGAAGTTCAATTCTTGGGACACATAGTCAACGAATACGGTGTTCACGTGGATCCTGCAAAGATTGATGCTGTGAAGAATTGGAGTACACCGAAGACACCGACGGAGATTCGATCGTTCCTTGGACTCGCCGGGTACTATCGGCGGTTCATATCGAATTTCTCCAGAATTGCTGTCCCTCTCACTGCTTTGACTCAGAAGAATAGGCCATACGAGTGGGGACCAAAGCAAGAAGAGGCATTTCAGACTTTGAAGCAGAAACTCTGTGATGCTCCTGTCTTGACACTGCCTGATGGAAATGATGATTTTGTAGTCTATTGTGATGCATCCAACCTAGGTCTCGGTTGTGTTCTCATGCAACGGGTGTCACACCCCGAGCCGGCGGGGTTGGATCGGAGTCCCCGTCGGGCGGAAGGTTCCCGGGGCGTGATATCGTGGATGATAATCATGATGATCAGATTGTTTACATCGCATCAACGTTTAAGAATATCTAAAGCACAATCAAATGATATATAGGATTACAAAGTTAAATTACAATAATAATGTTCTGCAATTTAACTAAGTAAACCTAACCAAAAGAATAATGTATATATCTTGTATATGTACAAGATATCAAAAGTAATATGTATCATCAACAAAAGATGTGCTTCTCCAAAAGTCTACTAGGTCCTCTATCTGGGCAGCCTAGTATGTAAATCCAAGAGCTTATGTTTAAACCTGTCCTTCACCTGAGAAAGCATGTAAAAAGATCAAGTCAACACAACGGTTGGTGAGTTCATATAGTTTATAAGTTTAAAAATAGTTTCACAAACCTCCTTCGGTAAAACCTTAACCTCATTAACTCCACCTGTAATATCCAAGTCGGTATGCTTATATATAGGGCATATGTAAGGGAACAAGCCCTAGCCAACATCCCACCACATACTAACCCGGATATGACATTGTTGTTAATAATAATTAAGCATTTTACCTACCAAACAACTTAATCCTCATCAAAGCTTTTGTTATCTGTTTCAAAGTTTTCATGTCTATTGTATTCGTAAGTGTTAGTTCTCATCATGTTTATCAAGCATCATATATGCACACACACATAGTTTAGCAATTACATATCTCCTATAAGTAGACAAAAGCTCTGGAATACCAGAAGTTTAGCAATTTCATGTCTCTTATATAGATAACAGCTTAGCATTCAACAAGTTCATGTTTAGCCTTTACATACCTCTTATAAGCCGACAAAAGCTCTGGACTACCAGACGTTCAGCAATTATATGTCACTTATAACCAGGTAATAGCCCCGTAACGTTACGTTTATGTTTAGCCTTTACATACCTCATATAAGCCGACACAAGCTCTGGAATACCAGACGTTCAGCAATTACGTGTCCCTTATAACCAGGTAATAGCTTAGAATCGATACTTTCATGTTTAGCCTTTACATACCTCATATAAGCCGACAAAAGCTCTGGAATACCAGACGTTTAGCAATTACATGTCCCTTATAACCAGGTAATAGCTGAGTATCATTACGTTTATGTTATTACATGTATCTCACCCCATAGTTACAAGCTCTGGAATACCAGACGTTCAGCAATTACGTAGACTATGGTTAGATACATGTATGATGGCCTAGTAGCATGTAATAGTATCAAGTCTCATGTATTTGAATCAAGTATCATGTATTTGTATCATGTATCATGTAATTGTATCACCCCTCATGTAATAGAATCAAGTATCATGTATTTGTATCATGTCTCATGTAATTGTATCACATCTCATGTAATTAAATCAAGTATCATGCATTTGTATCATGTCTCATGTAATTGAATCACATTTCATGTAATTGAATCAAGTCTCATGTAATTGTATCTAGTATCATGTAATTGTATCAAGTAATCAACAATTTATTTTAAGCATCAAGCTTAAAGTAAAGGTTTCCATCATAAGCAATCATGTTTATGTTTAAAGCATTAAATAACATTTCAATAAAAATGTTTAACATGCTTCTCAGTCCCGAAGTAAAACAAATAAGTTTGAAAGGGGACAATGAACTCACCTTGTGTCCGTAGTGTTTGACCAAGTAGAATAAGAACGCACGCTCTCTTTGTTTGTACTTGATATGATGTTCACGTTCCTGTATTGATTTCATAATGTTGTATTTTATAAGTATAAGTTTGTAAGGGTCTTGTTGTGCGTACATGTGTTAGTCTTAAAGTTGACTAACACTTGCGATTCTTGTTTGTTATCCGGTAGTTGATAACCACTTACTTTTAAATTTTACGAAAATCGGGCAGAGTTTCCTTTGTTTTTAGTCCAAATCCAGACAATTTATATCGTCTATTTTACAACCAAATCCCAATCAATTATAATAAAACTAACTTTCTTAAACTTGTTGTTAAGTTACTTGAACCAACCTAACCATGTTATTATCATAAGTGTTAAGGTTGATATTTGTATTTTATGACCCTCAAGGGTTAATATTGATGACAACATGATCGGCTAACACCTCATTGGTTTCATTAGTATTATCTTATTCAATTTGTTTCCCATATTATTTGTAACTGAGCTTTAAACCACTGAGACCACCTAAAGATTAATATTAATCCCCTCCATGTTACTATCTACACCAACTGATGGCATCCACTTAATCAAAGTCAACATCCAGTACAAGACTTTGTTGGTGATCCTTGTTTTATGAATTAAGGCTAATATCGATGGGATAAAAAAAAAAACATAAAAAAAAAATAAACATAAAAGTGCCCAAGTTGCTTAAACCGTAAAATCTTTTAATTACCCTATTGTTCAAATCTCATCTTTTATTTTATTGGATCAGTACCCACCTTTATTAAATCTTTAAAACATCTAGGTTGACCAAGACTTTGTATTAATGATATTGATTTAAGTTGACACCAGCTTGGATGGAACCAACATCGGCTGAGGTGTTTTGCTGACACCGTCACCTTCTACTTATTCCCAATATTTAATCTCAAACGATCTGTTGTATTTACGGACCCGGACACATGAATTTGCTTAGAAAATTATCATAGACATTCTAAGGTTAATATCTACGCTCTCAATCTGTTAATATAGCTGGTCCACTGGTTCGAAACACCTAGATGCGGAGGCCAGAATTCATATCGATGAGCTGTCACTCCAAGCTACCTTGGACCACTTCAAGCTTACCAAGCCCGATCATTCCCAGTCGTTTAAACCCCTCAGATCTTGGTAAAATCGACCTGAGGCTGACTGTGAAGTACCAGCCCACCAATATTACCAGTTCGTTAGTTTCTTTCATCGATATTGTTTCTGCACATCTCTCCCTACCTCGTTCAAATGTTCAGAATTTCAAACCCAGCCCTTCTTTGAGTCCTAAGCTAGTTTACGTGCACAATCTAAGTGATTTGGAGTGATGAAAACTGGTTTCATGTTCAACAGTCAAAATAGAACAAAAACTCACCTTTTCAGCCGAACTTCTCTCTAAATTTACGTCTGATTGAGCTTCCTTTGGACTAGATCCATTGTACTTCTGAAATCTATGCGTTGAAAGGGTCGTTTAGACACCAAGAACTCGAAATTTGGTGAAGATTTGCTATGGTGGAGTGTTGATGAAACTAGAGAGAGTAGAGAGGGAAAGAACGATTTTCTTGGATGAGAGGGAAAGTTCTTCAGCTGAAAATGAGGGGAGAGGGAAGAATAAATGAGAATTTTTCTTTTTTTACACCCCAGATGTTTACCCGCGTGTTCGGTTTCGATTGGTGTCGGTTCCGCGTATTTTTACGCGCGTTTTAATTACGGTTGCGTAATTAACTTTTTAGGTTGAAATTTAGATTTCTTTGATTTTTTTTTTTGATGAGTTTCAAAATTGTAAAACGTAAAATATTATATTTTACTTACTTTTACCGTTTCGTTCGGGATCAGACTGTTAAACCTCGTTATTTAACGTTAATTTCACGTAGTTTAACAAAAGTAGTTTAAATTAAATCTTTTTAAGTGGGATTTACTAATAAATATTATTTTTAATTTATTTTTATTATTTTAACGTTCGTAATCGTTTTCGTTAGAACGCGTCGCCATCGCGCGTATTCGTTCGAATCGTCATTCGAACGAACACGACGATGGTTTGGCTTTCCAACTTTTGTTTTCTACTTTTCAGTCATTATTTCAGAACGTTAAACTCTCAGAATCATTCGTACAGATCGTCACCTATACGAATAATTCGTCTGTTTAACATTCCGTCACAATAACCGTTATAGTTTCGTTTTGTTTAACCTCACATACGTATATACACAATAGTATCAAATCAAGTTTCTGTGTTTCAACACTGTGTTGTCTGACATGTTTCTGACTGTTAAACCCTAAGGTTTCAGTCAGATTCAGACAATCGTTTAATAGTCTAGTATAAAGCATAATGTTCCAATAAAATAAGCATAGTTTCACGTAATGTGTACCTGATTTACTGTACGGTTTACTGTTGCGATCACTGTTCCGGCACGCGTCCGGCACTGATGTTACAGTCTCCCCTTGTTAGAGAAATTTCGTCCCGAAATTTAAGACTCGTTATTCGGTACGACTTCCTCGGCAAAGAGTTGGGGATACTTGTTCCTCATGTGATCTTCACGTTCCCAAGTAAACTCGGGTCCGCGCCTTGAGTTCCAACGAACTTTAACTATAGGAATACGGCTTCGCCTCAGTTTCTTGACTTTGCGATCCATGATTTCTAACGGTTCTTCAACAAAGCGTAAGTTTTCATCCAATTGAATTTCTTCAACTGGTATGATAAGAGTTTCATCGGCCAAGCACTTCTTCAAGTTTGAGACGTGAAACACGTCATGTACACCACTAAGTTCATCCGGTAAGCTCAATCTGTACGCCACAGGACCAATGCGTTCAATGATCTCGAACGGTCCGACGTATCGTGGTGTTAGTTTGCCTTTCTTTGCAAAACGAACTACACCTTTCCATGGAGAAACGTTCAACATGACACGGTCTCCCACTTGGAATTCCAACGGCTTGCGCCGCTTATCGGCATAGCTCTTTTGTCTGCTTCGTGTTGCTTGTAGTCTTTGTTGTATTTGAGCAATCTTGTCTGTAGTTTCTTGAATAAGTTCTGGCCCCGTGATACGATTGTCTCCTACTTCTGACCAACAGATCGGTGACCGACATTTTCGACCATAAAGGGCCTCGAATGGGGCACAACCGATGCTGCTGTGATAACTGTTGTTGTAGGAGAATTCGATTAGTGGCAAATGAGAATCCCAGTTGCCACCGAAGTCTAGAACACAAGTTCTTAGCATGTCCTCCAGGGTCTGAATAGTGCGTTCACTTTGACCATCCGTTTGTGGATGATAAGCTGTACTTAAGTTTAATTGCGTCCCCAGAGATTTCTGCAATGTCTGCCAGAACCTTGATGTAAATCTGCTATCACGATCCGAAATGATAGACAATGGCACACCATGACGTACCACTATCTCATTGATGTAAAGCTTCGCTAGTTTATCCATTGAATAAGTTTCTCGCATCGGCAAGAAATGAGCAGACTTGGTTAATCGATCAATGATCACCCAAATAGTGTCGTGTCCACTTGAAGTGCGAGGTAGCTTGGTAACAAAGTCCATAGCTATTTGTTCCCACTTCCAAAGTGGAATTTCAGGCTGTTCCAGTAAACCTGACGGTCTCTGGTGTTCTGCCTTCACTTTAGCACACGTAAGGCATCGACCAACATACTCAGCTATGTCTTTCTTCATACCCGGCCACCAATAAAATGCACGTAAGTCTTGATACATTTTATCAGCACCGGGATGCACAGAGTACTTGGACTTGTGTGCTTCATCAAAAATAAGTTTCCTTAACTCATCTACTGCAGGAATCCAGATACGATCCTTAAAGTAAACAAGTCCATCAGGTTTTGTTTCCAAATGTTTCTCCACACCGCAATCAAGTTCTTTCTTCAAGTTTTCTCGTTCAATCACTTCTTGTTGTGCTTGCATGATGTTGTCGTGTAAGCTTGTCTGCACAGTCATTCCCATTGCTCTGACGCGCAAGGGTTTGACTCGTTCCTTCCGGCTCAAGGCATCAGCAACAACGTTTGCCTTGCCCGGATGATATTTGATTACACAGTCGTAATCATTCAGAAGCTCAACCCAACGCCGCTGTCGCATGTTGAGTTCCTTCTGATCGAATATGTGTTGCAGACTTTTATGATCGGTAAATATGGTACACTTGGTGCCATACAAGTAATGCCTCCAGATCTTCAGTGCAAACACCACTGCTCCCAGTTCCAGATCATGAGTTGTGTAGTTCTTCTCATGAATCTTTAATTGCCTCGAAGCATAAGCAATGACTTTGTCCCGCTGCATAAGTACACAGCCAAGTCCCTGATGGGATGCATCACAGTACACAACAAAGTCATCACAACCGTCGGGGAGTGATAAGATCGGAGCATCACATAGCTTTTGCTTCAACGTCTGAAAGGCTTCTTCTTGCTTTTGTTCCCAAACAAACGGCTCGCTCTTCTGTGTCAACTTTGTGAGTGGCAGGGCTATCCTAGAAAAGTTCGAGATGAACCTTCTGTAATAGCCTGCTAAGCCTAGAAAAGAACGTATCTCCGTCGGTGTCTTCGGAGTGTCCCAATCTTTAATTGCTTCAATCTTGGCAGGATCAACATGTATTCCCTCACTGTTAACAACATGGCCTAGGAATTGAACCTCTTTTAACCAAAACTCACACTTAGAGAATTTGGCATAGAGCTTCTCTTCTTTTAACAGTTCCAAGATCGTTCTAAGATGTTGCTCGTGTTCTGCCTTGCTTTTAGAATAGATCAATATGTCATCAATAAAAACAATAACAAATTGATCCAAGTACGGCTTACACACACGGTTCATGAGGTCCATGAAAACCGCGGGTGCATTCGTCAAACCAAAAGGCATCACCATGAATTCGTAATGCCCGTATCTGGTACGAAACGCCGTCTTCGGTATGTCTTCGTCTTGTACTCTGAGCTGA
This sequence comes from Mikania micrantha, assembly GCA_009363875.1. Classification (NCBI taxonomy): domain Eukaryota; kingdom Viridiplantae; phylum Streptophyta; class Magnoliopsida; order Asterales; family Asteraceae; genus Mikania; species Mikania micrantha. The sequence goes on from CM018691.1 coordinate 123,288,856, forward strand.
TGGTATCCGGAACGTAGATCGATCTTCGAAAAGTATTGAGCTCCTTGCAATTGATCAAACAAATCATCAATCCTTGGTAATGGATACCGATTCTTGATGGTTAGTTTGTTTAACTCCCTGTAATCTATGCACATACGAAAAGATCCATCCTTCTTTTTCACAAACAATACCGGAGCTCCCCAAGGTGAGTAGCTCGGTCGGATGAAACCTTTATCAAGTAGTTCCTGTAGTTGGTTAGATAATTCCTGCATCTCCGAAGGTGCTAACCTGTAAGGAGATTTAGCAACAGGTGTTGCTCCAGGAATCAGGTCGATACGGAACTCTACCGGTCGCACAGGTGGCAAACCAGGTAGATCTTCAGGAAACACCTCAGGATATTCCCTCACTATCGGTACGTCTTGTATTGTTTTCTTGTCTTTCTCTTTCTCCACCACATGAGCCAAGAATGCTATGCACTTCTTTTGCAGGCACTTACGCGCTTTTATGCATGAAATGATCTTTACGTTTCTCTTTGCTTGATCTCCACGAACTTCCAGTACACGATCATCCGTTACTGGAATCCGAAGTAGCTTCTCGGAACAGATGACTTCAACTCGATTGAGTGAGAGCCAATCCATCCCCACGATGATATCGAAACTGCCCAACTCCATCGGCAACAAGTCGATGGAAAATGTATGATCTATAAGTGTAAGTGGGCAGTTCCTAAGTATAGTGCTAACTGTAACTTGTTTCCCATTAGCTACTTCAATAATGTAAGGGGAGTCTAAAGTATCCTCAGTAAGACTAAGTTGTCGTGCAAAATCAGATGAAATAAAACTCTGGTCTGCACCAGTATCAAATAGTATGGATGCATAAGAGTCATGTAAAAGAAATGTACCAGTGACCACATTAGGGTCCTGACGTGCAGCATTAGCTCCAATAACAAAAGCTCGTCCGCGAGGTGCTTGTGCTCCAGGTTGCACTTTCTTTGGACAGTTGCGGGAGAAATGACCCATTTCCCCACAGTTGTAGCATCCTCTGTTGTTGACTGGGTTCTGTGGTGGTGGTGGAGGTAGTGCTCTCGTTGCAGTGTTGGTAGCCTGATTCACCGCAAAGCGGCATTTGTTCACCCAGTGGCCAAACCGGCCACAATTCGTGCACTTCCTGCATTGAGCACCAGCAGGATGATGATACTTGCAGTTTGTGCACTGGGGATATTCCCCTCCATAACCCCTAGTAGTAGGATTGACAGGTGCTGCAGGTGCCTGTCGCAGAGGGGTAACGGCTGCATAATTCTTGACAACCTTTTGTTTCTTTTTCTGATGGTACTCGGGTTTCTTTGATGTTGTTTCCTTGGCTTTTCCAGCATCATCTTTTAAGACTCCAGACTTTACCATTACCTTGGTAAGCTTAGCAGAGAGGGAAATGGCTGACTCCAAAGTAGCAGGGTATGAAGCCAGTACAACGCTTTGTATACATGAAGGTAATCCTGCTACATAGCGATCAATTAGCTTTTCCAAGGTTGGCACCATCTCTGGCACCAGGGCTACCAGTTCATGATAACGGTTGGTAAAAGTCATGTGGTCAGCTCCCTTCATCTCATGATTCGAGAGCTCAATCTCCAGTTGTTGTAGTTCATGTTTCGGGCAAAACTCATTCCTCAGAAGAAGCTTAAATTCTGCCCAAGGCATCGCCATTGCCTCATCTCTTCCCTTTGCTCGGATCTGTGCGTTCCACCATGTTAGAGCTCTCTTGCTGAATGAACCAGCTGCATAACGAACTTTATGGTGTTCTGGACAGCTGCTAATGTCCAGAGTGTTCTCCATCTTTTCTAGCCATTGAATTAATCCAACAGCGCCTTCAACTCCAGTGAAGCTAGGAGGTTTGCATCCTACAAAGGATTTGTAGGAGCAGTCAGACGTATGGCTAGTGTTTCCACTAGCTTCTCCTGTAGTATGACCAGAAGTGTTGCCATGCCCCTGAATCCGATTTATCATCTCTGGGATGACCTCTTTCAGTTGGCTTGTCAGTTGGGTACTCAGCAGTGTCGCCAAGGCGATGGTAGCAGGATCTAATGTCTGAGCAGTGCTTGAACCTGGTGGTGGAGAGTGTGGAGGAGGAGGAGGTGGCGGTGGTGAATCAGGGGGTGTAGGAGTCGAAGAGTGAGGTGCAGAGACTTGTGGAGTAGGTTGTTTTCTCGGCGGCATTCTGTTCATAACACAAAGAATTTGGTTAGTGCAGTGATCGAACGTAGAAAACATAATACAAGCTTAAGTCTTAAGTTCTCTACATGAAGGTCCCTAAGTTATAGTCTAGGCCAAACCGTTTATGTAATGACCTATTATTCTCTATAACCTTGAGCTCTGATACCAATCTGTCACACCCCGAGCCGGCGGGGTTGGATCGGAGTCCCCGTCGGGCGGAAGGTTCCCGGGGCGTGATATCGTGGATGATAATCATGATGATCAGATTGTTTACATCGCATCAACGTTTAAGAATATCTAAAGCACAATCAAATGATATATAGGATTACAAAGTTAAATTACAATAATAATGTTCTGCAATTTAACTAAGTAAACCTAACCAAAAGAATAATGTATATATCTTGTATATGTACAAGATATCAAAAGTAATATGTATCATCAACAAAAGATGTGCTTCTCCAAAAGTCTACTAGGTCCTCTATCTGGGCAGCCTAGTATGTAAATCCAAGAGCTTATGTTTAAACCTGTCCTTCACCTGAGAAAGCATGTAAAAAGATCAAGTCAACACAACGGTTGGTGAGTTCATATAGTTTATAAGTTTAAAAATAGTTTCACAAACCTCCTTCGGTAAAACCTTAACCTCATTAACTCCACCTGTAATATCCAAGTCGGTATGCTTATATATAGGGCATATGTAAGGGAACAAGCCCTAGCCAACATCCCACCACATACTAACCCGGATATGACATTGTTGTTAATAATAATTAAGCATTTTACCTACCAAACAACTTAATCCTCATCAAAGCTTTTGTTATCTGTTTCAAAGTTTTCATGTCTATTGTATTCGTAAGTGTTAGTTCTCATCATGTTTATCAAGCATCATATATGCACACACACATAGTTTAGCAATTACATATCTCCTATAAGTAGACAAAAGCTCTGGAATACCAGAAGTTTAGCAATTTCATGTCTCTTATATAGATAACAGCTTAGCATTCAACAAGTTCATGTTTAGCCTTTACATACCTCTTATAAGCCGACAAAAGCTCTGGACTACCAGACGTTCAGCAATTATATGTCACTTATAACCAGGTAATAGCCCCGTAACGTTACGTTTATGTTTAGCCTTTACATACCTCATATAAGCCGACACAAGCTCTGGAATACCAGACGTTCAGCAATTACGTGTCCCTTATAACCAGGTAATAGCTTAGAATCGATACTTTCATGTTTAGCCTTTACATACCTCATATAAGCCGACAAAAGCTCTGGAATACCAGACGTTTAGCAATTACATGTCCCTTATAACCAGGTAATAGCTGAGTATCATTACGTTTATGTTATTACATGTATCTCACCCCATAGTTACAAGCTCTGGAATACCAGACGTTCAGCAATTACGTAGACTATGGTTAGATACATGTATGATGGCCTAGTAGCATGTAATAGTATCAAGTCTCATGTATTTGAATCAAGTATCATGTATTTGTATCATGTATCATGTAATTGTATCACCCCTCATGTAATAGAATCAAGTATCATGTATTTGTATCATGTCTCATGTAATTGTATCACATCTCATGTAATTAAATCAAGTATCATGCATTTGTATCATGTCTCATGTAATTGAATCACATTTCATGTAATTGAATCAAGTCTCATGTAATTGTATCTAGTATCATGTAATTGTATCAAGTAATCAACAATTTATTTTAAGCATCAAGCTTAAAGTAAAGGTTTCCATCATAAGCAATCATGTTTATGTTTAAAGCATTAAATAACATTTCAATAAAAATGTTAACATGCTTCTCAGTCCCGAAGTAAAACAAATAAGTTTGAAAGGGGACAATGAACTCACCTTGTGTCCGTAGTGTTTGACCAAGTAGAATAAGAACGCACGCTCTCTTTGTTTGTACTTGATATGATGTTCACGTTCCTGTATTGATTTCATAATGTTGTATTTTATAAGTATAAGTTTGTAAGGGTCTTGTTGTGCGTACATGTGTTAGTCTTAAAGTTGACTAACACTTGCGATTCTTGTTTGTTATCCGGTAGTTGATAACCACTTACTTTTAAATTTTACGAAAATCGGGCAGAGTTTCCTTTGTTTTTAGTCCAAATCCAGACAATTTATATCGTCTATTTTACAACCAAATCCCAATCAATTATAATAAAACTAACTTTCTTAAACTTGTTGTTAAGTTACTTGAACCAACCTAACCATGTTATTATCATAAGTGTTAAGGTTGATATTTGTATTTTATGACCCTCAAGGGTTAATATTGATGACAACATGATCGGCTAACACCTCATTGGTTTCATTAGTATTATCTTATTCAATTTGTTTCCCATATTATTTGTAACTGAGCTTTAAACCACTGAGACCACCTAAAGATTAATATTAATCCCCTCCATGTTACTATCTACACCAACTGATGGCATCCACTTAATCAAAGTCAACATCCAGTACAAGACTTTGTTGGTGATCCTTGTTTTATGAATTAAGGCTAATATCGATGGGATAAAAAAAAAAAACATAAAAAAAAAATAAACATAAAAGTGCCCAAGTTGCTTAAACCGTAAAATCTTTTAATTACCCTATTGTTCAAATCTCATCTTTTATTTTATTGGATCAGTACCCACCTTTATTAAATCTTTAAAACATCTAGGTTGACCAAGACTTTGTATTAATGATATTGATTTAAGTTGACACCAGCTTGGATGGAACCAACATCGGCTGAGGTGTTTTGCTGACACCGTCACCTTCTACTTATTCCCAATATTTAATCTCAAACGATCTGTTGTATTTACGGACCCGGACACATGAATTTGCTTAGAAAATTATCATAGACATTCTAAGGTTAATATCTACGCTCTCAATCTGTTAATATAGCTGGTCCACTGGTTCGAAACACCTAGATGCGGAGGCCAGAATTCATATCGATGAGCTGTCACTCCAAGCTACCTTGGACCACTTCAAGCTTACCAAGCCCGATCATTCCCAGTCGTTTAAACCCCTCAGATCTTGGTAAAATCGACCTGAGGCTGACTGTGAAGTACCAGCCCACCAATATTACCAGTTCGTTAGTTTCTTTCATCGATATTGTTTCTGCACATCTCTCCCTACCTCGTTCAAATGTTCAGAATTTCAAACCCAGCCCTTCTTTGAGTCCTAAGCTAGTTTACGTGCACAATCTAAGTGATTTGGAGTGATGAAAACTGGTTTCATGTTCAACAGTCAAAATAGAACAAAAACTCACCTTTTCAGCCGAACTTCTCTCTAAATTTACGTCTGATTGAGCTTCCTTTGGACTAGATCCATTGTACTTCTGAAATCTATGCGTTGAAAGGGTCGTTTAGACACCAAGAACTCGAAATTTGGTGAAGATTTGCTATGGTGGAGTGTTGATGAAACTAGAGAGAGTAGAGAGGGAAAGAACGATTTTCTTGGATGAGAGGGAAAGTTCTTCAGCTGAAAATGAGGGGAGAGGGAAGAATAAATGAGAATTTTTCTTTTTTTACACCCCAGATGTTTACCCGCGTGTTCGGTTTCGATTGGTGTCGGTTCCGCGTATTTTTACGCGCGTTTTAATTACGGTTGCGTAATTAACTTTTTAGGTTGAAATTTAGATTTCTTTGATTTTTTTTTTTTGATGAGTTTCAAAATTGTAAAACGTAAAATATTATATTTTACTTACTTTTACCCTTTCGTTCGGGATCAGACTGTTAAACCTCGTTATTTAACGTTAATTTCACGTAGTTTAACAAAAGTAGTTTAAATTAAATCTTTTTAAGTGGGATTTACTAATAAATATTATTTTTAATTTATTTTTATTATTTTAACGTTCGTAATCGTTTTCGTTAGAACGCGTCGCCATCGCGCGTATTCGTTCGAATCGTCATTCGAACGAACACGACGATGGTTTGGCTTTCCAACTTTTGTTTTCTACTTTTCAGTCATTATTTCAGAACGTTAAACTCTCAGAATCATTCGTACAGATCGTCACCTATACGAATAATTCGTCTGTTTAACATTCCGTCACAATAACCGTTATAGTTTCGTTTTGTTTAACCTCACATACGTATATACACAATAGTATCAAATCAAGTTTCTGTGTTTCAACACTGTGTTGTCTGACATGTTTCTGACTGTTAAACCCTAAGGTTTCAGTCAGATTCAGACAATCGTTTAATAGTCTAGTATAAAGCATAATGTTCCAATAAAATAAGCATAGTTTCACGTAATGTGTACCTGATTTACTGTACGGTTTACTGTTGCGATCACTGTTCCGGCACGCGTCCGGCACTGATGTTACAACGGGGAAAGGTTGTGGCCTATGCATCAAGGCAATTGAAAATCCATGAGAAGAACTACACTACACACGACTTGGAACTTGGTGCAGTCGTGTTTGCTTTGAAGATATGGAGACATTATCTTTATGGCACGAAGTGTGTGGTCTTTACTGATCATAAAAGTTTGCAACATATTTTGAATCAGAAAGAGCTCAATATGAGACAACGGAGATGGGTTGAACTGTTAAATGATTATGACTGTGAAATTCGCTACCATCCTGGCAAAGCGAATGTAGTAGCAGACGCGCTTAGTCGCAAAAGTCAAGTTCAGATTCATAGTGTCCGAGTGCACACTAATCTCCGTAATGATGTTCTCACAGCCCAACAACGCTCATTAGCTCAAGATAACTTGAAGAATGAGATGTCTTGTGGGGCTGAAATCTTATTGGAAACTAAGGATGACGGGTTGATGTATTATTTGAATCGGTTGTGGATACCGAACAGGGATGATCTTAGGATGCTGATTATGGATGAAGCTCATAAATCCCGTTACTCAATCCATCCAGGCTCTGATAAGATGTATCAAGACCTTAGGGGCTTGTACTGGTGGCCTGGAATGAAGAAGGATATTGCTGAGTATGTGTCTAAGTGCCTTAACTGTGCCAAAGTCAAGGCCGAACATCAGCGACCTTCAGGATTGTTGTTACAACCAGAGATACCGATGTGGAAGTGGGAGAATATCTCCATGGATTTCATTACCAAGCTTCCACGTACCACGAACGGTAAAGATAGTATCTGGGTGATTGTTGATAGATTGACCAAGTCGGCTCATTTCTTACCGATACGCGAAACTTACCCTGTGCGGAAGTTAGCGCGTATCTACATTGATGAAATCATTAGCCGACATGGTATTCCCTTAAGCATAATATCGGACCGTGATGCTCGTTTCACGGCACGATTTTGGGAATCACTTCATGAAGCCTTTGGAACAAGACTGGATCTTAGCACTGCTTATCATCCTCAAACGGATGGTCAAACGGAGCGAACGATTCAAACACTGGAAGACATGTTGAGAGCTTGTGTCATCGATTTCGGTGGCAATTGGGATAGCCATCTACCTTTGGTTGAGTTCTCGTATAACAACAGTTATCACGCGAGCATTGGTATGGCGCCGTTTGAAGCTCTTTATGGCAGGAAATGTCGGTCACCTATTTGCTGGACCGAAGTCGGCGATTCGCAGATTACGGGTCCCGAGATTATTCAGGAAACGACTGACAAGATTCGCCAGATCCGCGACAATCTGTTAGCTGCTCGCAGTCGACAGAAAAGCTACGCGGATAAACGAAGAAAACCTTTGGAGTTTGAAGTGGGAGATATGGTATTGCTTAGAGTGTCGCCTTGGAAGGGCGTTGTTCGGTTTGGAAAGAAGGGGAAGCTTGCTCCACGATACGTTGGCCCTTTTAAGATCCTTGAACGGATTGGGAAGGTTGCTTACAAGTTAGAAGTTCCTGATGAACTTAGTAACGTGCACCCGACGTTTCACGTGTCCAATCTAAGAAAGTGCTTAGCTGATCAAGATCTTCAGGTACCACTCGATGACATCCGCATCGATGATACCATGCACTTCGTTGAAAAACCAGTGGAGATAATGGATCGTGAGGTTAAACAGCTCAAACGCAGTAGAATTCCAATTGTCAAAGTACGTTGGGAATCGAAACGGGGTCCAGAATTCACATGGGAGCGGGAAGATCAGATGAAGCTTAAGTACCCACATTTATTTACTACGGTCACTCCAAGTTGAATTTCGGGACGAAATTCCTTTAACTAGGGGAGACTGTAACATCACTGTACTTTCAGTTGTCCGTACGTCCGTACATCCGTACGATTGTACTGTTACGACTGGAGATTTAATTATTATGAATGATTATGAAATTATTGATTGACATTGCTGATATTATCACTGTAACTGGTATACATGATTATAATTTATTATACGCGTAAACCACAGGAAGTTTAGTTGTAATTCAACTAAACAGACCCGTAGTGTTTATCGCGGTTACTTATCACGGATAATGATGGATTATTGGTCTGAGAATGGATTGAGATGGAATTGGGAGTTTGTTTGAGTCTGGTTACTAAACGTAGTCAAGGACCCATGGTCATGGTTTATCGAAATAGCGGTGGGACGGTGGCTAGGGCAGTTGCGACTGACCCTTACATATGCCCTATATATATGCATATTTCGGTCTATCATGGATGTGTCGGTGACTAGGGTTTAGTGGGTTTTGGTTTGGGAAATGATAATATTAAAGATGATTAATAATGAGAATTGATTACGCGATGGTGAGGTTACGGATATCATTTAAGCGTGAATATTAATTCAGAAATATTAACTTAATAATGTATTCGCGTGGGTGACGATTCACACGAATATAATTATTAAGAATAATGTTCTGAAATGATATTCCATAAATAATAAATCAAATCGAAATACGGTACGAGCAGCGGATTCGCAAAGGTGACGATCTTTACGAATACGTACGCGAGTAACGCGTTTCGACGAGATAATTAAATAATATCTCACGATATAAAATTTATAAATAAAACCTAAAACGTTTATTAGGAATCACAACCTAAAACGTTTTCGAATAAATTAATTTATTTAAATAATTATTTAACTAAAACGAGACGGAATTTATTTACGAAACGAATTATTTAAACTTATTTTAATTAAATAAAACTCATTTATTTAAAACGAGTTATTGTTTTAAAACATGTTACGTTTAAAAACCGAGTTTTTATGTTGTTTTATCGCGATAAAAACGGGACCGAGCACCGGGGAAACACGCGAGGTATAAAGGATGAAGCCTACTTCATCTTCTTCATTTCTTCTCATTCATTTCTCTCTCTAGAACCAACCCACGTCCATATTCTCTCTCTCTAACTTCTCTCTAGCCTAACTCGTTCGTTTCTCGACGAAATCGCGAGATCTCGGAGCCTAAACGACCGGGGAATCAAGGAGAACAAGGAAGTACAAGAAAATCTCACGTTGAGTCGCTAAATCGAGGTAAATTTGAAGTGTTTTTCACGGTTTTGTAGTAACTTTCGAATCTTGCAAATTGTTGATGCAAAAACCGAATTAAATGATTAGAAACACTTAGTTAAACGGTTGGGAGAGCATACGAAAACCCTAGGACATAGCTGTAGCTGGAAATGGGAAGGAATAATGATGGGGAGGTGCTGGTTCGTGAACCAGCAGGTAGGCGAACCCTGTGCACACCCTTAGCCGAACCTTGTTCCAGCCACATCTATTAGGAACGAACCTTCTGGTGGCTTGGCCGAACCCTGGGATAAGAAGCAGCGAACCATATTAACCTATCTACTTCAGCCGAAGCTTTGGAGTTTATTAGCCGAACCTTTATTGTGCTAACGACCTAGACGAACCTCGGGCGGCAAGGTTGAAACCCACGAACCCTACTGCATACTAGGCGAACCTTGGCTGCCACTTTGTTAGATCGAACGAACCTAGTGAGGAACGAACCCATCATCACAAGGGTTAGGCTGCGAACCATCAAGAGCCGAACCCTCTCTTTCCATCTTGGCCGAACCCCTAGTTTGTCACCCATTATTCTGGCCGAACCTATGGTATAAATGGGTTAAGGTTCGCTGGTCTTGGGGGGATGGGTGAATTCAAGTGCTTTAAAGCTATGTGATTACAAGTATTTAGACATGTAAATGGGAGTAAATACATATTGTTATATCCATGCATGCATGAATGGTCTAAACCACCACCTTTCTTTTCCTAACATGATTTTGTTTAGAAACTAGAGAATACAAATATATATTGAACTTGTGATGCGATTACCTTAATGTATTGATGTTATTAGATTATAATTAAAACGTCACTAACTCAAAATTGTGGTGGATAGGGTAAGTGGTCATGCATGTGAGGATGTAACTATGATATCCCAATAATTGTACCATAATAAGGTGGTTAACAACTAGCAGGACTAAACAATCTGTAATGATGAGCACTTATAAGAGGTTTGATGATCCGTTTCAACTTTGACTAATTGCGCTAAGTTAGTGAAACACATAAATAAATTAAAAGCAAAGATTGATAATTATTCAATTTAATTTAGAACGCATATGCTTATGATCACGATCATACAAATATTACAGATCTTTGAGTGGTTTGAGTTTCCATACGTGAGCGCGCATTATAAGAGAACACTGATTATAAGGACTACAGGTGAGTTCTCATAACCTCCCTTTCTTTAAACTGTTTTAGTTTTAAAACTCGGAGGTGAAACATGTATACCGGTTTAAATATTATTTTGATAACACAAGGATAATACCTGTTTATCATTATGATATTCACTATTATGAATTATCATTATTATGGATTATCACTGATTATTATAAATCCGTGTAAACATTGTTATTGACTTCGGTTAATAACGAAGATTACATGTATTGTCTCATACTCCGTGAAATCATTACTTTTAACTTCGGTTATTTGTTTTGACTTCATGTATTGTCACGTGGAGGGTTTCCACATCCGTGAAGTGTTGCCTTGACTGCGGTTGATTGCTTTGACTTCATGAATTGTCACGTGGTTAGCGACCACTCCATGATTCATGTATTTAACTTATGATAAATACATAAGGAATCATGTATAGTCACGAACATTGATTGAGAATATGATTGATTGTGTTGGTTGATTTGTTGTGAATTGTTTGCCTATATTTGATTATGATTATTTGTGATTGGCTATGATTGATTTGGTTATGTGGTTATGTGATTGTGTATGTGTTTGGCTGTTGAATTGATGGATGTGTGTTGGATTATCTCATACAGGTATTCATATGGATTTTCTCAAGAAGATCATAAGTTTTATACCCGTTTTTAAACAAAGCATTTTATAAAACCATTTTAAGCATAAACTTTCAAACGCATTTTACTAAAACATTTTTAAATATAAAAACTTATGATTACTCACCAACTACTTTTGTAGTTGACACTTGTTTTCTTACATGTTTCAGGTGATGGAGACAAGTAGGAATGAAGAGAGGATCTCTTCTATTTTGGACATCATCATCATATAGGATCTTGGACTTAGTTAATTAACTAAATTTCTGGCGATTAGAGTTTAGTTAGTTTAACTAAATCTTTTGTGTATTTGACTTACTTGATTCATGATGAACATGATTTTTGTGTAATTATTTTGGTTGATTAAATGATATGTGATGATTTGATTTAGATGCCCACGAGCTTTTGAACAATCTACACATCCCTCGTGGCATCCCGATGATTCCGCCGTCGGTCGGGGTGTTACAGCACGGTCATGCAAGAAGGTGCACGGTCGTGCATAGGCCAGCACTGCCATACATGGCCTAGCACTACCTGATTGCACGGTCGTGCAAAGTTGTGCACGGTCGTGCATGGGCCGGCACTGCCAGTGCAAGATTTGGCATGACAGTGCGTATCTGGGGATTTGCTTAGAAAATGCTGAAAATTCCATACAATGCTTGATTTTCTTCCGAGCAAGGCCGTTTATCCTACAAATTCACAAAAACAATAATTAGGACTATTTGTGAATGAATTTGCATGTTATTAACGTTAAAACCGGGGGAATTTGAGTCGAATAAAATGTATAATTTGACGTATATCATCTAGCTTATTACTTATCGAGACTTGAGTATGTGATCTTGGATTATTTTAATGGAGGTTGAGTTTTCTCAACCAAGAAAAAATGACATTATCCTTTGGTCGACGTGAGTTTGCTAAAAAGGTGAATCAAAAATAAATAAATAATTGATGAGGATAGATACAAAGCATGGTGCTTGGTCAATCAAGAAAATGTTGGTGATAAATAAAAAGCATGGTGCTTGTTTAAACTATCAAGAATAGTAGTAGTGATTTAGCTTCTTGATATACATAATATATTGCCTTACAAACAAAAGGAAGGACCTAAATGACTATTGGAATTGTTTAATTTATTTGGTTTTACTTTTCTAGTAAATACACACACACACATCTACAGATATTGATGTGTGAAGGTGGGCAGAAATAAAATAATATGGTTAAGCATAGGGGTATAACTATGTTCCAAAAATATACACGAGTATTCACTTGGTTATGTTTTTAAAACAAGACGTTTCCGTTTTTTTATATATATGTTGGACGTCCAAATATACATACATACATACATGCATACATACATACAAACATACATACATACATACATACATACATGTATAAGGATTGTATTATGTGAAAGTTTGATTTAGAACAACATGAGCTAAGCAGCGAGTTCTTTGTGTAGGCTTATTTCTACTTTTAATTTTCTTTCCATTTACCTGATTATCATCATGTAACCCCCTGTTACTATTCAACAATTTTCTATAATATCAGAGTTGGTCTCAGCAAATTTTTTATTTTCAAAACCTTGTTTGACCTTCTTTATTTAATAATATTAAACAAAGTTTAACGCAAACGTAAACGTGTCACACATTTTACAATACTTATTTACATAAATAAGTTTAAACCCAAAATTTCAAAAGTTTGGAACAAGGTTTGTTCGTTCGATTCACGTTCTGCCTCGATCCTTACAGCCGTATTCATCATGTTTGACCTACAAACATCACACAATATTTCACATTAGTTCATAAGAACTAAGTAAGTAAACCCCAATGGTTTCTCAACAACAAAATGTAAAAATACATTTTTCACAATCAATATTCAAACTGAGTCATTTCTATTCGAATTGACTCTCACAATATAATAATATTATATTATCAATCATCAACTATTGCTTACAATAGTTTAATCAATATTACACTATGGTGTTCACATTCTTGTGCTTCCACTATAGCAATTTGTCAGCACCTCTGACTATTCACACATTTGTGATATCATATTTAATTTAAGTCTTAAGATGTTCACCCACCGGTACTTCCATCTAAGACAATTGCCAGCACCTCTGGCTATTCACCATTGTCGAGTCATAAATAATTCAAGTCTTAAGATGTTCACCCACCGGTACTTCCATCTAAGACAATTGCCAGCACCTCTGGCTATCCACCATTGTGGAGTCATAAATAATTCAAGTCTTAATATGTTCACCCACCGGTACTTCCATCTAAGACAATTGCCAGCACCTCTGTCTATCCACCATTGTGGAGTCATAAATAATTCAAGTCTTAAGATGTTCACCCACCAGTACTTCCATCTAAGACAATTGCTAGCACCTCTGGCTATCCACCATTGTGGAGTCATAAATAATTCAATCAAATTACTATGATGTTCACCCATCGGTACTTCCATCATAGAATTCCCACACTTTTATTCACCAAGGTATTGGATTTATCATAGGTTGTTGAACGTTTATTATTCAACATTCCCCTATCACCAATGCCATATTTATCATACAATTTATTCAACAACAAATTCAATGTTTATTATGTGATGTCATAGTTGTGGGATTACTTACCTTGATCCGATAAGGGATTATCAACTGCAGGCTCCTTTCCTGCTCTATGACTAATCGTTTGACTTCCACTACCACCACCTAGTTGCAAAATACATATACAAATAGTTTCAACACATATAGCACATATAATCCATGGGCGTACCGCCCCAAGGTAATTTCGTCCAATTTTTTATTTTTGCTTCATTTCGGGATTCCGGACAATCCGTAACTCCGTTTCAAGCACGGTTTTCGCCCACGTTCACCATTTTTCGCATACTATCAACTTGTAATAATTACAATCATCAAATCAACGTGGATTTCTAGAACGATCACATGTGCTCTTGCCATTGATGACGTAATTCTCACATATTTTCAAATTACAACAATCACAATCGTTCAATTAACGATTATTTCAAATACATTCATTTATTAAACCGGTTGTTACAAATATTCCCTCCTTACAAAGGTTTCGTCCCCGAAACCGATTAAACATTAAAAAGGAAAGGATAATACGTTCTCATTTCATTTTCTGATTCCCACGTGGCTTCAGAACCAGTTCTATTTTTCCACTGAACCTTCACCTGGCTTAATGACTTGTTTCTAAGTTGCTTGACCTTTCGGTCAAGTATTGCCACTGGCCTTTCTACATAATTTAATCTATCATCAATTTCTATATCTTCCAGTGGTACGTACGCAGATTCGTCTGCTAAACATTTTCGTAGGTAAGAAACGTGGAACGTGTTATGAATTCCACTTAACTCCTCAGGTAGCTCCAGACGATAAGCAACTTCACCAACACGAGATATGATTTTAAATGGTCCAATAAATCGTGGACTTAGCTTTCCTCGCTTATGAAAACGTATAACACCTTTCCACGGTGAGACTTTTAATAACACAAAATCTCCCACCTGGAATTCAATGGGCCTTCTACACTTATCAACGTATGATTTCTGACGGTCTTGAGCCGCCTTTAGATGGGCACGGATCTGATCTATCCGTTCATTGGTAGCTTTCACTACCTTTTTATGTGTGAGTTCACGTTGCCCCACCTCTCCCCAACAAACAGGAGTTCGACATTTCCTTCCATAAAGCATCTCATACGGAGGCATTCCAATACTGGAATGATAACTATTATTATACGAGAACTCTGCCAAAGGTAGGTAATCATCCCAACTACCTCCAAAGTCAATAATGCACGCTCGTAACATATCCTCCAAGGTCTGAATGGTTCTTTCACTTTGTCCATCAGTCTGAGAATGATACGCAGTGCTTAACAACAGTCTTGTTCCTAATTCTTCCTGAAAATTTCTCCAAAATCGAGAATTAAATCGAGTATCCCGATCAGAGATAATGGTTACAGGCACACCATGACGAGACACCACCTCTCGTACATATATTTCTGCCATTTTATCAGAAGAATAGGTTTCACGAATGGGCAAGAAATGAGCACTCTTAGTCAACCTATCCACAATGACCCAAATCGTATTAAATCCCTTCCTTGTCTTAGGAAGCTTAGTAATCAGGTCCATTGTGATATGTTCTCATTTCCACATTGGGATTTCCAATGGTTGCAACTTACCATAAGGTTTCTGGTGCTCTGCTTTTACCTGCATACAAGTCAAACATTTCGACACATGTTTAACCACATCTCGTTTCATACCTAGCCACCAATAGTTTACCCGAAGGTCACGATACATTTTAGTAGCCCCAGGATGAATTGAGTACTTCGACTTGTGCGCTTCTTCCAACAATGCAGACTTAAGTGGACAAGTGGGAGGTTTCCACACTAGTCCCCACCTAGTCTTTAAACCACGATTATCTTCATCCAGGTTATGAGCTTGTCCTTTAATTCTATCACGTTTCCGGTTTTCTTCTTTTAAAGCTTCAATCTGGCTTCCTTGATTTGTTCAATTAGCCCTGAAGTTATTACAAGCTGCATAAATTTCACTTTGATTGGTTCACATTATTCCTTCCTACTCAAGGCATCAACCACTACATTTGCTTTCCCTGGGTGATAGAGAATTTCGCAATCGTAGTCCTTAAGTAATTCCAGCCATCGTCTTTGCCTCATATGTAACACCCCGATCCTAGGGTTGTCACGTCGTATCATCCTTAGTCAGTCAAATACAGCGGAAGACTTATGTTGACCGAAAAAAATCGAATAAATTTAAACTTTTTCAAACATCGTAATAATTGCACCATTAATGTGCATAAGTCTATAAGTTACAAAATATTCATAAATTCTTAAGTCGACGTTTTAACAAAATTCATAGGATTATCAAGTATACGGATTTCCAAAAGTTAGTCTTCAATTTCTTGTCAGCATTCTTCATTTAATCCTTCACTTCCCTTTTCCAGTATTACCTGTATCGTGAGCTAAAACAAGTCAACTACATACATAGTTGGTGAGTCATGGCTAGTGACATTTAAAATAATAATCAAATCATGTTTGTGTGTGCAAGTAAACTGGTTGTCAAATCAAGTCTCACGACGTTAAGTATTCGTCCGTCAACGATCCTAACGCGGTGTTTGTTAACATATACACTACTCTAGAGACACTAGTGCAGATACAGTGTTGAATGACACACATGGGGTCCACTGTAGTGCTACACCAAATCATATCCTGTGACATTAACTGTAACGAATCCACCGTAGTGAACAGTCGTCCGGAAATCCCTTATCCCCGTAGGGAATGGCCCGTAGGCCGGAGTCGAACATTCGACCCCATCATGTTCCTTATTTTTTATCCTTATCCTTATCCTTAGCTTCTAGAGCAAGGTACCTCCAATTCGCATGGATCCGTTTGAACGCGTATATGCCCCGAGGTAGTTGTAAGTAGGTCTTACGGTAAACCGGCCCACCCCTTCCCCCTACCTTGATGATTTGCCTCTGACCAACATCCATAAACCGGACGTACCTAAGTCTATGCAATGCTAGCTAAGAGGTACAGTTTATCTTACAGCAACACACATAAAAATCCTTCAAATAAAAATCAGTTAAATAAAATCCTTTTAAAAGATCTAGGATACATCCCCAAAACAATTAAGTAAAAAGGGGAGGTCAAGACTCACCTGAGTTATTTGACCAGTTCGTAAATTCTGAAGTAGTAGGTTCACCGAGTCCGTGTAAGTAAGACTAATCACGCACGTGCAAATCTAGTTTAATAAACATTTTGAGTCAAAACGTGAGTTCTAGAAGTGGTCTCACAACCTAATCCTTGAATCCTTAATCTAGGTCCTTATGACATGTTGCCAAAATTTATAACTCGGTAATAGTCGTAATTATAACCGGAGATGTTATTATTCGTTTTAGAATAATTTATTTTTAAGTATAATTAATCCTTTCAAATCTTCTCTTAAAAGTCCTTTCAATCATTATTAAATCCCTTTTTAATTCTTATATATATATATATATATTATTGCTCATACTAGACCGAGAGGGTCTCGACTAGTCAAACATGGTTAATCACCAACTAATCTTTTTAAGATCATTAATCAAAGTGATGGTTCAAGATTATGGATAGTTTGACTTTTTAAAGTGAAACTTGCTCTTAACATTCAAGTTATGATTTTACATACTATCTTTGGGATCGATGACCAAATTCCAAGATTGTATGTTGGAGTGAACTTTTATAACCCTTTCCAAACACAATCCTTGTATATTTGTTTATTCATGTAGTTCTCAGGTCAATTTAGTTAAAATTGTCCTTTTTGACCTCAATTGCCTTAGTTATTATCTACAATCCTACCTTGAGTCAATTGAGCAACTAAAACCAATGTATTTAATACCTTTTGGGTGTATCACGATGATCAACTTTGAACTTTTGCAATAGTAGGTTGTTACCTACAAAAACCCAAGTCAAACCTTCAATAATTGACTTTTAACACAACTTTTACCTACAACTTAATCCACTAAGAAATCCTTACTTTGTATCCTTTGATTTCTTCACAATCAACACTCAAACTCACTGTAAATCATCTTTCTTGAGGTTACCTACAACAAACATCAATTTCTTGAAACCCTAAAAAAAATTAACCTTACTTACAATAACCCAACTCTTCATAGTTGAAATCTTTAGACAAAAGATACCAGCCTTAATGTTTATTACTTCCAATCTCGCCCTTAATCCTTTGATTATGTGATTTTTAAAGCTTGAATTTGGTCTCCTAAGCAACCCTATACAAAAAGGGTATAAATGGGTTAACCTCAATCTCAAGAACCCTAATGTAGTCAGTGAAAAAGTAAATATACCTCTAATTTCTTGAGATCTTTGATGTTAA
The DNA here is from genome assembly GCA_009363875.1 of Mikania micrantha. NCBI lineage: Eukaryota > Viridiplantae > Streptophyta > Magnoliopsida > Asterales > Asteraceae > Mikania > Mikania micrantha. Next base: position 123,307,086 of record CM018691.1, read on the forward strand.
CAACTTTAATTTGTTAAGGATCAAGACTTTCTTCCGATTGTTGCTGAAGCTGCTGAATCTCCTACTTTCTCGCTGTGACACCTCGTAATTTCCAGGTCAGCAATTCTATTATTTTAATAATAATGTTTACTATTATTTCATACGTGGCACTAGAATAAATGCATTTAGTGTGACACGTGGCACAACAGTCTGAACACACCGATAATTCGAGGAATTATCGCACAACAATCGCACGTGTCTTGAATGACGAACGTTGGTGAACGGATCAATCTGTAACACAAAACACTGCACTTAGGTTCGGTGAACCTAATTTAGTTAGAACAAAGCCAATGTGTTGAGAAACGATGATCGTATTCGAGAAATACGAAAGATTCGGCTCAAAACAATGAAATTGGGCCTATTGGGCTCAGCCGAGACCCATCGCGATACGCGATGGGCACACAATTGGGCTTTCGCGGTACGCGAAGCTCAAGCGGGAGAATTTGAATTCTCCGAAAAACGTCGCGGTACGCGACGACCGATCATCTTCAACCATCGCGGTACGCGGCGTGTTTCGGGAACAGAATGATTATTTTAATCACCGCGGTACGCGGAGATGCTTTTTTGGACGGTGTCGCGGTACGCGACAGGCCTATAATCGCAGAAAATCTTATAAATCCAATGTTAATCATTCTGTTGATCCCCTACCTATTCTCCCGAGTTACCAGCGATTACCCTTCGCCATTGTCACCTGCAAATCATCTTCAAACCTCTGGAAAGCCATTTGGAGGCCTTAGAGAACCCATTGGAGGCATTTGGGAGCTTGGAGTGAACAAGGAAGCACCAACCATCACCTTGCACGAGTTGAAGCTACTGTGGAGGCCATTCCAACCTGCTCAAAGTCTCATCTCTGCAATCCAAAGAGTTATTAGGTAGTTCCTATGGTCAATCTTGTCTAAAAACTCTCACAAACACTCATGCAAGCCATTTAGGCCACATGCATCACCACCACCACCATTGTCACGAATTTTGTATGATAATCATCTGTTATTATATGTATTTGCTACTGATTTGGTGTTATGGTGATGAACTATGATGAAATTGTTAGGATGTAATAGAGATTTATTGATTTTGTTAGTAAATGGTTACTTTAATCCACATGCATGCACGATCCATGAAGCATTTGATGATTTTTGATCTTGAAATGTTGCTAGATGTGTTATTGAGGATGTTCTACATAATTTAGGATGGTTGATTATGTCAAGAATGGTCATTTGGATGATTGTTGCTATAAATAGTAACTTTTATGTTACATATTGGTGAATCTTGATGAAATGGTAACATACATGTGTTTAGATCTATATGTTATGCTTAAAATGATGATTAGAAACTATTGTGATGGATACTTGATGCATAGGAATGTCTAGAATAGTCAAAAGGATGATTTCTATCAAAGTTACTATAAATAGTAACTTTTTGTTGCAAGATTACAAATGGGTAAAACATATGATAATGTTTTGAGTCTAACATGTTCATTTAGTGATTATATGATGTTATGGGAAGGGATATGTTATTGGGAAACTTGATTTGGTGTTATTATCGTAAGTTACTAAATATAGTAACTTTATTTTATAAAGATTACGATTTGTCACATGTTAGTTGTAACAAGCATGATTAACAGATTATTTAGGACTAAGATGATAATATTAGATGATGTTGATTGTTAAACTTGATGAAATATGCTTATTTTAGTAACTTTCCATAAATGGAAACTTTTACGCGCAAACTATGTTAAAACGATTATGTGTAACTATGTGCTATGTGATAACATGCTCATTTAGGATAAATATGCATGTTAGAATAATCGGAATATGATTTTATGCATAACTTGCCAAATATGGAAACTTTCCTAAATAGGAACTTACCATAAATAGTAAGTTTCCTCATAGGAATGAATTTGGTATCCGTACACTTCACACGACACTAAAACCGCACGATACACGAACACTTGATCCAAACCGTCACCAACGGGTCGTTAGGTCAAACACGATCGACACGGTCAAACACGGTCAACTCGACCTACATAACCACTTAGTGTTGTTGAACACTAACACGGTCCGGTGAGACCCACACTTGTGAACACAAACTCATAGTACCTATGTGATATAGGTGACTACTAGCCGGCGAGCTACACGTACTCTTTTGAGCTAACGCATATCTAAACTCAGGTGAGTTTACGGCCCCACTTTTACTCTTTAACTGCTTTTACTCAATCTTGGGGTGAGAATACTATGCAACTGTTTTAGATGTATGACTGGTATGTTGTAAAACTATTTTTGAGTGTAACTATTATCGCATAAAGCCCTCACTTATCCTTACCGTTAATTGTTACGAACGAGTCGTTATTACGTAGTACTACTGGGTTTGACTAGCCCCACTCGGCAACAACTTTGACTGGAGGTCATAACGAGTGTAATAATCGATGTGAATTGCGAGTTCAGCGATGACTCGCGGAGGCAAATGGAAACAGTCTAGTTTCGGTAAGATGACATGACACACTCACGGATCGTGGATCCAACAACTAAACTTAACATGCCCAGTATATATCTGTTTACTATTTGTGTCCGTCTAAACCTGTGAACTCACCAACTTTTTAGTTGACACTTTTCGCATGTATTCTCAGGTAACTGATGGAGCTTACGCTAGGATACACACAAGAAAGCCTTAAGGAGTCTGGCCTGCATATAGACTCGTATCTTAGGCGTTGTGTGCATTTGTTATGAGTTGAAAAAAAATTTATTATGTAGTGTCTTGAACAATTACTTTCCGCTGCTACTTATGTATTTGATGATTTACATTTTCCGCTGCATACTTATGTAAACTTGTTTGGTTTTGCAAAATTGTGTGATTGTGTAACTCATATAGAAGTCGATCTATATGACCAAGAGCTGTGATTCCTGGCCACGTCACACCCACGTGGACTGACACCACGAGTGGGAAATTGGGGGTGTGACAGACTGGTATCAGAGCCTTGGTTATAGGGAACTAGGTTTGCATATAGTAAACTTAGACTATAGCCACTGCTCTACATTAGACACAACACTAGAATTCGCACCCTGATGTTAATTCTTTTATTGAACTATTATGTACTAACCTGAAAACTTACAGGATGGCTGACAGCAACGGAAACGCTGACAGGAACCCGGGCAGACGCCCAGCCCTTGACGACTTGACTGAGGACAGTCGACGTAGGATCGACAGCATAGTAGCACAGGTAGATGCAGAGATGGAGAGGAGGACCCAGATGTTAGCACGGGAGCGCTATTGGGGGTGGTTGCCTAACCTCCTACAAGAGTGGGTTGTAGCTGAGCGGGTGCCTACCCCGCGATACAGAGGTGATACCTCTGAAGGTCCACGACTGCCGGCACTTGGGATGCCGATGGAGAGAGCCTTCGCGGCTCATGTTGCCGTAACCCGGCGGGAGTTACGGAGGAACGCCGAGCTATCCGATGAGGTTCGTGTTCTTCGCGAGAAGAACGATCGCCTGGAAAGGCGAAGTGACCGGCTGGAGGAGGAGAAGGATCGTCTGGAGGAAACGGTGGAGGCACTACGTCTCCAAGTGTCTCAGCTCGTGTCCCAGCATGGGCAGATAGTTGATGTCATGCAGGAGCATGACGGGCGTATTACCGAGAATCGGACGGATATAGCCGAGACTCAGGCTATGGTACAGGCGAGTGACGCCATGCTTAACGCATGGGCGGCGCAATTTATCGAGGAGCCACCAGCTGAGGACGATGAGCCACAGTTCGAGGCCGAGGACCTCGAGGGTCTCGACGAGGATCCGGAAGAGGATCCGGAAGAGGACGAGGATGATGATGAGGACGCAGCTAGCAGCATCTCCCATGTCTCCATGGACTCGGATTAGTAGATTTTTCCTTATTTTGTACTGTCTTTCCTTTTATCTTATTTAACCTAGACGAGCGGGATGTGCTCGGAGAACTCGCATTGTACTTTCTTTTCAAATTATTGTACTTCAAGATTGATATTAATGGAAATTATGCTTTATTATGATTATCTGCTTTATTATTACTACTGTTATTTGAAGCTTTGTTATGATAGCTAACTTGACATTTGACATGACAACAATCCTAACTTTGGCTAACACTTAGCATCTGATGACTAACACTCTAACCTCTCTATATAGAAACATGTCGGCAAGAGGAAACAACGCTCTACGACTCAAACGCAAGGCCGAAAAGGCACGGATCGACATGATGGTCGAACGAAAATTCAACAAGGTACTCGCAGAGTACGAAGCCAACCGTCACACCAGTGAGACGAGTGGCACTAACAACGGTATTAGCTTTTGCCTAACGTAACTAGCATAGAATAGACAGCCTAGATACTAACACGTTGTATTGAACTACCGATGCACAGGACCCCAGGGAGGAGCGGCAAAGGGATGCTCGTTTAAGGCATTCCTAAGCTGTCATCCTCACAAGTTTCAGGGCACGGAAGGGGCAGTGGGACTGCTCCGATGGATAGAGAAGGTGGAATCGGTTTTCTCTATGGCCGAATGCTCTGACGGGAACCGAGTGAAATATGCCACAGGAGTACTGGAGGGACCGGCCCTCACCTGGTGGAATACTCATGTCCAGACACTCGGACTGGATACTGCAAACTCCATCCCATGGGAGAACTTTACGAGAATGCTCCACGAGGAGTATTGTCCTCGGGACGAAATTCGGAAGCTGGAAGAAGAATTCTGGACGCACAAAATGGTGGGATCCGAGATCGAGAAATACTGTACTCGATTTCATGAATTGTGCAAGCTCTGCCCGGCAATGGTAACGCCGGAGTATAAAAAGATCGAGCAATTCATCAGTGGATTGCCGGAGCAGATACAGAGCATAGTGACTGCTTCCGATCACACCACAATTCAACCATTGATCCGACTTGCCCACAAGCTAACTGATCAGGCAGTAGCACAGGGAAAACTGCCAAAGAGGGGTGAGCACCTAAAACCCCAAGAGCCCAAGCGAAAGTGGGAACCCAACAACAACCGTGTTTTCTCACCACCACCACCAGCTCAACACCGACCAACACCAGCCAAAGTCTTCACTGCCACACAACCAAACAATCAGGACAAAGGGGGATATCGGGGCAACAACCCCAAATGCAACAACTGCTCATACCACCATCACGGCCCATGCCGAAGAGTTCGGTGCAGCAACTGTGGCAGGAACGGACACCTGGCCAAGGAATGCCGATCAAACCCCAACCCTAACCCCAACAAGGATAACACACTGAAGGGGTGCTTCACTTGCGGCAAGCCCGGACATATGCGCCGAGACTGTCCGCAAAACAAGAACGCAGGAGGCAACCCGGCTAGGGGTCGGGCATTCGTGATTGGATCTGGTGAAGCCAAAGATGATCCGAACGTCGTCACCGGTACGTTTCTTTTAAATAATGTCTACGCTAGTATATTATTTGATACCGGTGCCGATAGGAGTTTTATCTCTAGTGAATTTAGCAAATTGCTTGACATGACACCAACACCACTAGATTATAAGTATACCGTAGAGTTAGCGGATGGAAAACTCATCGAAACACAACACATCATCAAAGGATGCGTTCTGACACTGGCAGACCATCAGTTGGTGATCGACCTGATGCCAGTAACTCTCGGAAGCTTCGACGTGGTGATTGGAATGGATTGGTTATCTGCAAACCATGCTGAGATCGTATGCAACGAAAAGGTCGTACGAGTTACGTTACCGAGTGGTGAGCAGATCTCAATCCAAGGAGAACGACGCGGGATACCACTAAACATCATGTCATGCATGAAGGCTAGCAAATATCTAAAGAAAGGATACACGGCTATCCTGGCTCTCATTTCCGAACAACCAAAGAAGGAACGAAAGATTGAAGACATTGCTGTTGTTCGCGATTATTCAGAAGTCTTTCCTGACGATCTACCGGGACTACCACCGGCACGGCAAGTGGAGTTTCAGATAGATCTAACGCCAGGAGCAGCACCGATAGCCAAGGCACCATATCGGTTGGCTCCTACTGAAATGCAGGAACTATCTAATCAACTGCAAGAGTTATTAGATAAGGGATTCATTAGACCAAGTTTCTCACCATGGGGAGCTCCGGTCTTGTTTGTGAAAAAGAAAGACGGTTCATTCCGTATGTGCATAGATTACCGAGAATTGAACAAGGTAACGATCAAGAACCGATACCCTCTACCTCGAATAGACGATCTGTTTGACCAGTTGCAAGGGTCAAGCTTCTATTCGAAAATCGATCTGAGATCAGGTTACCATCAACTCAGGATACAAGAGGACGATATACCAAAGACCGCATTCAGGACGCGGTACGGACATTACGAATTTCTGGTCATGCCATTTGGGTTGACTAACGCACCGGCCGTATTTATGGATCTCATGAATCGGGTGTGTAAACCGTATCTCGACAAGTTCGTAATCGTATTCATAGATGACATCCTGATCTACTCGAAGACTCAGGAAGAACATGCCGATCACTTGAGACGTGTCTTAGAACTACTAAAGAAGGAACAACTATACGCGAAATTCTCCAAATGTGATTTCTGGATTCGCGAAGTTCAGTTCCTTGGACACGTAGTAAACGAGAAAGGGATACACGTAGACCCAGCCAAAATCGAGGCAATCAAGAATTGGGCAACGCCCAAGACTCCAACTGAGGTGCGACAGTTCTTAGGATTGGCCGGGTACTACAGGCGGTTTATCGAGGGATTCTCGAAGATCGCACAATCGTTGACGTCCCTTACGCATAAAGACAAGAAGTTCGAATGGGGAGAAAAACAGGAAACTGCTTTCGACCTGTTGAAACAGAAGTTGTGCAGTGCACCAATCCTATCGCTACCAGACGGGTGCGAGGATTTTGTGGTGTACTGTGACGCATCAAAGCAAGGACTCGGTTGTGTGCTGATGCAACGTGAGAAAGTTATAGCTTATGCGTCACGACAATTGAAGGTGCATGAAAGGAACTACACAACTCACGACTTAGAGTTGGGAGCCGTAGTGTTCGCACTAAAGATCTGGCGACATTATCTGTATGGCACCAAGTGCACAATATTTACTGATCATAAGAGCCTACAGCACATTTTCGACCAAAAGGAGCTGAACATGAGACAACGCAGATGGGTTGAACTGATAGGTGATTATGATTGTGCAATCAAATATCATCCCGGTAAAGCCAATGTAGTCGCCGACGCGCTAAGCCGGAAGGAAACAACCAAACGCGTGCGCGCACTACAACTCACCATTCACTCCGAATTACCTAACCAAATTCGGGTCTCACAACAAGAAGCGTTGAAAACCGAGAACCTCACTCTCGAAGCCATGAGAGGGATGGACAAACAGATGAAACAAAAGGACGACGGAGCTTACTACCTGCTGGACCGTATTTGGATTCCACGATTCGGAGACTTAAGGAAGGTAGTAATGGATGAAGCTCATAAGAGCCGATACTCAGTACATCCAGGCTCTGACAAAATGTATCATGACCTAAAGGCAACTTATTGGTGGCCTAACATGAAGTCAGAAATCGCAACGTATGTGAGTAAGTGTCTGACTTGCTCAAAGGTCAAGGTAGAATACCAGAAGCCTTCGGGATTACTCCAACAGCCAGAAATTCCAGTATGGAAATGGGAGCAGATTTCCATGGATTTTATCACAAAGCTGCCAAAGACAACAAGTGGCTGCGATACCATCTGGGTTATCGTAGACCGACTTACGAAATCGGCACACTTCCTGCCGATCAAAGAAACGGATAAATTGGAAAAGTTGACTCGAATCTACTTGAAAGAAATCGTATCCAGACACGGAGTCCCGATCTCCATAATATCAGACCGAGACAGTCGTTTCACGGCTCACTTTTGGAAGTCCTTACACAAGGCACTCGGGACGAGGTTGGATATGAGTACTGCTTATCACCCACAGACGGATGGTCAGAGTGAACGAACCATCCAAACTTTGGAGGACATGCTTCGGGCATGTGTAATTGATTTCGGTAACAGCTGGGAGACTCACTTACCTTTAGTGGAGTTCTCGTACAATAACAGCTACCACACTAGCATTGGAGCTGCACCGTTTGAAGCACTTTACGGGCGTAAATGCAGATCACCACTCTGTTGGGCGGAAGTTGGGGAAAGCCAACTGACCGGACCCGAACTTGTGCATGAAACAACTGAAAAGATCGTGCAAATACGCAACAGAATGGCAGCAGCTCGGGATCGACAGAAGAGCTATGTCGACAAAAGGCGCAAACCTTTAGAATTCCAAGCGGGAGACCGAGTACTACTTAAAGTCTCGCCTTGGAAGGGAGTGATTCGATTCGGGAAACGAGGAAAACTAAACCCTCGTTACATTGGACCTTTCGAGATCACTAGACGGATAGGCCCGGTGGCCTACGAACTACAACTACCACAGGAACTAAGTAGCGTACACAACGTGTTTCACATTTCAAACCTCAAGAAGTGTTTGTCGGACGAAACTCTCACAATTCCCTTAGAGGAAATCCAGATCGATGAACAACTACACTTCATAGAGGAACCGGTGGAAATTATGGACCGGGAACTCAAGAAGTTGAAACATAGTAAGATACCCATTGTAAAAGTTCGATGGAACTCACGACGAGGACCGGAATACACCTGGGAACGTGAGGATCAGATGAAGAACAAATACCCTCATCTATTCGCCGAACAAACCAACACCAGTACGTGAACTGAATTTCGGGACGAAATTCCCAATAACAGGGGGATGATGTGACACCTCGTAATTTCCAGGTCAGCAATTCTATTATTTTAATAATAATGTTTACTATTATTTCATACGTGGCACTAGAATAAATGCATTTAGTGTGACACGTGGCACAACAGTCTGAACACACCGATAATTCGAGGAATTATCGCACAACAATCGCACGTGTCTTGAATGACGAACGTTGGTGAACGGATCAATCTGTAACACAAAACACTGCACTTAGGTTCGGTGAACCTAATTTAGTTAGAACAAAGCCAATGTGTTGAGAAACGATGATCGTATTCGAGAAATACGAAAGATTCGGCTCAAAACAATGAAATTGGGCCTATTGGGCTCAGCCGAGACCCATCGCGATACGCGATGGGCACACAATTGGGCTTTCGCGGTACGCGAAGCTCAAGCGGGAGAATTTGAATTCTCCGAAAAACGTCGCGGTACGCGACGACCGATCATCTTCAACCATCGCGGTACGCGGCGTGTTTCGGGAACAGAATGATTATTTTAATCACCGCGGTACGCGGAGATGCTTTTTTGGACGGTGTCGCGGTACGCGACAGGCCTATAATCGCAGAAAATCTTATAAATCCAATGTTAATCATTCTGTTGATCCCCTACCTATTCTCCCGAGTTACCAGCGATTACCCTTCGCCATTGTCACCTGCAAATCATCTTCAAACCTCTGGAAAGCCATTTGGAGGCCTTAGAGAACCCATTGGAGGCATTTGGGAGCTTGGAGTGAACAAGGAAGCACCAACCATCACCTTGCACGAGTTGAAGCTACTGTGGAGGCCATTCCAACCTGCTCAAAGTCTCATCTCTGCAATCCAAAGAGTTATTAGGTAGTTCCTATGGTCAATCTTGTCTAAAAACTCTCACAAACACTCATGCAAGCCATTTAGGCCACATGCATCACCACCACCACCATTGTCACGAATTTTGTATGATAATCATCTGTTATTATATGTATTTGCTACTGATTTGGTGTTATGGTGATGAACTATGATGAAATTGTTAGGATGTAATAGAGATTTATTGATTTTGTTAGTAAATGGTTACTTTAATCCACATGCATGCACGATCCATGAAGCATTTGATGATTTTTGATCTTGAAATGTTGCTAGATGTGTTATTGAGGATGTTCTACATAATTTAGGATGGTTGATTATGTCAAGAATGGTCATTTGGATGATTGTTGCTATAAATAGTAACTTTTATGTTACATATTGGTGAATCTTGATGAAATGGTAACATACATGTGTTTAGATCTATATGTTATGCTTAAAATGATGATTAGAAACTATTGTGATGGATACTTGATGCATAGGAATGTCTAGAATAGTCAAAAGGATGATTTCTATCAAAGTTACTATAAATAGTAACTTTTTGTTGCAAGATTACAAATGGGTAAAACATATGATAATGTTTTGAGTCTAACATGTTCATTTAGTGATTATATGATGTTATGGGAAGGGATATGTTATTGGGAAACTTGATTTGGTGTTATTATCGTAAGTTACTAAATATAGTAACTTTATTTTATAAAGATTACGATTTGTCACATGTTAGTTGTAACAAGCATGATTAACAGATTATTTAGGACTAAGATGATAATATTAGATGATGTTGATTGTTAAACTTGATGAAATATGCTTATTTTAGTAACTTTCCATAAATGGAAACTTTTACGCGCAAACTATGTTAAAACGATTATGTGTAACTATGTGCTATGTGATAACATGCTCATTTAGGATAAATATGCATGTTAGAATAATCGGAATATGATTTTATGCATAACTTGCCAAATATGGAAACTTTCCTAAATAGGAACTTACCATAAATAGTAAGTTTCCTCATAGGAATGAATTTGGTATCCGTACACTTCACACGACACTAAAACCGCACGATACACGAACACTTGATCCAAACCGTCACCAACGGGTCGTTAGGTCAAACACGATCGACACGGTCAAACACGGTCAACTCGACCTACATAACCACTTAGTGTTGTTGAACACTAACACGGTCCGGTGAGACCCACACTTGTGAACACAAACTCATAGTACCTATGTGATATAGGTGACTACTAGCCGGCGAGCTACACGTACTCTTTTGAGCTAACGCATATCTAAACTCAGGTGAGTTTACGGCCCCACTTTTACTCTTTAACTGCTTTTACTCAATCTTGGGGTGAGAATACTATGCAACTGTTTTAGATGTATGACTGGTATGTTGTAAAACTATTTTTGAGTGTAACTATTATCGCATAAAGCCCTCACTTATCCTTACCGTTAATTGTTACGAACGAGTCGTTATTACGTAGTACTACTGGGTTTGACTAGCCCCACTCGGCAACAACTTTGACTGGAGGTCATAACGAGTGTAATAATCGATGTGAATTGCGAGTTCAGCGATGACTCGCGGAGGCAAATGGAAACAGTCTAGTTTCGGTAAGATGACATGACACACTCACGGATCGTGGATCCAACAACTAAACTTAACATGCCCAGTATATATCTGTTTACTATTTGTGTCCGTCTAAACCTGTGAACTCACCAACTTTTTAGTTGACACTTTTCGCATGTATTCTCAGGTAACTGATGGAGCTTACGCTAGGATACACACAAGAAAGCCTTAAGGAGTCTGGCCTGCATATAGACTCGTATCTTAGGCGTTGTGTGCATTTGTTATGAGTTGAAAAAAAATTTATTATGTAGTGTCTTGAACAATTACTTTCCGCTGCTACTTATGTATTTGATGATTTACATTTTCCGCTGCATACTTATGTAAACTTGTTTGGTTTTGCAAAATTGTGTGATTGTGTAACTCATATAGAAGTCGATCTATATGACCAAGAGCTGTGATTCCTGGCCACGTCACACCCACGTGGACTGACACCACGAGTGGGAAATTGGGGGTGTGACACTCGCCATGTTGCTGCTGTCTTCAGTTTTTTTTTACTCATCGAAAGCAACATGCTCCCGCTGCTGTATATTGCTTCTTTTAATTTCCAACTTGGGCCTCAAAAGCCCATATGGCATATATATATATATATATATGTACGTAAGGTTTTTTTTTTGAACTATCTATATATATGTACGTAATACACACACATATATTAACTTTTGCCCATCTATATATATATATATATATTGCTTGGGTCCACTTTAAACCGAAAGCAAACTGGTCATTCTTCAAATTCAACCGACCATCTTTTCTTCAAATTTATTTGACCCGTTTGAACCTTATTTGACCAGTCAAAAATGAATTCTTTATTCTTTATATATATATATATATATATATAGTCTTGAGATACGAGGTGTTACATCATATTCAATTCCATCTGAGTGAAGAAATATTTCAAACTCTTATAATCAGTGTAAATAGTACACTTTACACCATACAAATAATGCCTTCAGATTTTTTAGGCAAATACGACTGCTGCAAGTTCTAAATCATGAATAGGATAATTGATTTCATGGGTTTTCAGTTGTCTCGAGGCATAAGCAATCACCTTGCCTCGTTGCATAAGAACACAACCCAGACCAAGATAAGAAGCATCAGATAATACCACAAAATCATCAGGGCCATCCGGTAATGTCAATACCGGTGCCTGAGTTAATTTTGACTTTAACTCTTGGAATGCTTTCTCTGGGTCATCACCCCGCACAAACTTAACATCTTTTCTTGTAAGTTTAGTTAAAGATGAAGCAATCTTGGCAAAGTCTTGAATAAATCTACGATAATAACCAGCTAAGCCAAGAAAACTTCTGACATCAGTTGGATTTTTGGGTAGACTCTAATTGGTCACCGCTTGAATTTTAGAAGGATTAACAAGAATGCCATCTGCATTAATCACATGTCCAAGAAATTGGACTTCATGCAGCCAGAAGGCACATTTAGAAAATTTGGCATATAAATTCTCCTTACGGAGAGTCTCAAGTACCTCCCGTAAGTGACACGCATGATCACCTTCATTTTTGGAATAAACAAGAATATCATCAATAAAGACGATAACAGATCGATCCAACATGGGACGACACACCCGATTCATCAAGTCCATGAATGCAGCCGGTGCATTAGTCAGCCCAAAAGACATGACAAGAAATTCGTAATGACCGTATCGGGTTCGAAACGCTGTTTTAGGAATATCTTCTTCCCTAACTTTAATTTAATGATAACCCGACTGAAGGTCAATTTTAGAGAACCAAGAAGCCCCTTGCAACTGATCAAAAAGATCATCAATACGAGGCAAAGGATATTTGTTTTTCACCGTCACTTTATTAAGCTCTCGATAATCAATACACATACGAAAACTTCCAACGGGAGCACCCCAAGGCGAGATGCTTGGGCGAATAAAACCTTTATCGAGAAGGTCCTGCAATTGAGTCATCAACTCATGCAATTCAGACGGTGCTTAACGATAAGGAGCTTTTGCTATAGGCTTGGCCCCTGGAATGAGATCAATTCTAAACTCAACATCTCTATTAGAGGGAATTCCCGGTAAATCATCCGGAAAGACATCAGGATAATCCCTAACAATCGGGACATCCTCCAATTCCTTTACTGTCTTCTCAGTATCAATGACATAAGCCAAAAAGGATTGGCCTTCATGATTCATATACTTCATGGCTTTGACCAAAGGACACAAAACAACCCCTCCACGCTTTTCTCCTTGGATGGACAATTCATACCCACTCGGTGTTATCAATTGTATAACTTTGCGGTTGCAAAGAATATTGGCTTTATAAGAAGATAGCCAATCCATTCCAATAACAACATCAAACTCCCCCAATACAATGGGTATTAAATCAACAACATAATCCTCGTTATTGATTGTAAGCTTACAGTTTCGATAAATATCAAACACAAGAAAACTCTTAGAATTAGCAACCTTTACTTCTAATGGTACAGGTAACTTTTCTAAGACAAAAGATGGATGATGCACAAATTTTATAGACACGAAAGATCGATTGGCTCCAGAATCAAATAACACATAAGCAAGTATTGAATTAACAAAGAAGGTACCTGTCACTACATCTGACATGACTTTAGCCTCCTCTGCAGAAATTTGGAAAGCTCTCCCCTTTGGTTTGGGTGCTTCCGGTTTCTTTCCTGAGCCTTGAGATTTAATCGATCAGCCATCATCATTAATCGGTACTGCCCTCTTAAGTTCAGGGCACTCACTCCTCCGATGCCCTGGCTTATAACAATTGTAGCACAGACTAGGAGGGCTCAAACACTGGGTTGCCAAATGTCCTGGCTTCCCACATTTGTAACAGACAACAGGCCTAGCACGACACTCACCTACGTGCATCCTCCCACAGTTGGGACAAAGTTTAGTAAAGACAGGATTTTTAAACGATTTAACAAACTTCGCCTTTTTGAATGAACCTGTGTCTGTTTCCGCCTTTCGTTTATCTCCCCGATCTTCCTGCCGTTTCAATTCCAATTCTCGTTCCCGAGCACAATTAATCAACTCATTAAGTGTCTCACACTTAGAAGGTGTGAGAAATTCCCGGGACTTCGTGTTCAACATAGTATGATACCGGTTTATCCATATCCTTTCAGTTTGAAGGAGGTCCGGACAAAATTTAGCTTTATCGAAGAAAATGGCAGTGATGGTATCAACACTTTCATCTTTCTGCTATAGATGCAGAAACTCCTCAGTAATACGATCAATAGCGGCTTGAGGACAAAACGCTTCAAGAAAAGTTCTTTAAACTGGGCCAACGTCATCCCTTTTATTCCATCTCTACCTTTTTCCTTCCTTAGCAACTCCCACCAATATCTGGCACGATCTTTCAACTGATTGCCAGCAAACATGACCTCATCAGTCGGGTCACAATGACTAGTTTTAAACATACTTTCAATGTCAGATATCCAACGCTGGCTAATCAAGGGATCTACCTCCCCCTTAAACTCTGCTGGTTTACAAGCCATAAATTCTTTAAAAGTAGTTTTCTTGGAAGATTGTTTCATTTCCGCTCCGGCTTCAAAATCAGCCAATTCTTGATGAAGGAACTCTTTTAATGAAGACTTAATTTCTTCAATATATGTGGGCAAAGCAGCTTCAAAAGCCTTTGCCACTTCTTCCTCCACCATTATTTGAGTTTCAGTGAGTTCCACCTTCTCACTGCTATTCACACCAGAGGTATGTTTGTCAGCCATTCGTGACTGAAATCATATAATCAGATAGTTAGTCTTATATATCCACAATACTCAATCAATCTATACTTATAGTATAACATCACCTTACCTAATGTTCAAACTCATGATACAATCTGACTTACTTAAGGAAACGTTTATGTCATAAGCATCTTATTATACTGGCCAGGCATAATAATATGTTTATCACATGCTCGTGCCCTTAGATTCATCATTTCATTTCATAATTGAGAAGTTCGGTTCACACAATTTATACACACAACAATGTGTACATATACACAATTCAACACATAAATACTGACCTCATACCTCCGACTTAATGATCGAGGCTTGAATCGAACGTTTAATCACATATCAAGAGCATGGGATTTGAGTTCAAGTGTATTTCTAACATTTGAATCCCTCAAACCACTGCTCTGATACCAGCTTTGTAACCCTCGGTTATTATTCAACAATTTTCTATAATATCAGAGTTGGTCCCATCAAATTTTTCATTTTCAAAACCTTGTTTGACCTTCTTTATTTAATAATATTGAATTTTTAACCGGTAAATTTACATACAACAGACTATACCTGTGTTTTCCCCGGTTAAAACGACGCAGTGAACCAAACATCATCCAATATTATTAACTAAAATTTAATTATTTTAGTAAGTTTTAATAATTTACGAATAAAAATCGTTTGTAAAATAATTACCCGGTACAAGATTTAAACACCGTAATACTCAGATTATACCAGTTTTAATCTATAAATAACCAACAAGGAACAAGACAACCATCTAAATAATAAAAATATATAAATAAATAAACTATCTCCATACTCAACCATCAAATCCATCTTTCATTTACCCACACTTACACTCCACCATCATTCATCTTCATTCAACTATGACAACACTCAACCATCAAGATAATGCATGAACCTCCTCTCCTTGAGCACTATAAATAAGAGTGAGATGTTAGCACAAAAATTCACACCACCCACTTACAACATCACTACTTCTATAGTTTTTCTTCATTGTGATCATCCTCCATATTATTTTCATCTTTCAAGGAAGAGAAAACAAGCTAATTTTTCTCAAGTATTATTTTTCTTCCATCATCTACTAAGGTATATTATCTATTTTATTTTAGATTTACTCTTGGATGAGTGTATGCATTCATGCATGTATACGTACATATACATATATATATGTATGTATGTGTGACTATGATGAATATATATATATATATATATATATCTATGCATATACACTTATGAATCCAACTTTGAAACAATCTAAAAACCCTAGCTGAGGTCAAGGAATGATTTCACATTCTTAGTTCCATTACATGGACATTTGGTGATTTAAAGCTTGGTGAAACTTTTATTAAGTAAAAATCTTGCATTCCAAAATTCTGACAGAACGTTGTCACGACTTTAAAGAGTCATAAAATGGTCATAACAACTCCAAATGGAACAAACTCAGATTCCATGACTAATTTCATTGTGTTAGCTTTCCATGAACTACTTATTCAGCCTCTAAATCGACCAAATGATACCCCAAACATCCTTCACAAGATTAGTGCGCGGATTTATACCCCCTAACTTGTGCAGCTGTTTTGACCTACTTAAGGTCCGAATCATGAAAACTTTTCTAAATTAAAGTTGTTCATAATATGTTAAAATGGTCGATTGGAGAGTTTCATAATCTAACTCAAAGGTTTACTATGTCAAAAATGAACCCAAACTCACTGGACTAAATCTGTCAAAACAGAAACTTCAAAGACTTATACTTGTGTGACTGTTTTGACCCATTTACAAGCAAAATCACAAAAAGTTTTCTAAATGAAAGTTGTTCAAAAAATCTTAAAATAGTAGACTGTGAAGTTTCATAATTTTATTCAAACGAATTCTATTTTTAAAATTTATTCGAACAAGCCGGACAGAATCTGTCTAAAAGCAGTTTTATAAACTTAGACATTTTTACATAAATATTAATCATTTTCACATATATAAATGTATATATATTTCATATACATACTTTAATGATGTGATATAATATATATACTTGTAAATATTTATATAAGTTAATATAATTTATGAGTTTTGAAGTTGTTAAGCAAAATGGTAATTTTCCTAAAATACGTCGTTATAATGACGAAATCCGACACTTTGTAATTTCAAGGCATTATAAGATAATATTTCAAGTATAAGGTAGAACATTATTGTTTTAATAAAATCTCGACAAATCGAACACAAGCACAATGTCATAAACTATAGTAGGTTCACAAACTCAAAAGAAACTCATTATGTTACAGGAACCGAGTTATAAGTTTTCGTATAAGCTACAATCAAGAAGTCAATCATCAATCATACTATGTGAGTATTCGTAGCCCTTTTCATTTCAAAGTATTGGGTGCAACATGTATACGCTATTCAATTTCAAATTCTATTTCACAAAACTTGCGGATTCAAACTCTATGTCTATGTGTTTGATACTATGCCATATGTGTTAAACTATGATTCTATGTGTGTGCAATTTGAAGTCTAATTCTATATGATCACTAACTCTATCATGAGCCAATAGTAACAATAATAGATCTATTGGGTGACGCCCATCCATCGTTTTGACCCTAATGAGGGCCTTTGGATGATTGAAACCAATTCAAGCTAATCGCGACTTTCTAGTCGAGTGTCAAGTCAACAAAGGTTTGATCATACGTACGTTTATACATACATGCTTGTAATCTACCTTGACATATGAATTGCAAAAGTCTCAATTTTATTACATATAGTTTAAATCTATGTCTACTCACCAACTTTTTAGTTGACTCTATTTTATACATGTTGCAGGAAATGTCGTTTGAGTATTGTCAAGTTGATGCTACACATAGGATGCTATGGACCTAGTGTAGTAAATAAAAACATTGTTTAAGTTATCTTTTGTTATGTTGAAAACTACTTGATTTGAGCATGTATTGAATTTGATATGATTAAACTATGAAATTTAATTAGCGTCACGTGTTATGAACAGTCGCGTCGCGCCCCGGCGTTATTCCGCCGTCGGTTGAGGTGTGACACATTGTGGAGTCATAAATAATTCAAGTCTTAAGATCACCCATCGGTACTTCCATCTAAGACAATTGCCAGCACCTCTGGCTATCCACCATTGTGGAGTCATAAATAATTCAATCAAATTACTATGATGTTCACCCACCGTTACTTCCATCATAGAATTCTCACACTTTTATTCACCAAGGTATTTGATTTATCATAGGTTGTTGAACTTTTATTATTCAACATTCCCCTATCATCAATGCCATATTTATCATACAATTTATTCAACAACAAATTCAATGTTTATTATGTGATGTCATAGTTGTGGGATTACTTACCTTGATCCGATAAGGGATTAGCAACTGCAGGCTCCTTTCCTGCTCTATGACTAATCGTTTGACTTCCACTACCACCACCTAGTTGCAAAATACATATACAACTAGTTTCAACACATATAGCACATATAATCCAGTTCAACGCACTTGACTGGTTTGACTTGTTCAAAGTCAATTTATCACATAATTGACTCTATCTTACTATCTTTAGTAAGTTTAAGTCAATTATCACAATTAATCACATTTCATGCCTCTCTTAGGCATTTCATCAATTAATTGATGTTCATTATATTAGTTACGATCTTTAATCATTTCTATTATTCAAAAATTCATTTATGATCATAACTATTAATAATTTTAACATCAATTTATCTCATATCAATATTTAATCCATGGATCATAATCCATATATCATTTAAAATCATAATCTACCAATTCCTACTAGTTATCACACCATGATATGGGTTTTATAACAAACGGACATTACACTGGCTTCAAAACAAAGTTTCACCGTCAAAATATCAAGTTCTTCGTTTCTAACAATCCCTAGTTATCAACTAGGCAATAATCAATACCCATAATCATAGTAATGCATCAAAACTAGATTTAATTCACAAAATATTAAACTAGTAGGATAAAACGAACCGTTACCTAATATGACGGATTTCTGCGAGTAGAACAACGATCAAATGTTGCAGATACGTTCTCTGGTACGATCCGTAGGCTTAAACGGCTTCAATTTTGAGATTTATAACTCAAAATTTCGTTTATGGTTGTTGAAGCTTCGAGAGAGGTTTTAAAACCTTTCTGGAATTGAAATATGATCCTTTAAACAAGTTGCCGACTCACAGCGCGCCGGGCGTACCGCCCCAACCCAGGGTTTGGCCCGGGGCGTACCGCCCCAAGGTAATTTCGTCCAATTTTTGATTTTTGCTTCGTTTCACGATTCCGGACAATCCGTAACTCCGTTTCATGCACGGTTTTCGCCCATGTTCACCATTTTTCGCATACTATCAACTTGTAATAATTACAATCATCAAATCAACGTGGATTTCTAGAACGATCACATGTGCTCTTGCCATTGATGACGTAATTCTCACGTATTTTCAAATTACGACAATTACAATCGTTCAATTAACGATTATTTCAAATACATTCATTTATTAAACTGGTTGTTACACATCAACTCTAAAAGGCTTCTGTCCCTCATTTGAACATACAAAATATTTCAATTTGATAACTTTGTCTTGATAATCTCGAGATTCCCTACGAGCAATGAAACCACTCTTTCTAGTGTATCTTTGTTAAAAATCAAATGCATTCTCAATAGAAGAGAAACACATTCCTTCCAATGGTTTGCAAGATAAGGGAACATTAGGTGTATAAAATTTCTTTCCTGATATTGGTCAAATGCGTTGCAAACCAATGGTTAATTCCTCTATTAAACATCCTGCATCCCTTGATAAAATACGTACTGAATTAAAACATAATATAATATCAATTTCCTTGTGATTACCTACTAAATTCAAAATCATGATTCCATTGTAATTACTTACTAATTATTATGTACTACAATAGTTTATAGCCCAATTATTATTAATGTTTTTAATAAATATCAACACATACATACCTGCCAAATTGCGTACCCATTAGCATATACAAACTAAAAAATGATATAAATAACAAACTTAATAACAATACGTACTATACTATTATGTAATATATATATATATATATATTGACATAACAATATTAAACAAATCACGTACCTTTGTTGAAAAATTACTAATTACTTTCAAACTAAAATAAACTTATATCAAACATAATAAAAATAAACAATCCAAATCAATACTTAATCACTTATGTTAAACATCAAACACTTGTTTATTACAAAACAATTGTTTGCTAATATATTATCATGAAAAAACATAATTGACTATAAGACATCATCTAATAATATAAAAAAACTAGATGTGAAAACGAAAAAAATTAACTTCTCGATCTCTAACATTGTCCATTGAAAAGAATATAAAACATATTTACGAGTTTGTCAATACTGAATTAAACGTAATATGCACGTTCAAAATTTTGCACTAATTCGGATTTTCAATTTATTATGAATCAAAATTCGTTGTTTGATCGATTATAAATCAATAAACAATAAAATAAACAAAAAAGCTGAATGCGTTCTATTCGGATTATACATAATTAAACTAATCCATACCTTAAACATGTTTTGTCAAAAATACCGAAATTATCCTTTCGTTTATAAGAATGACACGTTTCTGAATCTTATGGCTTCCTACGCTTCTCACGTTAAGAAGTCTTTGTATTTGATCCGACTCTTATATATGTATATATATATATATTATGCATTGCCATTTTATGTTTATGTTATGAATATATTGCACCGGCAAAAATTTCTATAAACTTTCGTTTATTTGAAATTTAGCTCGATTACAATTCGAATATTACTTTTGAAAAACCCTAAAGTTAAATGTAGAACCCTAATTTACTTGGTAAGTTCATGTTCCTTTTCTCACAAGATAACCTTGTTGTTTTAGTATGCACAAATCCACCCAAAAAGCATGGAGTTTTTCCAAACTCGATGTCGATACCGTACTTGTGAACAACAATCTGAATTGTTATTTAAGTGTGAGGCTCCAACCTCCATTACCATCTTTCTAATTAAAACAGTGGGTGTGACAATTAAATAAATAATCAAACGTTAATACTGTCATATCGTAGTCATCTTAGGATTGGGAGGAATGATGGGTTGGGGCTAATATGCTTAGCGTTAACATGGGATGAAATCGATGAGATTAACCAAGATATGAAGTTGGTTACTCTCCGTCGAAGCATTTATGGTGTTTAATGGTTTTCAATTATGAAAGGAACGATTAGCGGTTATGTTGACGATTGTTACAAATAAAAACCCTCTTCTGCGTTTATTTATTTTAGAGTAAACTGCAATTTTCGTCCCGTGGTTTACTCAAAATATCAACTTTCGTCCATTCCGTTAAAATTTTGCACTTTGCGTCCTTGTCGTTACTAATTTATTCCAATTAAGTCTCTCCCGCCTAACTCAGTTTCTTTTCCGTTTGCCATATAGATAAAATGACATTTATACCTCAGGGACTCATTATGATGCTTTGAAACATGAAAATTTCTTAAAATAAATAGCAATTTGTGTCTATGTAATTTATTCCAATTAAGTCTCTCCCGCCTAACTCAGTTTCTTTTCCGTTTGCCATATAGATAAAATGACATTTATACCTCAGGGACTCATTATGATGCTTTGAAACATGAAAATTTCTTAAAATAAATAGCAATTTGTGTCTATGTGATTTACTCAAAATATCAACTTTCGTCCCTGAACTGTAACATTGTATTTTTAAAATTCATTTTCAATATTCTCAAGTATTTTTAGTATTCGCGAGCACATACGAGACCATGGTTTATTCGGGTTCAAGTTCCGATCGTTAGATTGTAAATCGCTAATTTTCGTTAACTATATATTAATTTTTCGAGTTGTTACATACTCGCAATAGTTCAACGTTATTATATAACACGTTAATTGCGTGAAACGTTACAACCCAATCCTAGAAATTTTCACGTTATTATCTAAGCTCGGTCACGAGTGTATACAAAACCACAGTTTATTCGTATTTGAGTTCCGATCGTCAGGTTGTAAATCACTAATGTTCGTTAACAATATATATTTTTTGGGTCGTTACGAGTCCGTACAAGGTGCACGTTATTATTTATCGCGTTAATTGCGTGAAACGTTACAACCCGAGCTTATAACTTTTCACGTAATTATCTAAGCTCGGATTGTAACGTTTGACACAATTTACGCGTTAAATAACAACAAACATTAGTGATTTAAAGCATCAAAATGAGTCCTTAAGAAATTGCCATGTTTTAAAGCATTAGAATGAGTCCCTAGGGGTATAAACGTCTTTATTCTATCCGTTAGACGGAATTAGGTGGGAGGGACTCAATTGGAATACATTAGAAATGATAGGGGCACAAAGTGCAAAATTTCAGCGGCAGAAACGAAGGTTGATATTTTGAGTAAACCACATGGACGCAAATTGGAGCTTACTCTTTATTTTATATCAACTCAACTTAAAGGGAGCATGAATGGTAATAGGTTCACTTGCACCATAACAGCAAAATAAGCTTCTGTCTTCTTCTAAGAATAAATTAGTTTGTAGAATACATAGGTTTGGTGTTTTTAATTTGTTTTATAACATTTTATTTGTTTTTGGTGACAATAATAGGTTTGATTACTTAATATCATTATACTCATGTGATGCTAAAAAAGTGATTGATTCAAGGACATCAAATGAGAGGCATAGGCAAAGAGTGTCGTGGATGGTAAGAACCATCATTTATGTAATTCTAGTTACCTATTAATCATAATTCATAAACAAGTAATCTTAAATTTAAACGATTTAATAACATAGTAGTGGCGAATCACATGCCTGGTGTTACAACACATCAATCTAGCATGTGTTGCATGTGTGCTTGAAAGAGGAGCGGTGATCATGATGTCTTGTGGCGTTGCAATAACTAGTTGTGTTTTTTGTGTAGGGTGAGAAGGAAACAATGCATTTCATCGTTAGGATGGCTATCTTGAATCAGGAGTAGGGATTTCAAGCATCATGTAACAATAACGTAGTCGCGTCATTTTTTAGAAATTTGGAGCATGACATACACTAATGTAGTGTTTTGTTGCTGTGAAATCAAACAACGGGTAATGGATTAAAGAGAGCAAAGTCGTGCTGATTACATGTTATAAAATTGTAAAAAGTTGGAGGGAAAATTCAGAGATTATTATTTATATGATATGATACTTATATACTGATACTATAGAAAACCATATGTTGGATGAAAAGACGAAGGGTTCGTAATACTTATGTCCGTGCTAAATATATTTCAAAAATATAATTTTACAATTATTAAATATTCATTATTTTTTATTTATAATTTTTATAAATTTGTTATATGTTATTTCATCAACACTTGATAAATTTCAACATACAAATCTTTATAAAATTCTTGCTTATAACAAATTAGATTAATTCAACCCAGGTAATATATGAGTTTCTAATCTAATATATAACATACTAGGTAAAACCCCGTGTATTACAACGGTTGAAAACTGAAATTTATGTACTTTGTACGAAACCTGTTGTAAAAAAATTGTTTTTTCATAATTTTTATTTTTCCTAAAGCTACAAATTTAAAATTATTCTTATTTTTTTCTAAAAAAATTGATTTTTAGAAAATTTTCATATTTTGTAAACTTTGATTAAGCGTGTTTTTTTAATAAAAAAGATTTCATTTTTAATTTATTAAAACTATTTTTTAATATGAAAAATGAATATAAAGTCATTAGTCATTAAATTTATTTTTTTTTAATAATTAAAGAATATAATTATAATTATCATTTAATATGAGAGAGAATGATTAAAAAGATTAAAAAAATGACATGAGACAATAATTGTCTAATAAATTGACATGTGCCAAAAAAGTTACTTAAGTAGTAAGAAGTAAGATAAGATAAGATTAGAATTAAAATTAAAATTGATTTATTTTTTGGTGTGAATTTTTACAGTTTTAACAAAATCTAAACCCTTAAATAATAAAATATAACGCCTAAAATAATAAACATGATTGAAGTAGGCTCAAATGAGGTGAAAGGTTTTTAATTGGATGATTGGATGGTTTTATGCCCGGCAAAATGGGCGGGTTGGATCGGGTTGGGTAACGGGTCAGAATGGGTTCGGGTCAGGATGGGTGCGGGTCAGAACGAGTTTTAAGCAAAATAAGTTCGGGTCTAAATGGATTGTTGTTAAAAAACATCAATTTAATTTAACTTTAAATGTGTTATAAGTAAACAAAAAGTCCATTTGGATAATTTTTAGTGATTTTCTCATCAAATATGTATTTAATCATTCTTAAATGTTTAAATCCATTGCATTTACATACTTTATTGGTTACCCGTCTTGACCCGTATTGTGTTCAAGTGCTACCCATCTCAACCCATCCAATATTATGATGTTACCCATTTCCACCAATTATACTAGAATTGTTTACCCAAAGCAACCCATTTTCTTTAACATGAGTAACAATTGCCACCTCTAGATGGTTTAAATGGGTTTATAATGAAGTGCAACTCCACTTTAAGTTTAAGACAATCATCAAAAACAACAAATACATCGTCTGTTTCATCATTAATACATCTTTTGCACATGGGTGACCAAGAATCACCCAGTAACAAAAGAGAGTCGCAAAAACCTCAGAGTTCATATACAAGAAAGCCAATACCTTCCCTAGCATGTCCTGGTTCAGCATTAAATGCCACAAGAGTATAATACCTTTGATTTATTATTTTTTTTACTGCGGATCTTACCAACTCCACTGTCATCATATACCTCAGGTAGAAAGAACTATAATACCTTTGATTTAATTACATAAACAAACATTGTTAGATTATTGGCTCTAAAGAAGGAAAAAAATGAATCAAATGGACTGGAAAAACCAGATAATTAGACAGAAAGAGTTAAACAACCAACATATATAAAATTGCAACTTACACTAATTAGTAAAATCTACTCTACACAAATCTACTTTTCTTGGTTTAATCTTGCTTACAATCAATGATTACAAAGTAATTTTTTTTCTACCTAACAAAGTATCTTGAGTATGTCATAGTTAAACACCTTCGTAACAAATGCTTTGTTAAATAAAATTTAATGTTCATAATCATTATTTGAAAATGCAATCATTGAAAAAGAAGCGAGAGAGAGAGAACTCCCAAGAAAAAAGCCTGAAAACCACTACAAAGTGCCCTAGTGTTTAAAACTTAGGGTTACCCAAAGAAGACTTGGGTACAAATCTCACTAAGTGATGCTTTGAATGGCCAACCCAAGACAATGATCGGAGAATTCAAATCAGGGTCCGAGCGTAACATGATTGTTAGGTAGGGAAGTAGTTTGAACCCTGACGGTCGACCTCCCACAACGTTGTTTGGCAAAAGGGTGCTGTAGGCTGGTTAGCAAACCTGCTGACACTTGTTTTTTTTTTTTTTTGAAGGAATAATACCTGATATATATGTACCTTCAATACTTTGAGATCAATCAGCTATTTTGCCGCGTCAAATCAAATCATGATATAGTGATACACTCAATTCCAGTACACCCTCACAACATTGTCCAAGCTCATACCAACAACAAATTAAAGATGGTTTTCGTAAAAGGAAATTTGAATAAGAAAAAAAAAGCTTTGAGAAAAAGCACAAAGTCCGAGAAATTAATATCCGACGAAACGTTATATTATATGGTTTTGTTTGTGTCACTTGTTTTGGGGCTTCCTATGTTTGTGACAATACAGCTCTCTTTAATTTGTTTCCTTACACACAGGAATCTCATGTGACCGACATAAAGTTATGACTAGTTGCATGTACCATCCAACAATTACGATCTCCCTACAATCATGACAAATACCTTCTTTTAAAAACTTTTTTTCCTCCATCTTTCTTTACTTATGGAAGGGCCAAAGATTTACCAATCGCTCCAAAACTCCTGAGCTTCTAAAGTAACCTTGTGGGATTGTTGGTGGCGGGAAGTCTTCTGCAGGCATCGCAAACTGCCGGATCATTTTTTCCATCTTTTCTAGAGTAAGGTATGACCCTATTTCTTGAAGCCTTTCTGGACCCATTATTGGTAGTGTATGCTCCTGATGTAACCAAGATGCCTCAAGGTCGTTTTGCTGCTAACATTAGTAATCAACAATGATATCATTTATCTTAGAAAATGAGTGGGCTTGAGGGATTCGGCAACACGTATGGGTCGTTTGGACCCGCAACAAGTTTTGTTAAAATTTTAATGAATAGTGTCAACTACGAGTACAAAATTATATATTTCAATAATAACCAGACTTCAACAAAACTTGTTTTAGGTCTAACACCCCAAAACAAGTTTTGTTAAAGTTTTAATGAATAGTGTCAGATATCATTACAAAAATTATTAATTTCAATAATAAGCAAACTTTTGAAAAATATGATTTAGGATGTTTTTAGCATTAAAAAATTAAGTTTGGGTTCTTTATGCCCAGTCTGACCTGTTGAAGATTTAACATAATTTTAAACAACCAGATCATAAGAGGTCAAATTGCAATCTTTGTAATATATATGTAAGCACATAGCCTTAATACCTCCAAGGGGGATAAATCAGCACCACGGCTGAAAGTCATCTCGATACGGTACCTTTTTGGGTCTTCCAGATTCACCTACAGTTCATGTTTGGCAATTTAAGCAAAAGGAATGATAAAATTGAAATTACAATATTAATTAGACTACAGAAACAGAAAAAAGAGCTAAGCCACCTCCGTATTCTCAAACATCCTCAAAACAATATAGCTCATGTAGTCAAGTTCCTTGGTTTTCAATAGGCGTTCCAAAGCACTATCACAAATAAGGCTGGCTTCCCCTAGAAGAGATCCATCCAAGTTACAGTATCGAAGAACATTCATCAAGGAATGAATATGAGATTCCTGTTATTAATATGCAAACATGATCATTAAGCAATGGTTTGATCATATAATCATCTATGGTTTAGAGATGAATGAAACTTATAAGAATTTACACACCGATGTAAAGTAAAGGCGTGTTCGAACATGCCTTTCTGGTGTCCGCACATTAGCATATCTACATAAATGAAACACGAAATATAATATTTTCAACTCTATTAGAAAGCAAACAACTTCATTTATGCTTTGGAATGAATCAAAATTATATATATAAACTAACTTTGGATCCAAGCGGTATTTAACCTCTTTGTCCTCATCGTCATCTGGATCCATCGACTTTTCACTTGTGTGGGAAGTCCTTCTTGATTCTTCATTCTTGATCGCATTCTTTTGTAGATGATCTATATATCCTTTATCAACAGCGAAAGAGGTTGAGTCCTGATACTGGCTCTTTAATTCTGCAACATTAATGGCTTCTTCACGTGTATTTCTCAGATCAATCAATATTTTTCCCAATAAACGATGGGCAATCTGAAAAGTTAGAATTACAGGGTCATAAGTAAAAGCAATGATAATTGTAAAGTATTCGATGATTTGTATTGATAAATAATGACCCTATATATAGGGGAGAATACAACCAATAAATAAGGAAAAGATATACACAAAGAATACAATGATTATCTCTAAAACTAAATATGATCTATTCCTAATTTACATAATATTCGACTGGCTAAGACACCCCCTCAGTTTGAGCGGGCGGAGGACAGACGCTCAAGCTGGACCGAAAAGATTGGAATAATTCACGAGATAATCCTTTGGTAAATATGTCTGCATACTGCATAGCAGATGGCACGTGAAGAACCTTGATGTGCCCAAGACGCACCTTCTCTCGAACGAAGTGTATGTCAATCTCTATGTGTTTTGTCCGTTGATGTTGAACCGGATTAGTGGACAAGTAGACAGCTGAAACATTGTCACAAAAAACTACGGATGCGCGTTGTAGAGGAGTGTTAAGTTCGAGCAACAAGTTCCGAAGCCAGGCCGTTTCAGCAACTGTGTTTGCCACTCCCCGGTACTCAGCTTCTGCACTAGAGCGCGAGACAGTGGGCTGGCGTTTAGCAGACCAGGAGATAAGGTTGTCACCAAGGAAAACACAATAACCCGATGTTGAACGCCTGGAATCTGGGCAACCGCCCCAATCAGCATCTGAGTAAGCAGTTAAGTCATGGGAATCTGATTTCATGATTCGAATTCCGTACTCAGTCGTTCCTTGCAAATATCGGATGATATGTTTCATAAACGCAAAGTGAGGATCTCGAGGTTCATGCATGAAGAGACACACCTGTTGAACTGCATAGGACAAGTCTGGACGAGTGAAAGTTAGATATTGCAGCGCACCCGCCAGACTCCGATATAAAGTCAGATCCGAGAAAAGAGCTCCATCTGTAGCACTTAATTTGGATGAAATGTCAACAGGGGTGGAACATGGTTTGCATGAAGACATTGACGCGCGAGCAATGATGTCCTTGGCATATTGGGTTTGTGATAAAAAAAATGCCATTTTGCTGCTGAGTAACCTTGATTCCCAAAAAATGGTGTAGCCGGCCCAAATCAGTCATTGCAAACTCCCTCGATAACGTGCGAATGATGTTGTTTAGGAGGCTGTTATTGGAGGCTGTGAGCACGATATCATCAACGTATAATAACAAATATGCAATGTTAGACGGGTCCTGTTGATAAACAAATAAGGACTGATCACAGGTGCTGCTGCGGAATCCGTTTGAGGTAATAAAAGTGGCAAAACGAGTGTACCATGCCCTCGGTGCCTGTTTAAGACCATACAGGGATTTCTTCAACCTACAAACGTGTTGAGGAAATCGTTTATCATAGGTTGATGCATAAATACCGTCTCATGTAGTTCCCCGTGTAAAAAAGCATTCTTGACATCGAGTTGATGAATAGGCCAAGCCCATGAAACAGCAAGAGACAAAACCGTGCGAATTGTGGCCGGTTTGACCACAGGGCTAAAAGTCTCATCACAGTCAACTCCTACTGTTTGGGAATTTCCATTGACCACCAACCTAGCCTTATACCGTTCCAAGGAGCCATCTGATTTAAACTTGTGGCGAAAGAGCCACATGCAGCGAATCACAGGTCGATCATGTGGGCGGGGAACTAGCTCCCATGTCTCATTGTCTTGTAATGCCGTATACTCAGTTTGCATGGCATGCGACCAATTCAGATCAGTTAGGGCTTTGGCATAGGAGGTAGGAACCGGAGAAATAGAGATGGTGTGGTGTATGGCTGAAGAGTTGGGCCAGGATTTGGAACGAGTTGTCATGGGGTGTTGGTTATGATGTTGATCGGTGGGTTGGAGGGGCTGTGTTGGCAGATGTGGGGCCTGGGCCGGTATGGGAATAGAGGCTGGTATGGTGACAGGAGGATTGGATGGGCTGATATTTTGTGGTGTTGGAGGAGGGACAGGACGTGGACGACGTGAATATGTGAACTTGTATGGGCCGGTGGCTGGATTGAGAGTGGGTTGATGAATGGGTCTATGGAATGTGAAGCCAGGTGGGATGTGGTCATCCAAAAAATTGTATGAGGTAGGATGATGAGGTAGTGTAAATGGGAACACATGCTCATCAAAAGTCACATGACGGGAGATGTGTACCTTTCCTGTGGTAGGGTCGAAGCAACGGTAGCCACGAAAATCAGAGGGATAACCGAGAAATATGCAGCGAATGGACCGATGATGAAGCTTATGGGGCTGAGTTGCTGATGTGTTTGGGTAACATGCACAACCAAACACACGAAGGTGTTCGTAATCTGGGTGTCGAAGATACAGGGCAAAGGTAGGTGTGTAGAAATCTAGGCGTTTGGTAGGTAATATGTTGTGAAGATAAGTGGCAGTGTGTAAGGCTTCAACCCAGAATGAAGGTGGTAGATTCGCATGAATCAAAAGGGCCCGAATGATATCATTGAGGCGGCGAATCATAAGTTCCGCCCGTCCATTTTGAGAGGATGTTTGAGGGCAAGAGAACCGAAAAATCAAGCCGTTTTGGTGGGCAAAACTTTTGAATGCTAAGTTGTCAAATTCGCCCCCTAAGTCGCATTGAAAAGTTTTTATCTTTCGGCTAAATTGGGTGAAGATTAATTGATGGAATCTAGCAAAGGTTGGAAAGGTTTCTGATTTGTATTTTAGGGGGTAAACCCACACGAAGTGTGAGAAATTGTCAATTAGCACCATATAATACTTATATCTTGTTTTACTCGTGATTGGCGAAGTCCATAAATTGCAATGAATAATATCAAAAGGAGAAAAAGTAAATGTATTAGAAGAATGGAAAGGCAATCTTTTACTATTCGAAAGTTGACAAGAATTACAAAGATTTTGACTTTTATTACATTGAAAATGAAAATTACGATTCAAACTATCTAGAACTTGTGCCCCGGGATGTCCTAAACGATCATGCCAAGGTAGATGATGGGAAGCAATGAAGGTGGCTTGAGGTGGCAGTTGAGGCGGCGTGAAAGTATAAAGAGTCCCAGTACTGTTGTGGCGAGATAGTGTCTTCTTAGTTTTGAGGTCCTTCAAGGAAAAACCAAACGGGTCAAATTCAACAGACACTTGATTATCACGAGTAAAACGTCTAACGGAAATAAGATTTTTTATTATTTAAGGGTTGTAAAGAATGTGTGGGAGTACATAGGTTCGATTTGGTAAAGAGTGAAAACCGGTACCTGATCCGTTAATTGGTAAAGGCATGCCATTACCTACCAAGATATGACGGCTTACAGGAGAAGAGTCAGGAATAATAATTTTACCTTGGTCTTTAGTGACGTGGGACTCGGCTCCTGTATCCATAACATCTGAGTTCCAATTCATATTGGAGGAATTAACCCGGAGATTAGCCATTGCAGCACTTAAATCAGTTGGGCAGAGGGGGTTATACATGGGCTGAGTGAAGCCGGGTTGTGCAAACTGAGCCGGAGGGTAACCTGCAGCCGGAGTAAAACCTGTGAACGGAGCCTGGGAAGCCGAGGGTGGGTCATGGTGCTTGTTTCCTGACCAAGGTTGCTGTGTCGGTAAGGACATGGTGGAGGTGTCCACCAGGCCCAATTAGGATAAGAAGTCGGCTGTCCAGGGTATGTGGACCATGGAGGCTGTTGCTGAGATCTGCCCCTGCCCCTGCGGTTTGAAGCCCCACCTCTGCCTCTGTTGCCGCGTCGATTGGTGTAGGAGTAGGAGACTTCCGACTGTTGGTTGGTGTTTGATGAGGAGCCGGCAGAAGGCGGTGCTGCCGTAGCAGCGAGAACCGTATTGGGAGAGCCTTTTTGAGCCTCAAGCCGTATGACTTCATCATTAAGCATTGCAATAGCCTGGTCCCAATCAACACCCTGCTGATTAATCAACGCTGCAGTAGTGTTGTATTCAATCGGTAGACCGCGAACAAGCTGAAGAACAAGTCTTGATTCGGAAACAGGCTGATCAACATCAGCCAATTGGTTTGCTAAATCTGACAGCTGTTGACAGTAGTCATCAACCGAGCAACACGCTGTCAGTGAGAGATTGCAAAACTTTGTCTCGAGCGCAGCAGCGCGAGCCTTTTTGTTGCTCAAGAAAATCTTCTCAAGTTTTGTCCAAGCCGCCCGAGCAACAGTTGTATCCATAAGACGTTTCAGGAGGTCGTCTGAAACAGTGCTATAGATCCATTGAAGGACCAACGCATCAAGTTCTTTCCATTGGTCGTATTCGGGTGATGAGTTGGCTGGAGGGGCTGCGTCATCGATGTGGTTGGATACCTTATATGCAATAGCATGAAGGCGGAACAGTTTTACCCATGCCGAATAGGTAACCTTGTGACCGTCCAAAGTCCGGATCTTGGATTGAATGTTCGACACTGAGTAGGCAGGATGAAGAGGGTCTGGTTTGGTTGATGATGCAGCCGGGTCAGTTTTTGTCATGGTGAGCAGGCCGGACGTATCCGGTGTTATTAGGGTTGGATCGAAAAGAAGAAGAAGAAGGTTATCAGAGGCTGATTATGGCTCTGATACCATAAAAGCAATGATAATTGTAAAGTATTCGATGATTTGTATTGATAAATAATGACCCTATATATAGGGGAGAATACAACCAATAAATAAGGAAAAGATATACATATACAATGATTATCTCTAAAACTAAATATGATCTATTCCTAATTTACATAATATTCGACTGGCTAAGAATAAGATGCATATATTATTTATAAATTACTTTGTATGTCCAACATTCTGCATGATATATAAATTATGTGCAACAAGCACTCTTTGAGAATATATTTTCCTTGCAGAAAAACTATTATGGCACCAGTTATGTAGTTTAAGGCATAGGCTTCCACAAAATTAAGTTTACCTTTGATCCTATCTTCAACTTCTGCTTTGGATTGATACCGTACTCATTTGGAATGACGCCATCTGCAAGTAACTGGGCAACTTTGAATAGCTCATCCAAGCCATCTATGTTAAGATGTGCATTATGTAAGAGATCATACCTATAAAAAGGGTTCAAATAGAACAATAAGAAAAACACGTAAAACTGGCAAGTCCGACCGATTGGGGGACATTTGATTTAAAAAAGTATAATTTTAGTTTCGGTCGATAAGGGTTCCAGCCAAAATGGGTTTGGATTGAAACGTATCATTTCAGAGGAAAAGTATCAAAATGAGTTCACCTATTATTTTTGTTTATATGGTGGCTAGGACGATGGCAGTGGGTGGTGCTGGCCCCTTTGGACCCATACTAAGTTGGCAAATTTTAAAAGAATGACCTGTTGTATAATATGAGTAGAGTAATAGACCCATCAACTAATTCAGCAAAATTATCCATATCAATACATTTCTTGAAGAAGGGGTCATGATTGTCAAGTGTAAGCATATGCTAAAAAAACTTAATTTAAGCTTTTTCAAGAAGTACATACGATGCTTAACATATAAGGAAACGGAAGATAAATTGGCCTAAGAATGATAATAGAATTATAATGTGTGATCATACTTACTTGCAGGAATCATAAACATCTGGAATTTGAGTTATATCATATCGTCTGCTCAGGGAAATGCAACAATATTAATGGAACTGATAATTACAAGTATATAGTTATTACCAATACCAAGTGCTAATTTGTTGTTCTAAGTATCAAAATCTTACTCTTTGCGTTCATTATACAGGTCTCTCTCTAGTTTTCTCCATCTTGCATACATTAGAAGAAAACCTTCACTCCCACAAGGTAATCCAGCAGCAATACGATCAACATCTATATTCGTCTTACCAAGTGCTTTTGCTTGATCATACGGAGGAATAACATCATATGAGGTTGTCTCTGTAAGCTTCTCATCTTCATCCTTTGCAAGTAATCTCACTTGCTCAGTAACCTTTTTGGTCAGTTTCACCTATAAAACATGTGAAAGGGCTTACCCCTAACAATTTGAAGGGTAATCAATCTTCAACTAGGCTATCATGGATTATTATAAACACACGACATTCTGCATTATATCAATAAATGCAAATGATTATTATTATTCAATCATTTCACAGAATATGATTTCCAGTATGGACCTCTTGTGTCAACATTAACTGTAATGTCTTATTAATAGTGTGGCAGTCATTTGTAGTCATTCAAACAAGAATCTCACTTGGGTGTTACTAGACGAAATATTATATATATTATATTATAGTGATTAGAGTGTAATTGTATTGTGTATTTATATCCCTAATGTAATCAGTATTTGATTACCGAAAAACAATGCGATTACCAAACTTAATTTGGTATCAGATCCGCTCGGTTCTAACCCTAATCTCGCTGCCACCTTCAACCCTATCATCACCGGAAACAAAAACCGGCTATTGCAGCAGTTCTGCTACAGCAGTTCGTAACCCCTGTTTCTTCTATGATTACTCATGGCAGGCCTTATTGCCTTCTCTACAATGGAAAAGACTACCCATAACTCTCACAAGTTTGGATTTACGTTGTCCCCTACAGAATATGGTACAACCC
Organism: Mikania micrantha; assembly: GCA_009363875.1. NCBI lineage: Eukaryota > Viridiplantae > Streptophyta > Magnoliopsida > Asterales > Asteraceae > Mikania > Mikania micrantha. The sequence continues at coordinate 123,340,991 of CM018691.1, forward strand.
TTTCTGATTACTAACGGTTTATACTATCTCTTGCTCGTAACAGTACATACCAGCAGTTGCTACATCCAAAGAAAAAGAAAAAGAAGGTGTGGCAGCCACAGTGTTTCCTCCCTCTGTTAATCTTGATTATTCTTCTAGAGTATATACTCTAAAAACTCAAATGTTGAGATCCAAATGAAGGGAGATGAGTCTGCTTCTGCATACTTAGCTAGGGCCCAAAAGTACTCGGATTCTCTAGCCAACATTGGTGAACCGATGAAAGACAAAAACATCGTTTTGCTTATTGCCTCCTGCCTACGTGAAGAGTACAATAACTTCAAATCAATCCTCTTTCATCGACAGTATCCGGTAATGTTTTTTGAACTTCACAGTCTTCTTGCTGACCATGACTATTTGGTGAAGAAAATTGCTCCTGATGTTGCTCCAGCTCAAGCCTTTACGGCTGCCCCAACCACTCGCAACACGGCTGCATCACCAGTCCCATCCTCGGATCTAATGCAAGCCCTCTCCAAACTGATGTCTCAATTCGGTTTACAAGTTTAACCGCAAGGAAGTGTTGCCCAAGCTTTTTATGCCAATAGGGGCTGTGACAATCAGGGCCGTGGCAACTACAATCGCTCACAAGGTGGATTATTCCCGCAACTACATTATCAACAGGAATCCCAACAATGAACGTATACGTAATAATCAATTTTATTGGGTTTATAACCAAAACACTGTTTTTGGCACATGTAACAGGTGTGGTATTGGCCACATTCCGTTTCAATGCCTCAATTGTGATCTTTCAACACCATCGGCTAAACTTTGTTGATTATTGCTCACAAGCATCAAGAACTTGGCTCCCTGACACAGGATCAAGTCATCATGTTGCATCAGATTTGTCAGGGTTTGAAAATTCTGAACCATATTATGGAGACGACAATCTACATGTAGGCAATGGTAAGGTTTTACCTATCCTATATTCTGAACCATAGTCACGGTTTGACAATCTGCATTTTTAAACAAAAGCCCAGCCTCACCTTTCTTCGAGTATTTGGGTGATGTTACCCTCATTTACGTCCATACAACAAACACCAAATGAACTTTCGCTTTATACTATGAGTGTTTCTTGGGCATGGCACCTCCAATTATGGTTATAGATGCTTCGATCCCTCCTCTAATTGCATTTATATTGCACGTCATGTTAAATTTCATGAATCTTCTTTTCCCTTCACACCTTGACCAAACACATCACCTTCACCACCTCCCGATCCTCATTTCTCTTTTTACCATGATCCTCCTACGTCCCCTCTTCAACCCCAAAACATTAATCTCCCAACACCTATTATTCATATGTATCACCGCCACAACAAAACTCCCCATCCTACCATCACTACACCATCCCTTTCCACCACAACCAAAAATGGTACTACCACCATCAAACCACCCAATACACCCTCTCCCACCATAATTGAATCACCCTCTACCACCTCTCCAACCAAACTACTCAATGCCGATCCTCCTAACCTACCACGCTCCCGACCCTCACATCTTCGCCAGAATATCAAGCCTACGAAACCATACAACCCATCGTCCTTTCACACTACAGTTGATTACACCTACACATTACACAACCACTTTTATTGTTACTAACAATATTCCATAATAACAACATGCTATGAGGATAGAATAGTCAGCCCTTATTCAAAATGGCACTTAGTCATGAGCTCCTATACTCAGAATGCTACTATCGTTGACTGTAAGTGGGTGTATAAACTGAAACGTGATCAAACATGTGCAGTTAAAAGGTACAAAGCACGTCTTGTTGCTAAGTGCTTTAGTCAACAACTACGTATTGACTATCAAGAAACCTCTAGCCCTGCTGTGAAAGCTACCACTATCTGTGTTGTTTTATCCTTAGCTGTCACACAAAGACGACCTTTGCGACAGTTGGATGTACAAAATTCCTTCTTGCATAGGGATCTCAAAGAAACAATTTATCTACAACAACCTCCTGGCTTCATTGATCTAAATAACCCAGACCACATGTGCCTTCTGCACAAGTCTCTCTATGGCCTAAAACAGGCTCCTAGAGCATGGTTTCACAACAGATCCTTCAATATTTGTGTATTCATCTTGTGGTGCCACTTTGTACATGATGTCCACGTTGATGATATTATATTAGTAGGAAACAATTCGCAAGCCATTGATCATGTGGTTCGTAATCTTAGCCGTATTTTCGCTATCCAAGACTTGGGTCCCTTGACCTAGTTTTTGGGTGTGGAAATTCACCATGTTAAAGGTGGCTTCATTTTTTCTCAAAAGAAGTATATTCAAGAAATGCTTCAACGTGCTTGTTTATCACATGCTAAACCAGTTTCTTCTCCGATCACTACTACAACCAATCTTGCTCTTGGTGTCAGTAAGGCCTTTAATGATCCTGTTCAATACAGATAGATTGTGGGGGCCTTACAGTATGTAACATTATCCTGACCAGACATCACATTTGCAGTCAACAAAGTTTTTCAGTTCATGCATCCTCCAACAGAGAATCACTAGTCAGCTGTTAAACGGATTCTCAGATATCTTTAGGGCATGTCTTCTTTGGGCTTATAGTTGCAATGCAATTCTGCTAATCGATTTCATGCTTACACGGACTCATCTCATATTGTCATGTCTGCTTACTACGATGCAGACTGGGCTGGGTGTCCAAATGACCATCAATTCACTAGGGGATATGCAATATACTTGGGATCTAATCTTGTCTCGTGGTCAGCTCACAAACAACACACTGTCTTGAGGTCATCAACAGAGTCTGAATATCAAGCCCTTGCAGATACCGTAGCTGAATTGACGTGGCTTCAAGCATTACTTGGTGATCTTCGTGTTCCTCAAAAGACAGTCCCGAGTCTATGGTGTGATAATCTTGGTGCGACCTATTTGTCTGCCAGCCTGGTGTTCAAAGCTCGTACCAAACATGTAGAAGTTGACTTTCATTTTGTTCAAGAAAAAGTTGCCCAAGGCAAACTTAAAATTCGCTCAACAGAAGACCAGATTGCAAATGTGTTCAACAAACCATTACCATCACAACGGTTTCTTTTTCTACGATCCAAGTTAAGGCTTGCTCCCTGGCCTAAGCTTGAGCGAGAATATTATATGAAATATTACATATGTTATATTATAAGGATTAGAGTGTAATTGTATTGTGTATTTATATCCCTATTGTAATCATTATCTAATTACCAAAATACAATGCGATTATCAAACTTAATTGGTGCATATGTGTACTGCACGTGGGATGTTTTAATATATTCTGATGGATACGAACATCTGTGAAAGATGATTACATGGTTTATTCCTAATATAGAACTTACATACAATTGGATGTTTGTAAGAAGGAACATATCTCTCTTCCCCGGAAACAAGATAGCATTGAAGATAACACAGATCAGTCATAAAAAAAAATTTACCAGTTTTGGTAGAAGTTCCAAAGCATTTGGAGGAATTCCAGCCCCATCAACCATCCATGGTTTTTTTGATGACCCGTTACCCTGAACTGCTTTTGCTCCAGATGTTATCATCTCATTTAATTGAACCTGCAAAAAGTTAGAGAAATAAATTTATGTGAAGAATGAAGCATATTAGCTAAACACTAAACTCATATCTTATGTGAACTTTTGCAGCCTAAAATGAAACCTTTAATTAAGTTAATCTACCCAAATCACTAGTACAAAAAAAAAATATACAATTTTGGCTTTTATTTCTTTTGACATTGCAAGTAGAAACAACAATGTGGAAACTTTAGGTTTAGGAAAGCAAAGTTCAACCATTAAATCTACTTTTGTTGCTGCACCGACTAAAATATGTAAACGCTTAAACAGTTGTAGTAGTTCCATGAGTTCCCCTCAAAAGGCACAGGCTCAAGATCAGCAGTACTGACAGATGAATTTGAAGTGAGTAACAAGGGTGAAGTTGTTTGTTTCAATTTATCTATTTGTAAACAATTCTCATCATTTTCATTTTATCTATTTGTAAACAATTCTCATTATTCTCTTATTAACATTCTATGTGTCTGTTCTCCCTTCTTTCACATTTTCATTTCTCAACTTTTCTATTATGGTAAATATATGCTGACAACTATCATTTGTGTCAGGAAGAGCATGATGCAGATTGTGTACTTCTGATAAAGTTTGATTTCATATATTTTTTTTCTACACAGCAGTGTCACTGTCATATATGATATTATTGTAAAATAGCTTTAGGATTCAGTGAAATACGCCATTAAGTTTTCCTTTGTGATTAGCTCTGAAGTTTCTGATTTTATAAAGTTATGGTAAATTTGGTTAAAGAGGAGTTCAATCACAGGAAAAAAACTACATGTTTTATATGTAATATGCTTCTACGAAGAATCAAGGAGCATGCATATAGTACACAGATATAAAAGGAGAGTACATTTGTATAATCCTATTAAAGTAAGTGAAAAAAAGCAATAAATGTAAGTTAAGATTAAGTACAGGCCATGCCCATCCTGATGTAGCTTAAACATTTTTTAGTTCTTCTAAGAAAATTGTTGCAATTTTGGAATAAAGTCATGGTTTTGAGTTCTTCTAGCATACAACAACCTTACCCAGTATATTCCCACTTTTTCAGTAGCGTCGGGGGGGGGGGGGGGGATAGATACAAACCTTACCCCTATCCCAATTGGGATAGAGAGGCTGCTCCGAAAGAGTCCCCGGCTCAAAGTTATCGTTTGAAGTTGGTCATCCCAATGATTTTAACGTTATTTTCACAAAATAATTGAAATAACGTTAAAATTAGTGCACTTTTACTTTTGCCCCTTAATGGCCCACACATATATACATTATATGCATGCACCACAAATGGGGCATTTGAGTTCTAGCATAATATTTTCAAAAGGTCAAGAACATGTAGAGAAGTAGCAAAAAAAACCAACCTGCCAGTAATTGTGTATGCAAAACTAAAAATATAAACTGTATGTCGGGAATAGAATTTAACAGATAAATACATATGAGAAGTGTCTTGATGCAAGGAAGAACTTCATGGAAGCCTATATCATGAAGCATAAGAGCTTAACTTATTTATATAAAAGAACAGATATACCTTGGCTTCTTTCATATTGGTACATGCATTGTCAAGTCCATCTAGCATTGAAGAGTCCTTGCTAACAAGTGAAACCTCCAAAAAAAAAAATAATTTGAATGCTTTAGTCATAGATAGTGTTAAGATACAAGTTAAACTGTTCAAGTACAAATTGACAAACCAGAATTGGTGTTAATTGTCCTTCCAAGTCTAGAAGTCCCTTAGCAAATGCTGCAGCTGACATCTGTCAATGAATGTTTAATTCACAAAGCGGTAAAAGGCATCACAATGATAGTAATGTTGGAAATCGAGTAGAAACAGAAATTAGCCTAAGGTAAAATCCACAAAATATTTGGGAGTTGTGGAAGAAAATAATTACACATGAAACTTTAAGCGCCAAGAAAACATTATGCATATCAAATTGATACCTGCACACGACCCTCATCTGAGCTGTAAATTTTAAGGTCATGCCGATACGTACTGTGGAGGCGAAGTAGTCCTGTACCTTCACCTAAGACATCAAGGGAGAGAAAATATGAAATTACACTATGTAACTACAACTTCTTTTCTTTTATTCATATGTTTCTTTCTAGGATGGAAATTTCCCAAATAATTTTATGAAAAATGTATATCTTCACATTAAACTAATTATTGAAAAAAGTAATAATAGTGATGTGAGTCAGCTACGTTTAATATCTACACAATTTAGGTTGAAACTGATCACAAGGCCCTCGTTCGGGTCACTGATTAACTGATGGCCGGAAGGAAGTTACCCACTCCTAGTCCCTTTCAACTTCTCTTTCTGCTCATAGTCACAAACAAGAGAAATGAAACAAGGAAATACAAAATGCATGACCCACATTTAGGAAAGTTTAGGCCCCAAGGTTAGAAACTACCCACATACAAGTTATAAACTTACACAAAAACTCTTCAAGAGGGAAGCTAAAACTAACAAGCAAGTAATATAAAAAACCTGGATACATATTGTTGCGAAAATATCTGCCAAGTTCTTCAGCCTGACAACACAAAAGAAAGAGCCATTAATAGATTAAGATGTTTTAATAAAAGTGTCTGTTGTACATTTGTACCACTTACATGAATAACAATCTATATGGCAAAACTGTATAAGTAATCACCTGTTTTCGACCAGCATGTGTGAGAACACCCCCGTACTTGAGAATCATCAATGCTTCTATGGGACGTTCCTCTTCAATATCCCCCTTTGTAACTTTAACCCACTTAAGTGGCTTCAGTTGCACCTTCCGGTAGATGCCAGAGAAATGACCACCCTGGAAGTAAAGAAAAAAGTTAAAGAAATAACATGAGAAGCTATGTTACATAAACACAATTAGTTATTTAGCTTTCCTAGTAGTTGGCACCACGTCCATTGTTATATATCAGTGTGATGGTTAGTAATTAGGGTCTGTCAACTATTTCTTTTCAATACTAGTTACAAAACCGTGGAGTTTCAATCACACACAAACACATACATACATAACTGGGTAAATAGATTCATATGTAAACCTCTTCAAGAACTGCTTTAACTTGACGTAGTTTTTCTGCATGTTCAATGTATTCTGCCTCACTGTCACTTCCAAGACCAGGTATAGAAACCAAACTACCTCATTAGTATTTGAAATTACTCATTTGACAAAGGAAAAAGATATAAAGTTCTGCATCTTCAATAAAAGTGAATAACAACGAGGCAACAAATAATATGGTAACATATTCTAGAAAGAGAGATTCCACATGGTAACTTACTATTGTAAGAAAGATACCACAAATTGGTGAATAAATAATACACTGCAACCATGTTTAAAAAAAAGGTACAAACCATATCACCATAAGAGAATTCCAGCATTGTGTAACAAATTAAATTCAAAGAGTTCAAAAAAATGAGGATTCTATCAGGATCTAATAACAGAACATTCTAATAGCTTAGAACGCATCACAAACTAAATGCTCACCAAAGTACGAACTAGGAAATATTCACAGAAACCAGTGATTCATTTCATATTCGGATGCGTGGACAAGTTAAATGACAAATTACCATCATGCGATACTCTATCCTTAACAATTCTACCACAGCCTTCATGAAGATACAATGAGAGAGAATCAGAGTAAGCATGTAACAGTTAGAACACTCATGTTTATTAGAAAATAGTTTGTCTTTTTACCAGCACTCATGTAAAAATTTCAGAGGAATTTATCTGAGGGAAGGACTCCTGATGAGCAAAGAAGCCAAAAAATATCTATTTTACCAGCACACTCATGTTTATTAGAAAATAGTTTGTCTTTCAGAGAAATTGCATCGAGGGCATGTAAATCCATGCAGTGTACAGGTACCTAGTGGGCCAATTATGCAGAATTGAAAGCCTACCCTAGTATATTCTAACATGCATCAATACCTGGTATCAGGTACCAGTATACGTGTAGCATCTAACAAGTCCTGCAACTGGACTGCACTTTTGAGTTTTGTCTGCAGCAGAAAATTTATAAAAGAAAAGACAAGGCAACATGTATGAATGAGATTAGTAGAATAAAAAGGTAAAATATAAGAAACACCTCAGCTCTAGGCCTTCCTCCGTTGTATTTTAACATCAAATTCAACAGTTTTTCTTCGGTGATCTTCAACTTCACCTTCTGCTTTGGGGTCCTATCACCACTAGTGACACAAACACGATTGCTTAGAGAAGACTAGCAAGCACACACAAAATGTAAAACAATAGAAAGGATCTATATCTTACTGACGAACAATGGCAATAACACAACGTAGCTCCTCAGCTTGTCCAAATGAGCCAATGATCCCACTTCCCTGGCGTGTTAGTCCTTCAGAAGGCTGAGCTGGTTTGCTGACCTTCCAAGGCAGAACTGGTGTAATTGCTTTTGAAAGATGCGGAGCTTTTGCGTCTAGGAACATCTTTCTCAACACACAAGCCGCGTCATCATAATATCTATATAATCAAAAGACATGGTGAAAAAGACAATAATGAAAGATAACATTTATGAACCTTCAAAATTCACAGGTGTTAGAAATATCACAGTATCCACATAGACACAAGAAAAGGAAAAAAGTAGCAAGCACACAATAAAATTATGTTGGTGATTTTAGGGTCACAGCTGAAGACACAATCTTGAAGATCCACACCAAGTTCTTCACTTCCACAAGCACTTGCAACTCGGAAAATTAAAGCATTATCTTAATCTGGTGACATTTTCTTCGCTATTTGATTATCTTGTTTGCAAAGCATTGTACCTTCCTTTTGTTGCGACACTTTTGATCTTATTTTATAAATAACTAGGTTAGAAATGTTGAGTGTGGAGGATTCCAACACCAGCCGGCCGCACTCGAATCGGACTTAGCTTGTAGGTTAAGTTAGAAACCTAATACCATTTCTACATATATGTTTCATTGTATTTGTAATCTCTTTGAGCACCTAATAAAATAAACCCTAGTTTCAGCAAAGTAGACATAGGTCATATCGACCGAACCACTTTAAATCGATTGTGTCGTTTATTGCTTTCGTCTGTGTGATACCCAACAACTGAAATCAGAGCCACGACTCTAAATTGATCACACCACCGATGTAACACCGATCATTGGAATCGCTGCCGCTGCATCTTGAATCGCCGTTGCCGCTCCTATAGCCGCCCTCGCAAGGCTGAGTCTGATCAAATCGGAACCAGCTACCACCGATTGAGGGTTCATATGAACCCTCCGGCTAGCAATTTCACCGAGTAGGGTTCAGGCGAGTCTCCTAGCCGCCGATCGGTCAGTTTATTGCCGCCATAGCCATCTCAAGCCAGTCGCATGAGCTTAATAAATCTAACACGTTGTAAACAACATTTTTTATAGAGATTTGTATTTTTGATATTATTAATTGTTGATAAAATAATAACTTATGATTGTTTAAAAATAACAAATTACCAATAATAAAATTTAAATATAAAATTATATTTTAAGATATTATATAAATGAAAGTTTTTATGATTTATTAAGTTCTAATTAATTTTTATGATAAGAACTACATACTTGATATTTAATTGTATAATGTAATTATTTAAAATTATTAATTATTAATATTTAATATAAAAGATAATTAGTATTTAATAAGAGAGGCAGGAAAAAAATTTCTAGAGTTCATGAGATGGCATATGTCTAATCTAGCTATTTTTTTATTAGAATAAGGATATGATTGAAAAATGTGGGCTGATCCAAAGGGGAATCAATGGAACTATAATCAGCTAAATATAAAGCACCCCTGGGAAAGTAATTATGTGATATAGTGTTTTATAATCACAAAACAGATGCATGTTACAGCCTTTGTCAACAAGAACGTTCCAATTAGAGAAACAAAATGAAATTCTATCAATTCCGTATAAAATACTTGGGTAATATTCGATCATATTGAGTTTGTACTTATTTCATTCCTGTAATCATGGCATAACTTAATGTACCTCTGCTAACTTGCTAGCAACTTCGACATGTATCAGCCAGATTTTAAATTTCATTTTCCACTTCCTATCATATTAACAAGAATATATAAGGAAGTCACATGCTCCTAAATTCATGAAACTTTAAGTTAAAGCAATGCATTTTTGATTTTTACTAAAGAAAGTTAACTACTCATATAGGTTCATGATAATTTAACTTATTACTTATATGAGTTCTTGACAAAGCTCCATCCATTCACATCACAAACATATGAGCGACCTTCGCAGCGTAAGAGATCAAACCCGCACACCTGCAGTCACATAAGCTGATAAGCACAGCAGACAATTAAACATCAACTGATTCTGGTAAATGCAAATGCAAATGCGATTCTGTATGTTCATTTAATTCTGCAATGAAAGGTTTTCTATCTAAAGAGCTTTGGACATCCTATAACAAGCAGTCTGCTTGTCGACTGTTGCTTTAGAAGATAGTTGAGATACAACACGTCTCAGTTGCTGAGCAGATAGATTCTTTAGCTGAGTTATGTTGACAGCATATGATAAGCATCAGGAGATTCAAGATTTCTGGCCCAAAAGGGAACTTCTAGTAAATTCCAGAATGCAGTGTAGTGATATATTCTTATCCAAGGTAGCCCAAAAGGGAACTTCTAGTAAATTCCAGAATGCAATGTCGTGATATATTCTTATCAAAGTAGTAAACTGAAAATTTACAGGTGAACAGTTGATGTGTCCTAATCATTCTACATACTTTATATTTCAAAAGCTATAAGACTAGAAGTGAACTGGTGGAAAGGATTATTTCAAGAATGCGAAAAAAGAGTGTCGCACAATAACGATAACTTACGATGGTCAATACAAAGATAGTCACCTACCCCTTGCCTAAATGCGATGCAGACTTCTCTTGCCATTTGTTTCTCATTTGGCGTAAGAAGCACGGGATATCTGACCTGCCAAACATAAAAAAATTGAATCACTATCAAATGCATTTATTAAACCCAAGCGTACGTCATGAGCAAACCAGATAACATGTAGCTTTATAAGTAAAAAGTTTGTTAATGCTCTGTACGTGTAAATTAATAATATTTGCGGTTTTTTGCAAGTGTTTTTTACTTTATCCTTAGTTCCTAATAGTCTAATACGAAGTCCATATAAATTGTTCTCCAACAACCTTTTTAAATAATGCAGGAACCAAAATATTCCTTCCAGAACCGACTCTCGTGAATCTTGAAAGAGAAGAAGGCAAAATATTCCTGTCACTGCTACAAAAGTTACAGCTTTTACATGGACACACGAGTTAACCTAAACTGGAGGCAGGAACAGCGTCTATGTGAACCAGATTTTGCATGTCACAGCCATAAATATATTCATATAAGAAATGATATTCACAAAATATGTCAATAATGAACTTAGCATTGGATCTTGAAACAAAGAAAGGAAGAAAATTGAGGAGTTACTTCTTTGCCATCAGGATTTCTCATTACAACACCATCAACAACCGGAGACTTCCGGGCTTCAGCATGTGCATATTTTGGGCCAACTGTATACACCTACAATATAAAAAGTAACAAACAAGCAAGATGTCATGAACAACAAACTGAATATAATGAAAGCCAGCTCCATATCACACAGACACACACAAGGACAATGTAACACAAATACTGATGCTATTGTTGAAACACAGGTACAAATGTCATTCTGCCGTTGTATAAACCTTGTGCATACATATGAAGAAAAAAAACTAATGGATATAACTATCTAGCAGTTAGGACATTTTTAGTAAGAATGCACCAAGATTTTTTTAATATAAAAAAGGTATTGACAAATTTATATCACCAAAAAGATCAGCATAATCATATTATTACAAACGTAAGCACCTTCACCCTAAAGTGTTGTAGATATATAAATACACTACTATTTTTCATAATTTATGGTTCATATTTTTTCATCAACTTTTTTATACAGACCGCCCCCCCGCTTTTCCGTCCTTAGTGTTAATTTTTCGGCCGAAATGCGATTTTTAGTTAAAAATAGGGGTTTCGCCCCCCCTCGCTTCAAAAAATTAACATGTATTCTGGGTTACAAAAATTTTTGCCCCCTCTCTCAACTCGACCAAGCTCTGCCACTATTTAGTAGGGTCTTGTGGGAGTGAGACGAAAAAAAACCTTACCCTATTGAGATAAAGAGGTTGCTAGTAAAGACATCCCTGGCTAATAGATGCTACAAAACTTTTATTCATCTATTATTATGATTTTTTTACACAAATGCAAACACGTTGGACTAATCTTGTAAGTGTCAAATAGTTAGAGGAGTAAAATATTAAAAATTAGAAAGTTTAATTTTTATTTGTTTTGTTTGTCTAAGTCGGCTAAAAAATATAGGGTTTAGAATTTGAATGAATTTCAGTCTTTGATATATAGACTAACTAACAAACTTGTCTAGTATATTCCCACTCTTTAGTAGGGTCTGGGGGAGAGGACTTTATCCCAGTTGGGATAGAGAGGCTGCTTCGAAAGAGTCCCCGACTCAAAGTTATCGTTTGAAGTTAATCATCCGAACGTTTTTAACGTTATTTTCACAAGATAAGTAAAATAAAGTTGAAATTAGTGGAATTTTACTTTTGCCCATTGAGGGCCCACACATACATTATATGTGTGCACATTAGGGGTCAAATTATGTTTGTTTGACTAGGTTTGTTATAAATAAGGTTAGAGAGTCTTTGTTTATTTGTACCGGAAGAATACTAGTATTCAATAAAAGGTTCCTGGTTTTCACTTTGTTTTGCTTCTTGTGTTTTGATCGGAAAAATATTAATACTTCAATTGGTATCAGAGCTATTGAAAACTTGATCCAAAAGGTCAACTACAGAAGCAACGAACTTGCCATAGACCTGATGAGAGAACAAAAGCACATGTTATTACAGTGCCCTAAGTTAACGACTACCAATCACACACCATGTGTGATTATGATGGAGATAATTTTAAAGGCACAAGGTTTGTGGGATGCAACGGTTGATACACGAAAGAATTATACAACCAAACCTGTCATCTTCCAATCATTACCTTAAGATATTATACTCCAAGTACCAATATATGAACATGCAAATGATGTATGGGAGGCAATTCGGGTATGATATCTTGGTGCCGAATGAGGGCAAAAGGCACAATTACAAACACTTAGGAAAGAGCTAGAGAAGTTGATGATGAAAGAAAATGAAACCATTGACCAATTATCAGGTAAGCTAAGTGGTATTTTGATCAAATTCAAAAACCTTGGATCCAATCTAGAAGATGAGTTAATAGTTGAATACTAGAAATTATGATCAAGGATTCCTTTATCAATCGCCATCTACCTCAGAGATTCCTCCTGAAACATTTTTCAAATACAAAAGTTCAATATCTTCTCACGAATTAGTAAATTAGACAGTATTCCTTTGCACTGAATAACAAGTCGTGGCTCAATCTTTAGAAATTTCATTGTAAATCTGAAATATTTATACAAAAAAATGCGGGAGAGATAAAAAAGATACGGGGCAATTTGTCTGCTTGGCTAGTTAAGCATGCGCTAATTCATAGATCTTTGGGCTTTGATTACAAAGGAATAGAGACTTTACAAATCAAACCCCGGGATTGGCATTCCATTTCTTACTCAATTTAGTTTCAAAGAAATACTTACTAATTGTAGCAGCCATTGTACAATACTTAGAAATTGATTCAATGCCATTTGAGTAAGCTGCTGGACGATTAAATGTGACGGTTTCAGTCCCCTTGCTGAACTCAATTTGTGAAAACAGTCCACGACACTCTTTATTAACACCGGCAATCTTGACCCACAGAAAGGGAAATGGGTTAGTTTGGGTGAATAAGTAATGTATTTTGAAATGAAATGGGTAGCACCAGAGCATAGATAGAGTTGAGATGAGTAATTCCTTAACACAATACAGGACAATATGGGTAATTTAAAAACTATATGACTAGAATGAATTAAAATTGTTAATAATTAATAATAATATGTTTGATGAAAAAATCACTAAAGATTATTAAAATAGACTATTTGATTTAGTTACAACTCATTTTGACTTGAACTAAATTGAAGTTTTTTAAAAACGATCCATTTAGACCCAAACTGATTTTGCTTAAAACTCATTCTGACCCATACCCATCCCGACCCAATCCGTCTAATATTCCAGGCTTACTTCTTATTAATCTGAATAATATTGGTACAAAGAATAAAGACAAAAAACCCCTATTTATAATAAAACTAAACCTTGAATCCTAAGCAAACTATAATACCCTAATTATAATCTAAATTAAATTCTAACCCTCATAAATCTACTCACTTTAAATAAAAACAAACCAATTAACCTTTACAAAATCTTCATAACTAATGAATAATTACAAGATTTGTTCAATAATCACCCCTCTAATCTTGCAACACCAACCATCGATATAGTATCAGCCTCTGACCCTCGCCCGCCTGAGTCAAGTTAACCTTCTCTTTCTTTTGGTCCTAACTAGGACATTCTGACTTATAATGTGCAAGCTAGTTGCACTTCTAACACTTGATGTGGTTTTTATCTCGTGGAGCCTGTTCTCCACCACCTCGACTTCTCCCGAACCCCCGACGTCTTCCTAGCCATGTCCAAAGTCTTCCCGGTTAGACACAATATTCATATTTGTGCTCTTTCTCCTCCTCTTTTACATCTAATTTCGAAAACATTAAATTTTCATGAAAATCAACTTCTTTGGAGTTTTTGATATGCTCTTCATAAGTTTTCAACCTTCCAACAACTTCATCAAATGGGACTATATGCAAAACATTGTTCAATTGATGCCACTATTTGTAGAAAAGATTTAGGTGTTGAATCAAGTAATTTCCTCACCAAGTCTTTTTCTTCAATAGTTGATCAAGACTTCTTGCCTTTAAGACCAAGCCACTTGATTTTCCTGCAAAAACATCAAACGACTCTCCTTCCTTCATCATTAGTCCTTCGAACTCTCTCCTTAAAGTTTCGAGACACGCCATCCTAACCCGATCCACCCCCAAAAACCTCGTTTTTAATCCTCCTCTTTTCAATGTTACCATTGTATTGTTTTGTGGTTGTGACAAGGTCTTTGTTCACTGTTTTATCTGGTTTCTATACTAGTGATTTATCAATAACTCAACCCCTCTTGATTGGATCACTACTGCTCTAATTACCTTCTTGTGTCACAAGCTAACTGCTGCCAACTACCAAGCCAAAAGACCACCACTTGCTATTCTGTCTTCCAGCTGCATAAAAACAGCCACCTGCAGATTTTCCCGTGCCTCCTGGTTGGTTCAACACTACCCAAAAAAACACGTTTATTCTTTATCCTAGGCTAGGATAATCGGAAGCTCTGTGCAAATGAGTTCTATTGTATGTGATTCAATTGTTTATGGATCTGGTCACAAATTCTGCTGTTGTAAGTAATCAATGCTTGAGGTCCTTCGGATCAACGATCAGAATTGATTTCTCACTTAAAATCAAGTTATGACTATACAGACAACACCTTGTTAAAATGGCAGAAGTAATTTACTTGGCAATTAGAAATCAGCGAGCGGCAACCTGATCCAGTCGTAATTTAAAATTGAGGCTATTAATCGAATTCACGATTGAACCAATTGGCTATTGTTGCAAGTGATTCTACCAGAATGGTTCCTCGATTTCAATTTCTCCAAATTGTTTCTTCTAGCACCCGGGTTCTTCTCTCTCTAGATCAAGGTACGAAATTAGAGGTGATTGTTGGATTAATCTTATAATTATTTATTACTTATGAGAGTTTGAGTTGTTAACTTAACTGGTTTGTTTTTGTTTAAAGTCAGTAGATTTATTAGGGTTAGTATTTGATTTAGATTATAACTAGTGTATTATAGTTTGTTTGGGAGTCAAGGTTTAGTTTGATTATAATTAGGAGGTTTGGGAATCTTTATTCTTTGTGCCAATAATATTCAGAATAAAAAAAGTGTTGTGGACAATTTACACAAAATTCTGGCGTCCTTTGTTTTATGGGCAGCAGATCAATTGGGGTTCACCATGAGACCATGTTGCCGATTTCTGAATGCCAAGTAAATTCCTTCTGCCAGATTAACAGGTATATAATCAAAACTAGATTTCAAGTGGGAAAACAATTCTGATCATTGACCCGAAGGACCTCAAACATCAATTATGTACAACAAAAAAGCTTATGAAGAGAGGGACAAAGAACAAGACGACGAAGAAGAAAGCCAAAATAAACTTTTATTTTCTAGCTCGAATACAACAACAACAACAACCTTACCCAGCATATTCCCACTTTTTAGTAGGGTCTGGGGGGGAAAGATAAGATACAAACCTTACCCCTATCCCAATTGGGAAGAGAGGCTGCTCCGGAAGAGTCCTTAGCTCAAAGTTATCGTTTGAAGTTGATCATCCCAATGATTTTAACGTTATTTTCACATAATAATTAAAATAACGTTAAAATTAATGCACTTTTACTTTTGCCCCTTAAGGGCCCACACATATATACATTATAAGTGTGCACCGCAAAAAGGGCGTTTTCTAGCTCGAATACTAGGAACAATTTAGAAGAGAAACCAAAGGAAGGAACAATGGTTGTGGTAAGGGTACGAATGGCTCAAACAACATAAATGTGGGCTTGATCAAGATGTACAAAAAGAAAGTGAAGGAGTGGGTCAAGAAACAAATCGTGAATTATGTGGTCAAGAAAGAGGAGATGACATGGACGTGAATATGACCAAGTGAATTATAAAAGAAATCTATGTTATGAGTATGGAAAGGTAAGTGTACTTTGCGTATGAATGTCTTAACTTGAAGGAAAAGTTGGAAGAAATAAACTTGGTTCAAGCTCATAAGGATGGACCAACACTACAAGAAAAGGGTATTACTACAATAGGGAGTGATTGTTTATGTTTGCATAGGATTAAGTTAAGGTTTATTACAAATAGGATTAGAGAGTTTTTGTTCATTTGTACCAGAAGATTACGAGTATTCAATAAAAAGTTCCTGGCTTTCATTCGATTTTGCTTCTTGTGTTCTGATCGGAGAATTACCAATACGTCATAAAAATGGAAGAAAGAGGCTAAAATGAGCCCTATTACATGGCACAAAAAATGTTATTTCAACTTTCATGAAGTACAGAATGCAAACAACCTTTACATCTGTTCCTCCAGTTGGCATAAATTCCTCGTATATGTAAGAACTCTCACGCCTCACTCTTCTAACTTCTGGATGAAACTCGCTTGATCTATTGCCAACCTGCAAGACAAAACCTTTTATGATTATTTTTAATGCTGATATAATAAATACATCAAATAAAATCAGTAAAACAAATTGAAGTTAATAATCCCAACACTTTTAACGTTATTTTCACAAAATAAGTAAAATAACGTTAAAATTAGTGCCATTTTACTTTTGTCCGGTTAAACGTATAGAAGGAATTGTGTAATTGTTATTAAATACTAAGAATATACGTGTGTAAAAATAGAGAACATAAATACACCTAGATCCCTCTAATATTAGTTTAATACATTTTGTAACATAAAGTTGTCTAATACTCCCCGCAAGCTAAGTGCGGGGAGCGACTTGTAGCATGAACCGTAACAAGAGGAATCTTTGTGAGGATAATGGTTTTGTAAAAAGATCGGCAATCTGATCATCTGTAGAGATGAACTGAACTAAAAGCTTTCCTTGTGCAACTTTTTCTCTTAACAAAATGAAAATCAACTTCGACATGCTTTGTACAGGCATGAAACACAAGATTAGCCGATAAGTATGTGGCACCAAGATTATCACACCATAAAGTAGGAATAGATGGCATAGGAACTCAAAGCTCATGTAGTAAATTTTGTATCCGGGTAAGCTCGGGAACCGTGTCAGCCTAGGCTTTATATTCAGACTCTCTGGATGACCGACATACAGTCGCCTGCTTGCAATCAGACCAAGAAATAAGATTTGATCCAAGATATATAGCAAATTCCTCGTTGGCTCGACGGTCATCGGGGCACCCAGCCCAATCTGCATTCGAAAAGGCAGTCAAAGAACGAAAAGCAGCATCACTCTAGGCATGAAGAATCGTTCCTGACGTACGTTGAATGAAAAGACCTAATTTAGAAGTGCCCTGAATAAATCTTAATATGCGTTCGACATGAATTGGCAGACTTTGTTAGTTGCGTATGTGATGTCAGGATGCGATAAGGTAACATACTGAAGAGCCCCCACAATCTGTCGATACTTGACTGGATTGTCAAAGAGAGAGTTATCACCAAGTGCATGATTAGCAATGGTTGTGATGGGAGTAGGCACGGGCTTGGCAGCAAAAAGACCCGTGTGAGTAAGAAGCTCCAGCATACACTTTCGCTGAGATAATAGAGACCATTAGGGCGTGGAATTACATCAACACCCAAAAAATAAGTAAGAGACACCATGTCCTGAATAGCAAAAATATAACTTAGATATTTTACAACTTGATCTATAGCCCGTAAATTGTTTCTTGTCTGGATAATATCATCAACATAAACCAACATGTATAACACAGTACCCTGATTGGAATAAATAAAGAGAGGGGTCAGTTTTGGATCCTGTGAAACCAAGGGATAGTAAAACAATGGAGAGTATGTGAAACCATGCACGTAGTCTGCTTTAGCCCATACAAAGACTAATGAAGTAGACATACATGATCCGATTATTGTGGATAACCAAAGCTAGATGGTTGTTGTAAATAAACTGTTTCGAGGAGATCACCGTGTAAAAAAGGCATTTTGGACATCTAGTTGTCACAGCACTTCTGTGTAACAGGCTAACAACCAATGATATAACAACGCGGATTGTGGTAGACTTAACTACCGGACTATATGTTTCGTGATAGTCAATGCCTGGTTGTTGGTTGAAACCCTTAGCAACTAAACGTGCCTTGTATCGTTGTATAGCTCCGGTTTGACCGCATAAGTTTGTAAACCCACTTACAGGCAACTATGTGGGCATTCGAGACCCGAAGTACCAAAGACCACGTTCCATTTCTTATTAAGGCTAAATATTCTTCTGACATGGCCTTTCGCCACTTAGGATCTTTGTTAGCAATGGTAAAACATGATGGGTTCGGTTGGAGAGGTGTTTTCAGTGTGAAAAGAGGATGGTTGATATTTGTCAGGTTGTTTTGGATTTGGGCGAAGGTTGGTGCTCTTAGTGGGTTATTTGGGGCAGCAGTGGGAATCTGTGGTTGTGTTGTGGTTGTGCTGTGTGGGGTGTTGTTTTGGGCACTAGGCAGGTTGTGAATGGGATTGAGGGGGTTGAGGAGCTGTTTGTGGAATGGCTGGAGAGGGATTAGGGGCTGTTGGATCAGGTTCGTTTGGAGCAGCAGTTGTTATGACGGACATGGAAATTGATAGATTGTTTTGAGGGGGGGGGGGGGGGCGCTGTTATATTGATAGAGATCCTAGTCTAATTAGTACTTAATTGTCTTTTATATTTGTGGAAGGGGGTAAGCGTAATTGCTATTTCTATAAATAGAGGTATTAGTCTTTTGAGAGGGAGGAGGAGAAATATTGTTAAGTGATTAGGCTCATTGCATTTGCATGAGAAGGGCATAGCCCTGGGACCACTTGTGGTTGTTATCTTTTGTATTTTCTTTATATTGCAATATAATCAATATTTTCATTTCATCATCGATATCTATCATCTAAACCCTATCATTGGTCCGACCTGCCCCACACCAGCCATTCGTCACCTTCCCAATCGATTCCCATTTCATCTCCACGCTCTCATCATCATCGTCGTCACCTGCCGTTCTTCACCATAATCGATTTCGATTTCAGCTGTAAGGAATCTAATCGTCTAGGCGTCGCCGTAGCTCTCCAATTTTAAGCAATCGTCGATCGATTCTCCTGTTTAGTCGTTCAATTAGCCGCCGATTTCAGGTTTTTCTGATTTCAAATTCATCTTCTCACTTCTGATTTCATCTCCACTGGGTTTTCTCATCGCCGTCATTCACCAACGTCTGACGATTGCTACTTGATTTTCCACTCCGGTCGCCCGATTAGCCATCGTTTTCATCTTCCTTCAATTTCAATTTCATCTTTCTGTTTCTGCTTTGTTTCAATTAGCCTATTTCAACGCACGCTCATTTTTTTTCCGATTAAGTCCTTCGACCATGGTGAATCAAAATTCTCGATTAGATCTTCATGAGCAACAGATCAATCAGCTTCAACAGGATGTTGCAGACATCCGATCGTCACTTTCACTTCTCACTGACGATCGCAATGAAGCAATTGAGTTCCGCAAAGTGGTTTTGGCGTGGATGAAATCTCAGGGGAAGCAACCGGTAGATACATCCGGCTCTTCTGGAGGGGTTTTCTCGGGTATGGGCGGAGGACCAGATCCAACAGAGCCATCGACAGGACTTCCTTGGGCTGTCAAGAAGGTGAAACTGCCAGAATTTAGTGGCTTCGATCCTCAAGGGTGGATTCAAAAGGCAACTCTATTTTGACATCAACAACACCCCTGATGATTTGCGCATTCGATTGGCTCAATTGAGCATGGTTGGGGTCGCTCAACACTGGTTCACAATCATCACTCAGGTACATGATTCCATCTCTTGGACTAATTTCCAGTCAGAATTACTTCAACGATTTAGTGGAATGGAGATCCAAAATCCGTATGAACAATTGGCTACCCTTAAACAGTCAGATTCCATTTATGATTTCGAGTATATACTATCTCTTGTTCCTCGGTTACCGGAATCCCAATCTCTTGGCTATTTTATCGCGGGGTTGAAGACTGATGTCAAATAGCAGGTCCGTTTACATCGTCCTACATCTTGCATTGATGCGATGTCTTTGGCTAAGGATGTTGAGTTCATGCTTCGGCCATCAGATTCCAGCACACTGCTGTCTCGTTATCGGTATACTGCACATACAGGGCTGTCTTTGTTGGATTCTGGGGCTGGGCAGCGACCGTTGCACACTATGGTTTCCAAATCTGTTAGGAAATTTGGACCTACCAATGATCAAGTCAGCTATCGTGATCGTGGGGTTCGTTCTTTATCTCGCACCGAGTGGGAGGAACGCAGGAATAAAGGTTTATGTTACAAGTATGGGCAACTCTATGGTCCATCTCATAAATGCCTGGAGGGAAAACTTCATGTGTTGTTGCTCGGGGTCGAGGGGCTGCATTTTCAGTTGGCACATATGGATCCTTCACATTCGGATGGGGAATTTTCTACCAAGCCTTGAGGACAAGTCTTGTGTTATGGGGGCAGTATTGATAGAGATCCTAGTCTAATTAGTACTTAATTGTCTTTTATATTTGTGGAAGGGGGTAAGTGTAATTGCTATTTCTATAAATAGAGGTATTAGTCTTTTGAGAGGGAGGAGGAGAAATATTGTTAAGTGATTAGGCTCATTGCATTTGCATGAGAAGGGCATAGCCCTGGGACCACTTGTGGTTGTTATCTTTCGTATTTTCTTTATATTGCAATATAATCAATATTTTCATTTCATCATCAATATCTATCATCAAAACCCTATCATATATGATGGCATTGGTAGGATTGAAGTGGAGCCGTAGGCCTAGTTTGAGCTGTCTGAAGTGGAGTAGTAGGCCTGGTTTGAGCTGGTAGATCAGTGGGAAAGGAGGTAAAATAAGGATCAGGGGCTGATTTGTAGGAGAGGAGCAGAGCGGAAAAGGGAAGGATTATTCATGAAAACAAACATGTCGAGCAATGTAGAGTCGATCGGATTTAGGGTCAAAAAACCGATAACCGTGACAGGATGGACTATATCCAAGAAATACACAAGGAATGGACCGAAAATCCATTTTGTTTTTGTTGTAAGGACGAACATGAGGAAAAACATTGGCATCCAAAAATGCGTAAAAAAGAGAAATTCGATTTATGATGAAAGACTTGTTCGAACAGAGAAACAAAGAAGTTTGTGCGAGATGGCATACGATTAATAAGATAAACAACGATGTCAAAAGCAAAATGCCAGAAACGTTTGGGAACGTTTGAATGGGCGAGTAAAGTAAGGCCTATCTCAACGACATGTAGATGGCATCGCTCAAGAAAGCCATTTTTTCACTGGTATCTGGGCAAGATTAGCGGTGAATGATCCCGAGGGAAGCGAAGAAGGTAGAAAGATTGCAGAATTCACCACCCCAGTCGGTTTGAACTGTTTTTAATTTTTTGTTAAATTGACGTTCAACCATAACAAGGAATCGTTTAAAGGTTTCATGCACATCAGATATGTGCTAAAACAAAAAAAAACACATAAACCTAGAATTATGATCGACACATAAGAGAAAATAGTTATGACCATCAAAAGAAGTAACAATTGTTGGACCCCACACATCACAAAACACTAAATCCAAAATATTATTACTCTTGTAATTAGAAGATAACAAATTAAGTTTTGATGATTTTCCAATGGAACAAGAGTTACAAAGGGACTTCAAACTATTATTAAAACATGTATATGAAATTTGGATAACATAGAAGATCAAAGCTGATTATGCAGGTGACCGAGTTTGTGATGCCATGTCGTTGGAGAGACTTTTGTGGTAAAAAAAAAATCCACTTTAGAAACTGGTGAAACCGTGAAACTTGATGAAGATGAATGGAATATAGGCCATGAGTGCTTGGACCAACGAGGAGGGTAATGCATGTATATTGTCCTTCACAGCAAAGAAATTGGAGTGAAATTCAAAGTATACATGATTATCAAAGCAATATTTTTTATTAGAAAGTAGGTTCTTTTTAATATTTCAGGAATATGTAAGATGTTGGTTAAGGAAAACGTTTTGTTGGGTGAATAAAATTTAGTGCTACCAATATGAAGGATAGGAAGTGCTTTACCATTGCCAAGAAGTAGATTGTCCTCCCCATGATAGGGTTCAGAAGTGTCAAAGGGTGAAAGATCTGGTGCAACATGGTTTGTAAAACCTGTGTCTGGTAGCCATGAGGAAGATGCCTATGTGTAGCTGTATAGTTTGTTGATGGTTGCCTACCCCGAATAGTAGCACGATCATGGTTTGGATGCTCAGAGGGAACATTACCTACGCCACACCTGTTGCTGGTTCCATAAACTGTGTTTTGATTAGAAGCCCAACTAAATTGACTTCGGTTACCACCTCCTTGGGATCGATCTCCTTGGTTCCGAGTGTTATTGGAGCATCCCTGTCCACTAACACGATCGCTACTTTGTGTACAAGGCCTGGGAAGCAGGGGATGATTGTGTAGGCTGTTGTTGAAGGCCAAGTTGACTTACAGTTGAAGACTGTAACATCAGTGCCGGAAGCGTTACTGGAACAGTGATCTCTACAGTCACTTGCACAGTAACTCAGGTACGAACTACGTGAACCATGTATATGCTATTGACATTTGATGCTTGACACTAAACTATTATGCAATTGTTCTGAGATCTGATTTAAACCTCATGGTTTAACAGTCAGAAACACATCAGACAACACTGAACAGACACACAGATGCTTGATTAAATGCTATTAAGTATAAACGTACGCGAGGCTAAACAGAGCAAAACCCAAACGGTTGTTGTTACAGAATGTTAAACCGACGAATTATTCGTATAGGTGACGATCTGTACGAATAAATCTGAAAGTTTAACGTTCTGAAATGATGCCTGAAAAGTAGAAAACAAGAATCAGAAAGTGAAACCAACGTCGTGTTCGTTCGAGTGACAATTCGAACGAATACGTGAGAAGGTGACACGTTCTGACGAAACGAAAACGAAAAAAAAAAACGAAACGAACGATAATAATTTAAGAAAATTAAATATTTAACATTTATTAGGAATCACAACCTTACAAAGACTTTTAAAATAAATTCATTTTATTTAAAAATACATAGAACACGCGCAATGGTGACGCGAGTTAACGAAACGTTTAAAATGATAAATTACGGTAATAAATACAAGAAAAGAGGATTTAAAACATTTACTAGAAATAACCATCTTCCAAACATTTGAAAAGAAATTCTTTTTAATTAGTTTACAAAACACGCGCGTAACGATTCGGAAACGCAACGGAGATGAAAAACGAGCAACCGAAACGAACCCGAACACCCTTGGGATATATAAAGCCTAAATGAACCTTTTTCCTTCATTTACTTCACCAATTCTCTCTCTGTAACATCAGTGCCGGAATCGTACCGAAACAGTGATCTCAACAGTGCCATGAACACAGTAATCAGGTACAAAATTCTATGCATTTCAGTATACTTCATATTCATAGCATATATCGTTATCATTTCATGAATCAAACAGTAAATTCATAATCATCTCAGAGAAACAAAACTCAGAAAACATGGTATAATTATCTGACAACACAGAACCATCATGTGATTACTTGTTAGGATTTTTATTATGTATAAACGTATGTGAGGCCTTACAGAACAAAACACACGGATGTTGTCACGTGAATGCTAAATTTACGGATTTTTCGTATAGGTGACGATCTGTACGAATATATCTGAAGGTTTAACGTTCTGAATAATATCAGATAATTAGAAAACAATATTGGAAAGTATAGTTATCGTCGTGTTCGTACGAATACGATTCGAACGAATACGCGCGACGACTGTACGATCCGATTTTAAACAGTAAACTTAATATTTTTGAAAATTTAAAATAAATAAAAGATATTTAGTTAATTTATTAAGAATCACAACCTAAAATAAATTTAGAAACATTATTTTATAAACCGTGTTGTTTCGTGACGAAAACCACGAGAAACGGCATTTTACGCGAAACCGAACGAGACCGAACTTACCGGGTGTTTAATTCATTTAATGTGGCATTAAATGACCCACCAACCACCCCCACACTCACCTCCTTCCCCTCATTTTCGTTTATCCTCCTCTCTCTATAGAGAAAGGTTCTTCTCCTTCTTCTCTCTAAAATTTCGTGGTGGTTTCTCATTGGATTTAAGCACTTTTAGTGGCAAAACAATCATCTTATCAAGTAGATCACAGAAGTACAAGAATTTCAAGCTTTCATCCATCTATTTTGAGGTAAATTACTAGTTTTAGTTCGATTTTGTTGGGTAAATCATGAGTCTTAAACTTCTTGTAGTGTAATCACTCTAAACATGTAGAAAGGTGCGGATAAGTTATCCTAAACCATTAGGGAGCTTGGTAGATAAATCTGTAACAGGTAGGGGTCCAAGGGAATGAGGAAGGCTGTGATTTGGGTTCAGGTCTGATCAGCCAAACCTGTTGCACACTGGTTCACAAGGGCCGAACCTTGTAGCTGATGAAGATGAGGGCCGAACCTAGAAGTCCGACTTAGCCGAACCTTTACCCAGTAACAGAACCCTGCAGTCACGAACCTGTGGCACCTGCACCGAACCTATTGCCCACCTGCACCGAACCTGTGAGCCTGCAGCCGAACCTGTGAGCCTGCAACCTGCTAACCGAATCCTTGTTATGGCCGAACCTCACCTTTCAGCAGAAGCTTTAGACCAACGAACCATATGATGAGACACGAACCTAGAGGATACGAACCATCGGGGCCGAACCCTCTTGCATGAGATGACCGAACCTTATGTTAAGCTCTAGGAATCCCGAACCTTTCTTAAACAAACCCAGGGAACGACGAACCTTCCACGAACCCAGCCCTATGTCAGGCGAACCCTAGTTTTCTTGGCCGAACCTATCAAAGTTATCTATAGGTTCGCTGGTTACATACCTGAGGGCTAGATATGGGTGAAAATGGTGATTTTAGGATTGTAAGTGTTTAGGAAACAACCTAAAGGGTATGTGGGTGTGCATGAATAAAAAGGAAAACCCTAATTATGCATGCATGGGATTGAATCCTTCTTATGTGTGTGCATGGAAATGGGGTGTAAGCATGAGAAACATATTAAGGACATTTTAACAATTAGATGATAAAAACTATTTAACTAGTTTAAAAATCTATGAAAATTTAATGGGAACCAAGTGATGAACTAAGGACTCGGGATTTATATAATTCTTAACACTTAACCCTTAGTAAAAGTATTAATATAGAAAATTGAACTAAAGGAATTGGGTATCTATGTCTTATTGTTCAAGGGTTTTGAGGTACGATCAATTAATAATCAAAGATCATCAATTCAGGTTATTCAAACTCATTTTTATAAAACTATATGAACTCACCAACCCTGTGTTAACTTTATTTTTGCATGACTTCTTAGGTGACGAACAGGCTAACTGAAGAGTTATTTCTTTTGGACTAGGTTACTGATAGAGGACCTAGCTTTTGGACCTGCATACTTTTGGACATCATTACACAATTATTTTGTATATCTTGTGCAGTTACAAGATAGAAGATTATGATGTGATAGTAGATTTACATTGTTAAATTATAAACTTAACTAATGTAATTTAACTTTGTAATTCTATCTTATTTTAGCAGTTTCTTATTTATATATCATGTGCAATGTAAACAATCTGATCATTCCGATTATCACTCATGATATCGTGCCCCGGGAACCTTCCGCCCGACGGGGAATCCGATCCAACCCCGCCGGCTCGGGGTGTGACACTCTATCTAGAACTCTCCACCGTTTTCTCTCTCTCTCTACAAGCTACCAACTTCAAACTACAATATCTCACTCATTTGTGGATGA
Source organism: Mikania micrantha (assembly GCA_009363875.1). Lineage (NCBI taxonomy): Eukaryota > Viridiplantae > Streptophyta > Magnoliopsida > Asterales > Asteraceae > Mikania > Mikania micrantha. The sequence continues at coordinate 123,367,158 of CM018691.1, forward strand.
AATCAAGCCCTTTTGGTGTCTAAACGAAGCTCTCGACTTCCTCTATCTAGAAGTACAACCGTTCTGAGGATCCATCCACTTAAACTCGAGGTATGAAGGCTTGAATGTTCGAAAAACTACGGTTTTACACCCCTTCTTGTTCGATCTAAACCCTTAATCGGCCTTAGATTCACCCACACGGACTCTACACCTTTTTGGAAACCATCTTCGTATAACCCAGCTCTGAAAGCAGCCCAACAACAGGCGAGGTTCGATGATGATGGTGAGCTTGCTGGATCGTGGACATGAGATCGGCCGAACCTTAACTCATCTTGGCCGAACCTGTAATATGCCGAACCCTGTGCTGCGCCACCATAGCCGAACCTCTCATCAACCGAACCTGCACCAAGCGAACCCTGCTGCCGAACCAGTATAAGAACTACGAACCTTAGAGCCGCCGAACCTTTGCTTTCCCGAACCAAGATGCCACGAACCTTCGCTTAACCGAACCTTGTGAGCCGCGAACCTGATTAGCATCCAAGCTCCACCCACGAACCTTTCAGGAACGAACCCTGCTCCATGGAACCTGCATGGCAAACCATCAATGACGAACCTGAACTGGTTTCTCTTCAACCGCATCATGTTGGACGAACCTCTCCTCAAACGAACCTTAGGGTTCGCTGAACCAAAAAGCCATGCAAGTCTTCGGCAAGGGGTTGGCTCACACACACACACAACCCGTGAAACTATCTGGGTCCAACAGAAATTATTCAGGCCCAAACCTATCTCATTCGGCCCAAACTCTTTGGTTTATCCCACACTCACTTGTCCTAGCAAACCTTCGGCCCAAATAGCAAATACTTAGCCCACGTGATCCGGCCCAATAATTATTAATTCGGGCCACTTCTCAATTGGATAAGATCATCATTCGTCCCACATGCAACAACTTGGCCCACCTTGGTTAACTTGAAACAAACACATGAAATCCATTTTAATTGAAAATATGCATGGGATACACAAATGAAAACTACAAAGGTGGTGGGATTGATTGGGTTTACGAACTAAGTAGCACACAATGACAAAGTTTTGAGATTTCAATAATGATTTAAAGCTAAAAGTATAACATAAAGGTTTGTCATAATAACAATTTGAGCGGTTAAGTGGGAATATAATCCTTAACTAGCAAACGAGGCCGAATGATGACCAACACCCACTAAGGGTTAGTCAACTCTAGGGCTAACATGCACAATTACACAAAGCACTACAATTTATACTTATAGGTCATAAACAACGTGAAATCAATACAGGATCGTGAACATAACAACAAGTACAATCAAAGAGCGCGTGCATTACTTGTTTAAGCTAAGTCAACCACAACAACAAGGTGAGTTCATTTGTCCCTTTTCAAACATATTTGTTTTACTTCGGGACTGAGAAACATGTTATGCATTTTAAACAAGTATTGAAATGTTTATTAAATGCTTTTACACTTAAACATGATGCTTATACTAATGCTTAAACTTGTTACTCTTATTCTGAAAGCTAAAGGCTAAGACTTAAACTATATGCTCGATGCTTATGCTATAAACTCTAGGCTTAAACTACATGCCCAATGCTAATGATATAAACTCTATGCTTAAACTATATGCACAATGCTGATGCTACAGACTATATGCTCAAACTATATGCTAATACTAGAAGCTAAATGTTCAAAGCTATAATTGTATACTAAGTGCTAAGCTTGTATCTATTCATGGGCTACGTAATTGCTAAACTATGCTAGAGCAAAGCTTGTACCCATGCATGAGATACGTGAAAGCTAAACTATGCGAATGCTAAGCTTTTATCTATATATGAGATACGTAAATGCCAAACTATGCTAGATCAAGGCCTATATCTGCATATATGAGATATGTAAATGCTAAACTATGTGTGTGCACAGCTTGTGTCTATATGAGATACGTAAATGCAAAACTATGCTAGAGCAAGGCTTGTACCTGCATATATGAGATACGTAAACGCTAAACTATTCGGATGCTAAGCTAAAACCAATTCATGAGATACGTAATGGCTAAACTATGCTAGAGCAAAGCTTGTATCTTGGTCGTGGGCTACGTAAATGCTAAACTATGCTAGAGCAAAGCTTGTACCCATGCATGAGATTGGTGAAAGCTAAACTATGAGTTGTGAAACTATTATTCTTGTACAACATACTTTAAAGCTAATTTACGTGAATGCTATAAACTTGTAAACTTGTTAACAGTATGGAAAAGCTATGACGAAGATGAGATTGGGTAGTAAGTAAAACGCTTAATTATCATTAACAACAGTGTCATATGTGGATTAGTATGTGGTGGGATGGCGTCTGGGCGGGTTGTAGGCTCGACCCTTTCGTATGCCCTATATATAAGCATACCGATCTGGATATTACATGTGATGTTAATGAGGTTAAGGTTGTTACCGAAAGAGGTTTGCTAAAACTATTTTTCAACAGTTAAACTATATGAACTCACCAACCATTGTGTTGACTTTGTTTTCTTACATGCTTTCTCAGGTGACGTACAGGAGTAGGCTAAGGCTTCAGGATTGCATACTAGGATGCTCAGATAGAGGACCTAGTAGACTTTTGGAAAGCACATCTTTTGTTATTGATACGAATCACTTTTGACATCTTGTACAGTTACAAGATAGTAAACATTGATATTGTAATTTAACTTTGTAATCATAGTTTAATGTTTTATTGTGCTTTAGTTATTCTCAATGTTGACGCTATGTAAACAATCTGATCATCACGATTATCACTCACGATATCGCGCCCCGGGAACCTTCCGCTCGACGGGAAAGCCGATCCGTTCCCGTCGGCTCGGGGTGTGACAAAGACCGCGTTAAATCTCCGTGTCGTTTATTTTCTGTTTGTCTATTTCTTTGCAATTCGTGTACAAGCATTGGTTAATCTGGTTACGTGCCACTTATTTCCTAACAAGTGGTATCAGAGCCAAGGCTCGTTGAAGATTAAATATACGATCGCACTGAGATGATTGCTGAAAAGGAAAAGAAGAGCAGGAGCCGCTATTCTGGGGTTCGAATTAGGGATTTCAAAAACTCTTCAGTTCCTCAGTTTTCATATGGGATTGGAATTAGGGTTCAAGGTCTTGAGTTCGTCGTTCACAACCGTCGCCTGGATTAGGGCTTTACCCTACGGTTGCCACCGTCACCCCCTCCGCCGACGCTTTTCCGACCGCCGTTGCTGGTGCCGCCGGAGCCGTCGACCGCCACTGTCGCCGCCTGAATCGTCGTCAGCCTCCTCTGTCGCTACCGGCGACTGTATTTCCGGCCGAATTGAGTTTCTCGTTTACGATTGGGGTTTTCAACCTTTGGAATCGTCGATTGAATCTCTGATTGAAAAAATATTGGTTTGAAATTTTGGGTCGGCAGCTGATTTGGGTTTATATAACCCTTGGGATTGTGCCTACTGCTACGATTGACTGATTTTGATGATTACGGTTTCAAAACTGAACCTTTTCTGATCCCACTGGAGGGGGAGACCCCATATTATACCAGCATCTCTTTCGATTCTTTGGTCATCCAGAGGTGTAACCCTTGAGTCGTCTTTATTGATTGACAAAAAGTTTTCGGATCTGTTTTGAGTGCTCTAGGTTTGGGTTTGCAGTATTTGTGATCAACTGGGTCTGAGGAATCGTTTTTTTGTGAAGATCAGCATTCGGGTTTAGATTTGTTTACAGGAGATCACTCGGGGTAACTATTTACAAACTCTGATTTATCAGAAACTGTAGGAACAGATCGGATTATTTGACAGGTGTTGAGTAGACAAACCGTCAAGTTGTTGTGTTTGTCACTGTCTCAATCTGTTTTCTTGTTCGCTATGGCTCAAGACGAAAAAGTTGTGATTGAGAAGTTCAACGGTTCTGATTTTGGTTAGTGGAAAATGCATGTAGAAGCATTATTGTGTCAAAAGGATTTGGATGTGGTACTGGGGGATAGATCGGAGAAAATGGAACAAGCTGATTGGGAATTAAAGGACAAGAAAGCCCAGGCGGTTATTACATTAGCTTTGACGAAGAGAGTTGCTTTTAACATCATGAAAGATATCACAACTAGTGCTATGATGAAGGCTCTGTCAAATATGTATGAAAAGCCTTCGGCAACTAATAAGGTGTTCTTGATCCGAGAGCTTGTAAACACGAAGATGATGGAAGGTGCATCAGTGAAATCTCACATAAACAACCTCAATTCGATTTTGTCAAGGCTACTTTCTTTTGAGATAAAGTTTGACGATGAGGTTCGGGCTCTAATGTTGCTATGTTCGTTGCCTAATAGCTGGTCTGGGACAGTTACTGCTGTAACTAGTTCTGTTGGGCCAGTGGAGTGGTATGACATTTGAAGGGATTAGAGATTTGGTTCTTGATGAGTTATCAGACTCAAGAATCAAGGTGGATCATCTTCTTCTGAAATGTTGCATGTTGGCAGGGGTAGAAGGAATGGCAGGGGCAATGGGAGTCGGGGAAAGAGTTCGTCTAGAATTCAAAAACGTGTGAAATGTTGGAACTGCAACAAGGTGGGACACGTTAAGAGTCAATGTACAAATAAACAATTGAATTCTGAAACTGAGGATGCGTATGATGATGCATTGATACTTAGCGTTGAAAGCAATGTGGACTCCTGGGTCATGGATTATGGAGCTTCGATTTATGCCACACAGAGCAGTGAATTGATGAAGAATCTAAAAATTGGTGACTTTGGGAAGGTACGACTTGGCAACGGTGAATTTCTTAATGTTACGGGCATAGGAGATGTTGATCTGGAGACTCCATTGGGAGCTACATGGAAATTACATAATGTCAGGGTGATTCCAAGTTTGAAGACAAAGCTTATTTCTGTCAGTCAATTGGATGAACAAGAACTAGATGTTAATTTTGGTAGTGGCAAATGGAAAGTGATCAAAGGCAATCTGGTTATTGCTCGGGGAAGGAAACACGAATAGTTATATTTGGTTAAGGTAGCTGCTAAGGGAGTGACCGTCCCGATTAAGCAAGACAAAGTCTGGTTCACTAATTCTAAGGGCAAAAGAAGTTTCATTTCGCAAGTGTGAAGGCTGGTGCCAAGGTGGTTCAAGCTGAACGGGGTCGGAGGTTTAAACCAGTTAGGGGTTTTGGACCTTTGGTAACAGTGGGAGCACGGGCCGTGTTTCGGGTATAGTTCCAAGTCATCAGTGGGTTTTGAAGACCAGGATTCCGACTGATAAAATCTCTCTTGTGGATTACTTGCTGAGTTCGGAGAGCGTTGATGTTCCTCGATCTGGTAGAATGTGCAAGCCGGTTGAGACAAAGGATGGGTCAGTGACGGTTACAGTCATGACTGAGTCAGTGGTGACTGATGTGTTGAAGCTTTCGGAAGCTTCAACGAGCCTTTCAGGTAACTAATGCGAAGGGTTGCTGCAACTAAGAAGATTGGATTGAAGTCTTAGCTTGTTTATGGGAACTGAAGGCTTGGAAGACTCTATTTGACAAAGATTACTGGAGTTACTGGAAGACTGGATTACTGTGTGCTTGGATGGTGGGCTTGATCTTATCGCAAGGCCTCAGGTTAATGTATTCTGTAACCTAATTAGTTCTCTCTCAATATATATATCCTTGTCTTGCAATTGTAATCTATGAGCACCTGAGTATAAAAGATAAATCCTGGTTGCAACCCGTGGATGTACGTCACATCGACCAAACCACGTTAAATCTTCGTGTCATTTATTTTCTGTTTGTCTATTTCTTTGCAATTCGTGTACATGTATTGGTTAATCTGGTTCTGTTACGCCACTTAATTCCTAACAGGTGGAATTGAGGAGAAGCCCACGACAGCTGCAGGAGGGCTGTTAGGATTGGTAGCAGCCATGAAGGCTTGAGCTGTAGGGGCTGGAGTGTCTGGCTTCTAGATCATGTAGCCGTGATCAGCAAAAAGAGAGTATAATTCAATGAAAGAGGTGGGAAATTGGAGGGTCAGAATTGTCAACTTGAGACCATTGTATTCGTCTCGAAGACCCGCAACAACCAACATTACCAAGTCTTTATCTAAAATAGGCTGACCAATATTTGTTAAAGCATCAGAGTACTCTTGGGCCCGGTTGAGGTAGGTAGAGGATGACTCATCACCTTTCATGGTGATCCATGTTGTGAAATCAAGGTTCGGTTGAGGAGGGAGGATGAGCGCGTCTTTGTCTGTACTCTGTAGGTAAAGGGGGTTGTAGCACGGCTGGTGGGCAGGGTAGGGTTCCATCAACGTAGCAATACAGGGAGTTTGTAATGAGGAAGGCAGAATCATAGCCTTCCAATAGCCATAGTTGGTAGGAGAAAGCTTGAAAGCAAACTTATGGGAATTATGAGTTGTCTTCTCGGTAGCAGAAAAGAGGGTGAGCACCATTGTATGGTTGCAAGTAGAAACGCAGCAGGAGATGGCGATTCTGATGGGTAAGTGTTCGGCGACCAGGGTAGGCGTGGGAGACCGCCGGTTATGAGGGATAAGGTTGCAACGGCAAACATACGTAGGGTTGGGAGGGTGACGGGAGAAAAAATAGGGCTGGCTGTGATACCAAGTTAAACGTATAGAATGAATTGAGTGATTGTTATTAAATACTAGAGTAAACTTCTCTTTTGCTCCCTGTGGTTTGACAAAAGTAACCATTTTCATCCAAATTTTGAAATTTTGCAATTTTCCTCCATTAGTTTCAGAAAATTAACCATTTTCATCCAAAGTCCATTTAAACTTCGGATGAAAATGGTTACTTTTGTCAAACCACAGGGACTAAAATGGTTAATTTTCTGAAACTAATGGAGGAAAATTGCAAAATTTCAAAATTTGGATGAAAATGGTTACTTTTGTCAAACCACAGGGAGCAAAAGAGAAGTTTAAATACTAAGAATATACATGAGTATAAATAGATAACATAAATACACCTAGATCCCTCTAATATTAGTTTAATACATTTTGTAGCATAAAGTTGTCTAATAGATCATTAGAAAGCTGACCTTTCGGAACAGTTCTTTCATTCCACCTCCTGCTGAACTGGGGTAATAGATCATTATGTGATGGTCGTCACCTGTAAAATGAAAAGATAATTAACAAATTTACACTTTGAAAACTAAATATAACAAACTTATGGAGAACAGTACATAATGAAGAATTAAAAGATTATCCCATTATAAAGTGTAAAGTAAACTTTTTCAGCTGGCCCTGATAAAAATGTATTCTAAATGCTAACAATTCTGTTTAGATTTTTCACAAACAGTGAAGTTATGAAAGTCTAAGCCTGATACATCGTGAAAGGAAATAAAAGCTCTCTAGAGAATCAAAAATTAGATATACTGAAACACAAATGGAGAAGAGTAAAGGCAGAGAGCAAATTGAAAGGTATACTGTAAAATGTTACCATGAATGGGCTTCTCCACAAAAGGCTTCCAAAATCGCTGTCCGTGAACCTCAACAAAATCTTCTTCTTCCACAAAATAATCCAACTCTTGATATGGCTTTTCTCTATTGACAAGTGCATATCGTGGAACGGGAACTCCATACGATTCAAGACACTTGAAATTCCAAAAGGGGAACAAATTGAAAAATTGGAACATAAAAATGAAAAGTATCAATCAGTAAGCAGGATTGGTGATTAATAAAATTAATGCAGAGACAATCTTTCTTTTAGGAAACAGAAACATCATGAATGACACAAATTTCATGTATTGATAATGTATGCAACACAAGCTCATCCACAAAAAATGAAAGATTTAATTTAAAGAAATTTTGAACATGCATGAAACACATAGGTACTAAATTAGCAACCCACTACGATAATCAATGAAGAAATTCTAAAAAGATGGTTATCTTTAATTAACTGTCAAGCTAATCTCATCCCTGAGAAAAGAAATAAATGGGATTACATGAAGCCTGATATCACCTTAAAAAACAAAAAGATTCCTCAAACTAGAAAACCACAAACCAACTACAGACAAGATGATCGTTTTTATGTGTTTGATATTCATCAATGTCCGGATTCTAGTGTACGTCATAAGACAAAATAAGGTGCATTTATAGATCTGATGTTAGCTCAACTTTAAGATTGTATGTTCCCTCCCATAACAAAAAGAATTCAAAATCTTTAACATTCTCTATTTTGACAGTCTACAAACTACAAAATGTGAAAAGAAAGATACAATAACAGCCAACCCCACCTTTGTAAATCCCTTTATATCTGTTTACATGGCAAACAAGGAGACATTTGGAAGGAAACAATAACAATGTGCATTATAACTGCATGCAAATTATGTAATCTCTTATAAGATGATTGATTTAATAACCATACCTCGTAAACTTTCCTTCTGTCATGAAGAAGGTGTTGTCGTTTTAATTCATTTACAAGGAAAGGCCTGAAAAGAGGAGTGAGATGGTAATATAATTAGCTTTTACTGGACTTCTGGCGATCATCAGATGCTTACAGAAATGGCATATGAATCTTATCATAATGAAAAATACCAAACCAAGCAGACATGAATTGTGAACGCAGGCTAAGCTTCCCTCATGGTAAGAAAGGAGTCCACATGAATTTCAGCATCATCATTCAGATTAAACTAAATCTGATGTGACACATTTACGAAATACTTCCTACCCATTTGGACATGCCAGTAAGAGAAACAACAGGATAAAATGCAGCGACTGTTTGTTAGGGATTTCACAGACACAAACCTAATCACACACACACAAAAGCAATAGAAAACACAATGGTTTTACATGGTTCGGTCTAAACTGACCTATGTCCACACATGATAACTATGATACTTTTAATGAGGTGATACAAAACAATAAGATCATTGTACAGAGAATGAAACTTAGTGTTAACAAAATAAAACGGGCGTCATTAGGGTTAGGTTCGGCTACCCTTCCCCTTGTTCCCCGCAATCTAATCATGCCCAATAAGGCCTAGGAACCAAACAAATATGAGCTATTAGTGTTTCATGGAACCCCTTAAGCAAGAAATGCTTAGTTGCCAGTCTGAAACACAATTCTGCTGATGAGCTTGTATTCATATTTATTAACGGTCATAGACTCATATGGTACCATAACACAAATGGATACCCACACAACTGTTCTTATCAATGCCTACATTTGAGAACATAGATTACCATTCACTCATGTGTCATTAAAATAACTCATTATTTGGGATTTCATTTCTTGCTGAAATTATGCCAGAATAACTAGAACATCAAAGATGATGCAAAGCCCTTTAAAAGGAATAAAAAACATTGAGAAATGCTTCAAAACATCATAGATTCAAACCCAAGTATAATAATAGTTTATAAAAACGCAACACTATCCAAGGAAAGTGTATTTGGACCATCTATAACTCTTCTGAAACTTATTAAAGGGAATAAAATTTTTAGGGTTCCTTTTTTAGACAAGTTATATATTTATCATGGTCTAAAGGGTTTATATGTGTAACATGTGAGGGTGTGTTTCGTACCGATTATTGTATTATAGTTTGTAGTGTCCTACTTGTTGCTCATTGTATATTGTATATTGTGTGTGCTTCTTGGTGTTTAGTGGGTGCTTCTAGATTGCTATGTGTCGTAGGCTATGGCAAACAACATGTCATGAGCAACAAAGGAGACCCTTGTGATCAAAACCAAAATGGTTTGACAGGCATAAGGAATTGTGGAATTGGAATGACGATGCCCAAGACAAGGTTTGTGCAAAGCAAGAAAGTTTTAGGAAATTTTTCAGACGCCCAAAGGATGAGGAGAAGGCAAGACTAAAGGAGAGGTACAAGGACGCAAAGTGAGAGGCAAAGAAGACAGCGTATGAAGCTAAAAACATCGCATACAAAGAGATGTATAGAAGCTTGGAAACCAAAAGAGGAGAGCATGATATTTCAGGATTGCCAAGGCTAGGGAGCAAAGGAGACAGGATATAGAAGTGATGAAATTCATATAGAGCGAGGATGCATGGGCCCCGATAAAAAAGAAAGATATCAAGGTGAGATAGCAAGCTTATTTTTATGACCTTTTCAACAACATAAATTATCAAGAAGATGGTGTGACCTCCACTAAAAAAGGATCATGAAACAACTGCTACATCATACGTAATAACACAAAAGAGGAGAGGGAGGAGAGTTCTTAGAAGAATAGGAAGGTCATACATGGTGGGACTGGACAACAATCCTATCAAAGTATGCAAATATCTAGAAGATGAAAGAGTTAGATGGTTGACAACATTGTTCAACACTATAATCAAAACTGGTAAGATGTTGAATCTGAGAAGTAGTGTTTTAGTTACCTTAACAAGAACAATAGAAACACTAATGTTGTCGTAATTACAGGGGGGTTCTTTTGAGTCATACTATGAAACTATGGGAAAAAGTTATCAAAACAGTTAAAACGTGTATTGCATTTGATTAACTTAGAATTCCAATAATAATGAGCTCATTATAAAGAGCTAAATATATTACAATTAGATTAATTAGAGTATATATAAATCTCATATTCTAATTTGTCTAACATTCCCCCGCAAGTTGAGGGCGAGAAACAACATGCAACTTGGACCTTAAGAACAAAAATCTTTAAGAGGTTAAAGGCTTCATAAAGACATCTGCAAGTGGAAAGGGGAAAATGCAATAGGGTATAATGGTTGTAACTATGGTATTTAGGATTTGACGGGGAAAAAAATACAATGAGATTTTTAGTTGGTAGAGAACTACTGGATAATGTGATGGATGTATGAAGATATAACGATATAATCATGTTAGGTTTTACGTAGGCCTTTGGGAGATTTAGGGTAGCCGACCCTAATCCTGGCCCATTAGGGGTTTAACCTAATTGTTTTTATATTGAAAGCTTTGTCACGTAATTGTAATCTTTAACTATCAATAAAGAACCCCTAGTTGCAACCTGTGGACGTAGGTCACATCGTCCGAACCATGTTATATCGTGTCTGTGTTTCTTTGCTTTCGTGTGCATGTATGTGTTAATCGGTTTTCTCTGCGCCACTTAATTCCTAACAAACATGTTGTTGAGAATGGTGCTAGGGGAGGAGGTAGTGGCACTAGTTAGTGCTTACACACCACATGTGGGGTTAGGGAAGGGGAGAAGAGAGAATGCTTGGATGATATGGATCAAGTTGTGGGGGACCATTTTAAGAGACAAGAAAATTTGTATCGGAGGAGGTTTTAATGGATACATAGGCAAGGAAAACGATGAATTTTTATTGGTTCGCGGGGATTTCGGATTATTCGAGGCCCAAAATGAGAGTGGCAACATTCTTTTGGACTTTGTTGTGGCCTATAACCTAGGCATCTTAGACTCGTTCTTTAAAAAGAGGGATTCACATTTTATCCCATTTAGCAACGGAGGGCATGACATGCAGATTGATTATTTGATGATCACGGTAGGTGCTTCCTGGGTAGACAATGGTGACATCAACTTTTGGTGACAGATATCGCCATGAATAGGAGGCTAGTTAGTGGAAAGAGTAAAGATAGACCTAGGATTATATGGAGTTATCTAAAGGAAGGAAGGATAACTATATTTAAAAAAAAGGTACATGTGGAGATAGATCAATGAATATGCGGAGTGCAAACCGGATGTCGTAGGCTATGGCAAACAACATGTCATGAGCAACAAAGGAGACCCTTGTGATCAAAACCAAAATGGTTTGACAGGCATAAGGAATTGTGGAATTGGAATGACGATGCCCAAGACAAGGTTTGTGCAAAGCAAGAAAGTTTTAGGAAATTTTTCAGACGCACAAAGGATGAGGAGAAGGCAAGACTAAAGGAGAGGTACAAGGACGCAAAGTGAGAGGCAAAGAAGACAGCGTATGAAGCTAAAAACATCGCATACAAAGAGATGTATAGAAGCTTGGAAACCAAAAGAGGAGAGCATGATATTTCAGGATTGCCAAGGATAGGAAGCAAAGGAGACAGGATATAGAAGTGATGAAATTCATATAGAGCGAGGATGCATGGGCCCCGATAAAAAAGAAAGATATCAAGGTGAGATAGCAAGCTTATTTTTATGACCTTTTCAACAATATAAATTATCAAGAAGATGGTGTGACCTCCACTAAAAAAGGATCATGAAACAACTGCTACATCATACGTATTAACACAAAAGAGGAGAGGGAGGAGAGTTCTTAGAAGAATAGGAAGGTCATACGTGGTGGGACTGGACAACAATCCTATCAAAGTATGCAAATATCTAGAAGATGAAAGAGTTAGGTGGTTGACAACATTGTTCAACACTATAATCAAAACTGGTAAGATGTTGAATCTGAGAAGTAGTGTTTTAGTTACCTTAACAAGAACAATAGAAAACTAATGTTGTCGTAATTACAGGGGGGTTCTTTTGAGTCATACTATGAAACTATGGGAAAAAGTTATCAAAACAGTAAAACGCGTATTGCATTTGATTAACTTAGAATTACAATAATAATGAGCTCATTATAAAGAGCTAAATATATTACAATTAGATTAATTAGAGTATATATAAATCTCATATTCGAATTTGTCTAACATTCCCCCGCAAGTTGAGGGCGAGAAACAACATGCAACTTGGACCTTAAGAACAAAAATCTTTAAGAGGATAAAGGCTTCATAAAGACATCTGCAAGTGGAAAGGGGAAAATTCAATAGGGTATAATGGTTGTAACTATGGTATTTAGGATTTGACGGGGAAAAAAATACAATGAGATTTTTAGTTGGTAGAGAACTACTGGATAATGTGATGGATGTATGAAGATATAACGATATAATCATGTTAGGTTTTACGTAGGCCTTTGGGAGATTTAGGGTAGCCGACCCTAATCCTGGCCCATTAGGGGTTTAACCTAATTGTTTTTCTATTGAAAGCTTTGTCACGTAATTGTAATCTTTAACTATCAATAAAGAACCCCTAGTTGCAACCTGTGGACGTAGGTCACATCGTCTGAACCATGTTATATCGTGTCTGTGTTTCTTTGCTTTCGTGTGCATGTATGTGTTAATCGGTTTTCTCTGCGCCACTTAATTCCTAACAAACATGTTGTTGAGAATGGTGCTAGGGGAGGAGGTAGTGGCACTAGTTAGCACTTACACACCACATGTGGGGTTAGGGAAGGGGAGAAGAGAGAATGCTTGGATGATATGGATCAAGTTGTGGGGGACCATTTTAAGAGACAAGAAAATTTGTATAGGAGGAGGTTTTAATGGATACATAGGCAAGGAAAACGATGAATTTTTATTGGTTCGCGGGGATTTTGGATTATTCGAGGCCCAAAATGAGAGTGGCAACATTCTTTTGGACTTTGTTGTGGCCTATAACCTAGGCATCTTAGACTCGTTCTTTAAAGAGAGGGATTCACAGTTTATCCCATTTAGCAACGGAGGGCATGACATGCAGATTGATTATTTGATGATCTCGGTAGGTGCTTCCTGGGTAGACAATGGTGACATCAACTTTTGGTGACAGATATCGCCATGAGTAGGAGGCTAGTTAGTGGAAAGAGTAAAGATAGACCTAGGATTATATGGAGTTATCTAAAGGAAGAAAGGATAACTATATTTAAAAAAAAGGTACATGTGGAGATAGATCAATGAATATGCGGAGTGCAAACCGGATGTCGTAGGCTATGGCAAACAACATGTCATGAGCAACAAAGGAGACCCTTGTGATCAAAACCAAAATGGTTTGACAGGCATAAGGAATTGTGGAATTGGAATGACGATGCCCAAGACAAGGTTTGTGCAAAGCAAGAAAGTTTTAGGAAATTTTTCAGACGCACAAAGGATGAGGAGAAGGCAAGACTAAAGGAGAGGTACAAGGACGCAAAGTGAGAGGCAAAGAAGACAGCGTATGAAGCTAAAAACATCGCATACAAAGAGATGTATAGAAGCTTGGAAACCAAAAGAGGAGAGCATGATATTTCAGGATTGCCAAGGCTAGGGAGCAAAGGAGACAGGATATATAAGTGATGAAATCCATATAGAGCGAGGATGCATGGCCCCCGATAAAAAAGAAAGATATCAAGGTGAGATAGCAAGCTTATTTTTATGACCTTTTCAACAACATAAATTATCAAGAAGATGGTGTGACCTCCACTAAAAAAGGATCATGAAACAACTGCTACATCATACGTATTAACACAAAAGAGGAGAGGGAGGAGAGTTCTTAGAAGAATAGGAAGGTCATACGTGGTGGGACTGGACAACAATCCTATCAAAGTATGCAAATATCTAGAAGATGAAAGAGTTAGGTGGTTGACAACATTGTTCAACACTATAATCAAAACTGGTAAGATGTTGAATCTGAGAAGTAGTGTTTTCGTTACCTTAACAAGAACAATAGAAACACCAATGTTGTCGTAATTACACGGGGTTTCTTTTGAGTCATACTATGAAACTATGGGAAAAAGTTATCAAAACAGTTAAAACGTGTATTGCATTTGATTAACTTAGAATTACAATAATAATGAGCTCATTATAAAGAGCTAAATATATTACAATTAGATTAATTAGAGTATATATAAATCTCATATTCTAATTTGTCTAACATTCCCCCGCAAGTTGAGGGCGAGAAACAACATGCAACTTGGACCTTAAGAACAAAAATCTTTAAGAGGTTAAAGGCTTCATAAAGACATCTGCAAGTGGAAAGGGGAAAATGCAATAGGGTATAATGGTTGTAACCATGGTATTTAGGATTTGACGGGGAAAAAAATACAATGAGATTTTTAGTTGGTAGAGAACTACTGGATAATGTGATGGATGTATGAAGATATAACGATATAATCATGTTAGGTTTTACGTAGGCCTTTGGGAGATTTAGGGTAGCCGACCCTAATCCTGGCCCATTAGGGTTTAACCTAATTGTTTTTCTATTGAAAGCTTTGTCACGTAATTGTAATCTTTAACTATCAATAAAGAACCCCTAGTTGCAACCTGTGGACGTAGGTCACATCGTCCGAACCATGTTATATCGTGTCTGTGTTTCTTTGCTTTCGTGTGCATGTATGTGTTAATCGGTTTTCTCTGCGCCACTTAATTCCTAACAAACATGTTGTTGAGAATGGTGCTAGGGGAGGAGGTAGTGGCACTAGTTAGCACTTACACACCACATGTGGGGTTAGGGAAGGGGAGAAGAGAGAATGCTTGGATGATATGGATCAAGTTGTGGGGGACCATTTTAAGAGACAAGAAAATTTGTATAGGAGGAGGTTTTAATGGATACATAGGCAAGGAAAACGATGAATTTTTATTGGTTCGCGGGGATTTCGGATTATTCGAGGCCCAAAATGAGAGTGGCAACATTCTTTTGGACTTTGTTGTGGCCTATAACCTAGGCATCTTAGACTCGTTCTTTAAAAAGAGGGATTCACATTTTATCCCATTTACCAACGGAGGGCATGACATGCAGATTGATTATTTGATGATCACGGTAGGTGCTTCCTGGGTAGACAATGGTGACATCAACTTTTGGTGACAGATATCGCCATGAGTAGGAGGCTAGTTAGTGGAAAGAGTAAAGATAGACCTAGGATTATATGGAGTTATCTAAAGGAAGAAAGGATAACTATATTTAAAAAAAAGGTACATGTGGAGATAGATCAATGAATATGCGGAGTGCAAACCGGATGTCGTAGGCTATGGCAAACAACATGTCATGAGCAACAAAGGAGACCCTTGTGATCAAAACCAAAATGGTTTGACAGGCATAAGGAATTGTGGAATTGGAATGACGATGCCCAAGACAAGGTTTGTGCAAAGCAAGAAAGTTTTAGGAAATTTTTCAGACGCACAAAGGATGAGGAGAAGGCAAGACTAAAGGAGAGGTACAAGGACGCAAAGTGAGAGGCAAAGAAGACAGCGTATGAAGCTAAAAACATCGCATACAAAGAGATGTATAGAAGCTTGGAAACCAAAAGAGGAGAGCATGATATTTCAGGATTGCCAAGGCTAGGGAGCAAAGGAGACAGGATATATAAGTGATGAAATTCATATAGAGCGAGGATGCATGGGCCCCGATAAAAAAGAAAGATATCAAGGTGAGATAGCAAGCTTATTTTTATGACCTTTTCAACAACATAAATTATCAAGAAGATGGTGTGACCTCCACTAAAAAAGGATCATGAAACAACTGCTACATCATACGTATTAACCCAAAAGAGGAGAGGGAGGAGAGTTCTTAGAAGAATAGGAAGGTCATACGTGGTGGGACTGGACAACAATCCTATCAAAGTATGCAAATATCTAGAAGATGAAAGAGTTAGGTGGTTGACAACATTGTTCAACACTATAATCAAAACTGGTAAGATGTTGAATCTGAGAAGTAGTGTTTTAGTTACCTTAACAAGAACAATAGAAACACTAATGTTGTCGTAATTACAGGGGGTTTCTTTTGAGTCATACTATGAAACTATGGGAAAAAGTTATCAAAACAGTTAAAACGTGTATTGCATTTGATTAACTTAGAATTACAATAATAATGAGCTCATTATAAAGAGCTAAATATATTACAATTAGATTAATTAGAGTATATATAAATCTCATATTCTAATTTGTCTAACATTCCCCCGCAAGTTGAGGGCGAGAAACAACATGCAACTTGGACCTTAAGAACAAAAATCTTTAAGAGATAAAGGCTTCATAAAGACATCTGCAAGTTGATCACTTGTAGATTTAAATTGAACATTAAGTTGACCTTGAGACACTTGCTCACGAACAAAATGAAAATCTACTTCAACATGTTTTGTATGAGAATGAAACACAGGATTGGAAAAGAGATAAGTAGCTCCAAAGTTGTCACACCAAAGAGTAGGAAAGGATGTCATTGGGATGCCAAGTTCATGCAAAAGAGACTTCAACCAAATTAATTCTGCTACAGTATCAGTAAGAGCCTTGTACTCGGACTCGGTGGAAGATCTTGAAACAGTTCTTTGTTTACAAGCAGACCAGGAGACAAGATTAGATCCCAAATATATAGCAAATCCCCCGGTGGATCGTCTATTGACGGGACAGCCAGCCCAATTAGAATCAGAGTAAGCCTGAATTGAAGAGAGAGGGGTATTTGACAAATGAGCATCCGTAAAAGCTTGGAGGGAAGAGCTAGAAGTGCGACGGATCAAAAGCCAAGATTAGTGGTTCCTTTCAAATAGTGCAAGATGTGTTTAACTGTTGACCAACGATTTTCAGTTGGAGAATGCATGAATTGACATACTCGGTTAACAGCAAATGCAATGTCCGGTCGAGAAAGGGCAGCATATTGTAATCCCCCAACAGTCTGTTGATATGTAACCGGATCAGAAAGGGAAGGACTATCATCAACAGTTATGTTTTGAGAAGAACTCGTAGGCGAGGAGACTGACTTGCAATCAGAGAGGTCTGCTCGATGAAGAATATCCCAGATGTATTTTCTTTGTGAGAGAATGAGATACTTGCCATGATAAACAACCTCAATTCCCAAAAAATAGTGAAGTTGACCAAGATCGGTAATAGCCAAAATAGAATGCAGATTCTGAATAATGTCGTCGACAGCTAAGTTGTTACCTGTAATGATAGTGTCGTCTACATAAACAAGAATATAAACAGCCGTGCCACTAGAAAGAAGAAAAAAGAGAGATGGTTCAGTTTTGGATCCATGAAAACCAAGCTGTTGAAGTGCTGTTGACAGACAATGAAACCAGGCCCGGGGAGCTTGCTTAAGCCCATAAAGGGGCTTGTGAAGCAAACACACATGATCCGGTTTAGTTTGATCAACAAAACCAGGAGGCTATTTCATGTATACAGTTTCCTGTAAGTCACCATGCAAGAAAGCAATTTGCACTACCAGTTGGCGTAATGGCCAGTTGCTTGAGACAGCAAGAGATAAGACCACTCGGATGGTGGTTGGTTTGAAAATTGGACTAAAAGTCTCGTGATAGTCAATTCCAGGTTGGTGGATGAAACCTTTAGCAACAAAACGTGCTTTGTGACGAGTGATATTACCTTGTGGATCTTTCTTTAACCTGTATACCCACTTACAGTCAATACTATTTGTGTTGGGAACACAAGGAACAAGAGACCATGTTCCATTTTTGGTAAGAACAGAAATTTCGTCACTCAAAGCATGACGCCACTCTGGAGATTTATTTGCAATGGTAAAGGAAACAGGTTCAATTGGTGCAATAGGAGGAGAAGAAGAGTGGGTAGTATGATAAGCAGAAGGATTATAGGGAGTTGCTCTTTTTGGATTTTGACGAAGATTAGGAGGGCGAGCACGAGGAGGAGGTGGAGGTGGTGGGGGAGGTGGTGGTGTTGGTAGGGTCGGCGGTTGTGTTAACGGAGTGACTGCTGGAGAGATAGGGGACGGAGGAGAAGAAAGGTCAGGTTGATTTGAATCAGAAGATGTAGGTGGAATTGAATCAGGGAAAACATAAACATATGGAGATGATAATGAGTTGGAAGGTGGAAGATGAGAAGACTGGAAAGGGAAGACATTTTCATTAAAATGAACATGTCTAGCAACATATATCCATTCGGTAACTGATGAAGATTGAACACACACAATCACAATATACTATGAATTCAACACACAATTAAGAAGATTATCTTGTATTGATAGAAATGGAAGATTACAGAATATGGAATGGATACGATTACATCATCAGATGAGGATTCCAGGGCTAAGCCCTTCTCACTGCTATAAATACAATCCTTAATAATTTTCTTCACACCTCCCACATACAAGCCTTCCTCTATTTATAACCAACTAACAATTAACTAGTAATCAATATTACTAAACTACCCTTATCTAGAACCTACTATAACTACTAAATATTACCCAAAATATGAATATAAGTATGAACTCTATCAGTAACAATGTCAAAACAACAATAACTATGATGAGCAGAGCTATAACCTAGGAAAACGCAAGAAGTGGATCTAAAATCCATTTTGTGACGATTATATGGGCAAAGATAAGGAAAGCATTGACACCCGAATACATGAAGAAATGAATAATTAGGTTTACGTTTAAATACATGTTGAAATGGAGATTTGTGTGAGAAAATTCTAGATGGTAAACGATTAATGATATAGACAGCAGTTTGAAAGGCAAAGCTCCAAAAACGTTGTGGAAGGTGAGAATGGGCAAGTAGGGCAAGTTCTGTTTCCACAACATGTCGGTGACGACGTTAACAATCCCATTTTGTTCACTGGTGTGAGGGCAGGAGAGTCGATGAACAATCCCATGTTTTGTAAAGAACGTAGAGAAATTACGAAATTCTCCTCCATAATTGGTTTGCACCCTTTTTAATTTGGTGTTAA
Source organism: Mikania micrantha (assembly GCA_009363875.1). Lineage (NCBI taxonomy): Eukaryota > Viridiplantae > Streptophyta > Magnoliopsida > Asterales > Asteraceae > Mikania > Mikania micrantha. The sequence continues at coordinate 123,386,464 of CM018691.1, forward strand.
ATTGTCATTCCACCATGGTAACAAAATTTGTAAAAATAGAATAAACATGAGAGTTGTGTACAAGAGGATAAAACCACATATAACGAGAATAATGATCAACACATAACAGATAAACTGATAACCATCAAGAGAAACAGTTGGGGATGGACCTCAAACATCACAATATACTAAATCCAAAATATTTTTACTTTGAAAATCAGAATTATGCAAAGAAAGATTAGAAGATTTTCCCATTTGACATGAATTGCAAATAGATGAAGAAAGTTTTGTGGAAACTGGTAAAGAACAATTTGAAACAAGAGAATTAAAAACACGAGCATGTGGATGTCCAAGACGTTGATGCCAGATTGTTGAAGAAGCTTTGAATGCTGTGAAGACTTGCTTGGGAATAGACTTGAGTTGAGGAAGACGAAGAGAATAGAGACCATTTTCACTTGGGCCCATGAGAAGGGTAATGTGTGTAGACTCGTCCTTCATAGCAAAAAAAGAAGAGAGAAATTCAAAATAAACATTATTATCATGGCAAAATGTTTAACAGATGATAACTTTTTCTGAATGTTAGGAACATGAAGAATGTTAGAAAGATTGAAATTTTTGTGATTTGAAAAGAAGGTTGAGGAACCAATGTGAAGAATGGGTAAATGCTTACCATCACCAACATGAAGTGAGTCTTTACCTTGATAAACATCAGATGTGTCAAGGTTGGATAAATCTGGAGTGGCATGGCTATTAGCACCAGTGTCTGGGAACCATGTGGTTCCTGATGTAGATCCAACATCAGAGAAAGTTGCATAATTGGCCTGAGGACTCGACCGAGCAAAGGTAGATTGGTGGGGACATTGAGATGGAAAGTAGCCTATACCACAACGGTTGTAGTGACCGTATACAGTGTTTTGAGTGGATGCCCATGAAAATTGTCTAGTGGAACTATTATCACGTCCCCTGTTGTAATTGTTGAAGTTACCACGTGAGCTGCCACGAGAATTACCTCGACGATTGCCTCGGTTGTGAGAAAAACGAGAAGCATAGTTAGCGTGTGGTGGAGGATGAGATGAAGCAATAGGATTTGGTTGAAAACCAAGTTGAGATACTAATTGTTGCAAGCTATGTATTTGAGTTTGAAGAATATTAAGGTTGGGTAAGGAATTTCCTCCAGTTGTGGCTGTAAACACCTGTGGTGTAGGTGTGGTGGGTGTAGGAGAGGGTTTGTTGATCATGTAGTCATGATCAGATAACATGCCATGTAGTTCATTAAATGTAATCGGTGGGCGACGAGCCAAAAGATTAGCTTTAAGCCCATTGTATTCTTCTCGTAAACCAGAGATGGTGAGCATAACCAGATCTTTATCTTTCATGGATTCACCAATTTTAGCTAAAGCAGAAGCATATTCCATGGCTTCAAATAGGCAATAGGGGTTTCATCACCCTTCATTGTAATTCGAAGGAGCTGAGTTTTCAACGTGTACTCTCTAGAAGCTGTATTTGGTGCATATGCATGCTCAAGAGAATGCCACAAATCTTTAGAAGTCATACCTTGAACATGTTGAAATGAGGCTTCAGATATGGTGGACAAAATGAGCATACGAATATGTGCATCATTGGCTATCCACCGAGGATAACCCAGGTTATCAGTAGTGGCTGATTCAGTTTCAACCTTTGGTGACGGACATGGAATAGTACCGTCTACATAGCCGAACAGATTATTGGTAATCAGAAAGGGTTCAAGCATTGCCTTCCAATACCCGTAGTTTGTGGGAGAAAGAGTGAAAGCGAATTTATGAGTATTATGGACAGTTTTCTCTGCTGTAGTGAAGGCAGGAATAGTAGCCATCTTTGATTATATTGTTGCAGGAAGTCACGATCTAAGAGCAGCAGCAAAGTTGGCGCCGACTGGTTATTTGGTGGTTGTCGGCTACTTTTAGTGGTTGTCGGCAATTTAGGGTTTCCAGGTGGTACATGTATCCTTGGCTCTGATACCAAGTTAAAACGTGTAATGCATTTGATTAACTTAGAATTACAATAATAATGAGCTCATTATAAAGAGCTAAATATATTACAATTAGATACCCTCTAATTAGAATAAATATAAGTCTCATATTCTAATTTGTCTAACAAAAACAATATTGATACGAGAAACTCAAGTCATAGTGAATTAATTTAGCTTTATGTCAGGTTGGTCGACTACAGAGGTGATACACATCTTGATAAGGTTGATGGAGAAATATAGGGAGAAAAAGTGAGGTTTACAAATGGTATTCATTGTCCATGAGAAGGCTTCCGATAGTGTCCTTGTCAGATGATTTGGGATAGTCATGATAACAGAAGTATTCCTTGAAAATATATATAGTGAAAATAAAAGATACATATGCCAGAGCTAAAATGAGTGTCAGAATGCTAGTGTGAGATATTGACTTTTCCTAGTGGAGGTGGGACTTCACCAAGGATCGGTTTTGGGTTCGTTCCTTCTTGCAGTTATCTTAGATGAGTTGTAGAACTCTATTCAGGAGGAAATCCCATGGTGCATGCTTTTCGCAGATGATATTGTGTTTATGGCAGAAAAGGAAGACCTAAATGTGAGGTTAGAGAAGTGGAGCGGCCTTAGGGCATAAAGGCTTGCGCATTAATGGTCTAAAAAAAATATCTCTATTGTATCTTCAGTGGGGCCAATGAAGAAGAAGATGACCAGGTGACTATTGGAGGCCAAGGTATGCCACAAACAACAAAGTTTAAGTATTTTGCGCATCAATGGTCTAAAACAAAAATCTAACAACTCTTTTGTTAGATTTGCACCTCTCTGAGAACATAACCAGTGATAGGAGTTCTTGGAGTCATAGGATAGAGGTAGAGATTTTTAGAGTTTATAAGGATAAAGGTTAAAAATTGTAGTTTTAAGTATCAAGTTAATACTAGGAATACTTTAGTTTAAATGTACCGCTTATTTGATATATTATTAGACATAATATATATTCTTAGACAATTGATACAAAGATTAGGGATCTCAATGTAATTAATAGATTTGTAATTGTAATTTATATACACGCATGGATCAATGAGAAGGTTCACGGTTTGATCAATATTCCTTCTATCATGGTATCACCCTAAATACGATCCCCTGCCGGCCCTATCTTCTGATCATCTTCTCCGATCCACTGCAACCTGCAACCCTATTCTTCTCCTCTTCTCTATTCAGCCGATCACCCTATTCATGGCTAACCTACACCCGGCACTCACAGTAACCAACATCCGTAACCTAATTCCCATTGTCTTGGAGATGGACAACGCCAAGTACACATCCTGGTCGGAACTTTTCCAGATCCAATGCACCGCCTATCAAGTTCTCGACCATATTCTCCCTCCTCCTCCCAAATCGGCGACTGATAAAGCAGCCGAGTCCTCCACTGATCAGGCTCTCTGGTCACGCCTTGATGCAGTAGTTCTACAATGGATTTATGGCACGATCTCCATTGATCTTTTACATACCATTCTCAAACCAAAATCTACTGCAGCCCAAGCATGGAATGCTCTTGCCAATATATTTCATGACAATAAAAGTACACGGGCGCTGCATCTTCAAACTCAATTTTCCTAGGTCAAGCTTGAATCTTTTTCATCTGCTTCTGCTTATTGTCAACAGTTAAAGGTTCTTTCTGATCAATTAGCAAGCGTGGATGCACCGGTCAGTGATCAACAATTGCTTCTTCAACTTATTAATGGCCTCACAGGTAGTAAACTGGATGCGGTTGGCATGATGTTGCAACAAACATCCCCGTTACCTGATTTTTATGTAGCCCGCTCACGCTTAATCTTGGAGGAAACAAGGCAGGCTCAACAGCCTCAACCGGACACTGCTTTACATGCTGCCACCACCCAACCCCAACCAGCCTCACCCATTCCTTCCAATTACACGCACCCGCAAACATACGGCCCACATTCTCACCATTCTGATTCCTCTCGTGGCCGGGGTCGTGGCCGTGGGGGTCGCAGCCGTGGTCGGGGCAGACGTAACTCCAACTCTCAGCCGTGGTCCAACAACACCCGTGGACCATCTGTTTTTCAGGGGCAGCCCCATCAATTTTCTCCATGGTTTCCACAACAACAGCCATGGTGGCCACCACAACAGCCCTGGACCACCCCACCTGTACCCTACCCTACTGTCCCTAATCCTCCTCATCATGGACCACCACCTCGTGGCAATACTGCAGGCATTCTTGGCCACACACCATCTCAGTTTTACGCATCCAGTGAAACTTCTTATGCTCCAACTAATATTGAGCAGGCCTTACACACGATGACATTAAACCCAGATCAGAATTGGTATCTCGACATTGGCGCTACTAATCACATGTCTCACTCGACAGGTAATCTCTCACCTTATTTAAATAATAGCATACAAAATTCGATTGTCGTTGGCAACGGGTATCAAATACCGGTTCTCGGTACGGGTTTCACCACACTTCAACCACCTTACCCACCCCTACAGCTAAACAACATCCTCATTGCTCCTAAACTTATCAAAAATTTACTATCCGGGCGCCGATTGACCACCGAAAATCACATATCTATTGAGTTTGACCCATATGGTTTTCTTGTGAAGGATTACCAGACGCGGATTCCTATCCTCCGATGTGACAGCACAGGCGATCTCTATCCTCTTTCCTCATCAGCTACTAAAGTCACAACTCCTTCCACTTTTGCAGCTCTCTCTCAAGACTTATGGCATCGTCGTCTAGGACATCCCGGCACTGATTTGCTTCATTTTTTAAATAAACAGCATGTTATTTCTTTTCGTAATGTTTCTACCAAAAACTTGTGTCAATCGTGTGTGTTTGGAAAACATATTAAGTTACCTTTTTATGATTCTACTTCTACTACATGTTTGCCTTTTGATATTGTTCATAGTGATGTTTGGACCTCCCCGGTTATTAGTTCCGGGGGCCACCGCTACTACATTCTATTTCTTGATGATTTCACAAATTACTTATGGATATTTCCAATTGCAACTAAATCGGCTGTTTACTCCATTTTTCTCAAATTTCACTCATTTTTAGAAACTCAATTTGAAAGAGGCATTAAATCCTTTCAATGTGATAATGGCACCGAATATAACAACAAATCGTTTCATGATTTTTGCACCAAACATGGCATGACCTTCCGGTTCTCTTGTCCTCATACCTCTTCTCAAAACGGCAAGGCCGAGCGTAAAATTAGGTCCATTAACAACATTGTTCGTACCCTCTTAACCCATGCCTCTTTACCAGCCGAGTTTTGGCATCATGCACTCCAAATGGCCACTTACCTCCTAAACATTCTCCCCTCCAAAACCAAACAAAATCACACACCTACCTTTCTCTTATACCGCAAACATCCTTCTTTTGACCATTTACGCACATTCGGTTGCCTTTGTTATCCTCTTCTTCCCACCTCCTCCATCAACAAACTTCAAAATCGTTCTACCCCTTGTGTCTTTCTCGGCTATCCCCTAAATCACCGGGGGTACAAATGTTTTGATCTTAACTCCCGCAAGATCATCATTTCTCGCCATGTGGTGTTCGATGAAAACATCTTTCCATTAGCCACTTCACACTCCAACCCTTCTGCCTACAATTTCCTTCATTCATCCGATCTTCATCCTTCCATCTGGGCTCAAGTTTCTGGTCAATCGGCGCCCACTCCAACACCACCTACCCCCCAAACCGAACCAGTCACATCCACTACCCAAGACCCACCCTCGGTAGTTCCTACAAACCAACCTTCCTCACCTACACAACCACATTCTACTACTACAGCTCAACCATCACCATGCCGAGTCTACACTAGTCGGCCCAAACCCACACCCTCCACTACAATTCAATCTGAAACAGCCCCTACACCGGCTTCCCAAACAGCACCTACATCGGCCCAGCCACCCTCATCCCCAATTCCAGTACCCCCACCACCACCACGACGTCATCCTATGTCGACCCGCAGTATGACTGGTCATTCTAAACCAAAACGCTCCCTTAACCTTCATACAATGACCCCCAAAGAACCTTTTGAGCCTATCCCTCGAAACCCAACCGATGCCCTCACCCAATCCGTTTGGTTCCGTGCCATGACAGATGAATTTAATGCTCTTATTGAAAATAATACGTGGGAGTTGGTACCTCGTCTCCCGGATATGAACATCATGCGATGCAAGTGGATTTTTAAGCACAAAACTAAATCTGATGGATCATTAGAGCGCTACAAAGCCCGACTGGTCTGCGATGGCGGTCACAGCAAGTTGGAGTGGACTGCTATGAAACTTTCAGTCCAGTCGTCAAACCAGCAACCATCCGAACCGTTCTGAGCATTGCTTTGCTTCGCGGTTGGGATCTCAGTCAACTTGACGTTAAGAACGCATTTCTCCATGGAAACTTACAGGAAACAGTTTACATGCATCAACCCATGGGATTTAGACACCCCACATATCCTCATCATGTATGTCGTTTACGCAAGTCGCTATACGGGTTGAAACAGGCACCGAGGGCGTGGTACCAAAGGTTCACTGATTACGTAACCACTTTGGGATTTCAACATAGTTCATGTGATCATTCACTCTTTATTTACAGACGAGGTCCGGATACCACCTACATGTTATTGTATGTTGATGACATCATCTTTACCACTTCTTCTACTGCTTTGAAACAAAAGTTCCTTAACCTTCTGTCTTCTGAATTTGCCATGAAGGATCTCGGCTCACTCAGCTATTTCCTTGGCATATCTATCACTCGGAACGCCAATGGGATGTTCTTATCTCAACAGAAGTATGCTCAAGAGATTCTTATGCGTGCCAACATGGTGGACTGCAATCCGGTTCATACACCTGTGGATACTATGGGCTAACTGAGTTCAACTGCTGGTGATCTCTTAACCGATGCTACTCAATTTCGTAGCCTTGCAGGTGCCCTTCAATACCTGACGTTTACTCGTCCAGACATCTCTTATGCTGTTCAGCAAGTGTGCATGCACATGCATGCTCCTCGGACGCCTCATTTCAATGCTTTAAAACGCATCCTCCGGTATGTAAAAGGCACCATTGCTATGGGATTACATCTACGTAGCAGCCCTGTTTCCTCCCTTATTGCCTACACCGACGCAGATTGGGCAGGTTGTCCTGACACTCGCCAATCCACCTCCGGCTACTGTGTGTTTCTAGGTGACAATCTTATTTCATGGTCCTCCAAACGCCAGACAACCATCTCTCGATCCAGTGCCGAAGCTGAATATCGTGGCGTTGCAAACGTAGTTGCCGAATTATGTTGGATTCGAAACTTGCTACTTGAGTTAGGCTGCCCCATTCACACCGCATCCTTGGTCTATTGTGACAATGTCAGCGCCATCTTCATGTCTGGAAATCCGATTCAGCACCAACGAACAAAGCACATTGAACTTGACATACATTTTGTTCGTGACAAAGTACGATCCAGTCAGATACGCGTGTTACATGTTCCCTCGAGATATCAACTCGCGGACATTTTTACCAAAGGCTTGCCTCGCGTACTATTTAATGATTTCAGATCCAGTCTAAGTATTCGTGATCCTCCTCCTTAGACTGAGGGGGTGTATTAGACATAATATATATTATTAGACAACTGATACAAAGATTAGGGATCTCAATGTAATTAATAGATTTGTAATTGTAATTTATATACATGCATGGATCAATGAGAAGGTTCACGGTTTGATCAATATTCCTTCTATCATATATATTATATTTGCTATGATTTCTTAGCGGTTATACCTTGCTCTTCTTTGTCTGTTTTCTACTTCGTGTTCTTTTGTTTTAGTTTGATGCTATTGCATGTTTCTTGACATATGTTACATTGATTGTTTGTATGTTATGCTTGTGAGTATGTGTAACGACCCATTTTGGGGAAATATTAAAATATAATAAAATTGGTTGAAAGTTACTTATGTTTTATAACGGCGGGTGTTTTAATAACATTTGGGGTGTTAGAGTTAACTAGTAACTAACTTAATTAGGTTGGTTAAATAGTTGACTAAATTAAAATGTTGGAGGGACTAGAATTGCCAAATGGGCAAAGTTGATTCAAGGTGTGGATAAAGACCTTGACTTGGTCAGAATCCACATTCATTTGGTGTATGTGTGTGTATGTCGACACAGGGAGAAAAAGAGAGCAAGGAGAACCCAAATTTCTCAAATATTGGAGCTTGAATCTTAGCTTATATTGTTCATGCAAGTTGAGAATCAAGTTCTTCTTGACTCCTAGTCTCCTACTACAACAAGGTAAGAAATGTTGGGTGTTTTTGTTGAGATTTTCGTTGATCTCCTATAGGGGTGTGGGTTTAATAGGTGAAATCAAAAATTGGAAGTTTTGATGGTGTCATATGTTTCTAATCATCATGAATATTATCTAGGAACAACATTTTGATCATTTCATTAAGTTTGGTGTAGATGATTAAAATGGAGTTTTGCATGTTCATGAAGATTTTTAAAAATGGGTGTTGGATGATAGCTTAGATGATAACATTATGATTTCTAACATTGGTGAGTTGTGGTGAATATCGAATTTGAATGATTAGAAACATAAATGGGGGATTGATGGGTTTTAGATGTAGTTGAATTGTGTAGGTGAATTTCCCGCACATAAGTTGTTTAAGGAAATGTCAACAACTTAATTTTTACCTTATAATGTGTTTAAAGGGATGGGTGAGGTAAATTTGGTATTATAATCATAAAAGATGAAATCTTTATGATTAAATGGGTCAGTTGGTGTAAATTAGATAGTAAATGATGATTATGGGTCATGTGTGTATAATTTGACTAGTTATAGTCAACCTTTGTATTAAACCTACTAGTTGTGATAATAGGAAGCGTTAAAGGAGGTGTTAGTGTAAGCAAACGACCAGGAAAGGAGATTGTGATGGTGGATAACTTGTCGGGGCAAGGTAAGTCACCCACCTATTATACTTGATATTGTTAAATGGTGTTATGCACACATGTAAATATGTGTGTAGATGTGTGTGGAATATATATTGAATTGGTGTTTGTATATTTGTTGTTTGACAATAACATACAATAGGTGTTGTATTTGCTTAGTTATTGTAATGTAGAATGTTTACATGTGATGTGCCGTAATAAGAATGATTCACAAGAGGTGTGAACTTTCATTGAAGTTTGGCCGAAATTGGTCAAACAATTCACAAGATGGTGAATATGGAAATTGGGTGAATTGGTGTTTGTCAATAATATGCACTACGTGTTACATTTGCTTAGTTATTGTAAAATTTGTATGTTTACAAGTGGTGTGGAGGAACAAGAATGATTCACAAGAAGTGTGAACTTCTTATTGAAGTTTGACCGAAATTTGTCAAACAATTCACAAAACAAACAAACTTACCAAGTATATTCCCACTTTTTAGTAGGGTCTGAGGGGAAGGATAGACACAATGCGGCCCATTTGCGGTGCACACATATAATGTATATATGTGTCGGCCACTCGGCCCTCAAGAAGCAAAAGTAAAATTGCATTAATTTTAACGTTATTTTACTTATTTTGTGAAAAATAACGTTAAAAGTGTTGGGATTATCAACTTCAAACGATAACTTTGAGCCGGGGACTCCTTCGGAGCAGTCTCTCTATCCCAACTAGGATGGGGTAAGGATGTGTGAATATGGAAATTGGGTTAATTGGTGTTTATATGATTGGTGTTTGTCAACAATATGAAACATGTGTTACATTTGCTTACTTATTGTAAAATTTGCATGTTTACAAGTGGTGTGGAGGAGTAAGAATGATTCACAAGATGTGTGAACTTCATATTTGAATTTTGATTGAAATTGGTCAAATGACCCATAAGAGGTGTGAATGTGGAATTAATTGGTGTTTAAATACTTGGTGTTGACACTAACATGCAATAGATGCTTAAATTGCTTAGTTATTGTGGTTTGTTGTGTTTATAACAACAACAACAACAACCTTACCCAGTATATTCCCACTTTTCAGTAGGGTCTGGGGAGGAAAGATAGATACAAACCTTACCCCTATCCCAATTAGGATAGAGAGGCTGCTCCGAAAGAGTCCCCGGCTCAAAGTTATCGTTTGAAGTTGATCATCCCAATGATTTTAACGTTATTTTCACAAAATAATTAAAATAACGTTAAAATTAGTGCACTTTACTTTTGCCCCTTAAGGGCCCACACATATATACATTATATGCGTGCACCGCAAATGGGGCGCTTTGTTGTGTTTATAAGTGGTATGGAAAAATAAGAATAATTCACAAGTGGTGTGAACTTCTTATTTGAAGTTTGACTGAAAATAGTCAAACAATTCACAACATGTGTGAATGTAAAACGGGTTGAATCATAAGTGGTGTGATCTTCTCAGGGTGAATATATGGAGTTTAGGTAAATCACAAGTAGTGTGATTACCTACCTTGAGAATCCTTGGTGAAAAAGGAAGTCTCAAGGAAATGGTGAATAATTTGACTTTTACTTGGTGAATTATATATTCTAACACTTTATTGGTGTTTTAAAGTGCTATGAACATGATTTTCATGTTTTGAATATGTTGGTAATGTTGTACAAATGGGAATTCTTGGTGGAAAAGGGAATTCCATAAGTTTGGGTGAAAATGGAGGTTTTAATGGGTTTGGGGAAAAAGACTCGTTTAACCAATTGTGTGGTGTCTACTGTGAATGTTATCATCAAATTATGTTTGAAACTTTGTTGTTTATGTTTCAAAGGTGTTATGGGATGTACTTGGGAGTAAGCAAGGCTTAGAACGATCCGAGGTGGTCACAAGGGTGCGAAAGATGAAATACTGCATTTATAGCATGCAGGTCGGCGCAGGCTACGCCCTGGGCATAACCTATGCTGGGGAAGTTCTGTTAGGAAGGTCGTAGCCTACGGCCAGGCCGTAGGTTACGACTGGGGGTGTCCAAAATTGTCCGTTTTGGTCGTTTAATCGCATTTTAGGATCTAATAACCTTCCGTTATGTACCAAAAAGTATACATAGTTGTCCTTACTTGGTTCTAACGAACTAATGGTGGGTTTAATGTGGTTTTTTGTAGGTGAACGTAAAGAGTGATGGCGATCGTGATCGGGAATGGCATGAAGGATCGAACATGTTTTGGTTAAGTTTCAACAACTTTTGTAAATTGATTTTAATGTTGAAATGGGGTTTCTAAATGTAGAATTAACCATACTGTATATGTTTTGGTGAAACGTTGCGTGATTTTGATGACAAAAATGAATGTTTTGGTTTAAAAATCAGGGACCTAACTCTGAGGGTGTTTTAAAACACGTGTTTTGTGTGTGTGGGTTTTGGGGCGTACAGTATGGGCAAAAAAAATGTAAAGTGTGTGCATATATATAGAGATTGTATCCTATGATAACTCAATTTTGTAGAGTTAACCCTTAAACCCAATCATGGCCACCAATTTCAAATTCCAGAACCAGCCTTTTTATTCCATTGGGATAGGGCATAGGGGTAAGGTTTGTTTGTTTGTTTGTGTGAGGGTGTCTTGGTGTAATATCTAACTCCATATACGGAGATGTATATAGCCATATTATGTACACAATCACTCTATAATGAATTTCCTGGTTTATCTTGGTATCAGAGCCAAGTTCCTCCCAAAACCATAGTAGTAACAACCTACCTTCATCAAGGTTTAGAAGTAATAACAACCTGCTTACTATCTGGAGCCCTAGCCTCCACCACATACCACTCATAATAGTCGATGATAATCATAGCATAAAGCCATAGACAATCTGCTATCATGAGGGTTTAGTAGCAGAAACAACCCTCTCACACAAGGGTTTAGTTTAAAAACAACTGAAAAAACCCCACAACCGCGTCTGTTCCAACCAAGATTCATCATCGTCACCGGTTGCCGTTGTAAAATGGCACCGAAAAAACATAAACGAAAATTCCATTTACATTCCTAACTGAGGTGGTTTTCGTACTTAGCTTGCTATATTAGACTAGTTATGTAATCATCAGTCTAAGGATATTTATGGGTAATACGTGAGGTTTCTTTGTGTATTATCTAACTGTATATATAGAGGCATATATAACCCTGTTATGAACACAATCAACATACAATAAAATTCCTAGTTTATCTCCCATCAAGCACAAATGATAGCAAATGGACCTATGTTGTCAAAAACCCTCCTGTAAATATTCCTCTGGGTGCGCTCCTAGGCATTAAGGCAAGGCGAGGGAAAGCCCCTTTCGTAAATCCAAACCCTTGGGCAAGGTTCTAACAAGGTTTTGGCAAAGATTCCGGCTAGATCTCCTCGAGAATCTAGCCAAATTCTATAAGTTCCGATAGGGGTGTTCATCGGTTCGGTTAACAGTCTATTCGATTCGGTTTAATCGGTTTTCAAAAAAAAATTCCCTAACCGTTAGCCGAACCGAATTGAATTCGGTTCGGTTTTGGTTTCGGTTAAAACTGAACAAACCAATTTCAACCGAACAAACTGGTTAAAAACCAAATAAACCGGTTAAAAACCGAATAAACCGATCCAAATAAGCCGAATTCAACTGAGCAAACCGAATTCAACCAAATAAACTGAATTCAACCTTATATATTATTAATTAAAATATAAATTTAAATATGAATTTGGTTTAATCGGTTAACCGAATAAACCGAACAAACCGAATTCAAAAAAATTTTGAAACTGTTAACCGAATTCAGAATTCGGATACACTTAGGAACCGAACAGAAAACCGATTGCAGAATTCGATTCATATTTTTTCGGTAACGAATACGGTTCGGTTATCAGTTTTATACGGTTTTCGGTTTTTCTGAACACCCCTGAGTTCCGGCAAAGTTTCACAAATTCCGGTCAAGCTTGAAACATTAAAAAAAGGATTGAAATCAGCCTATACAATCCTAAACTAAGCCTAAACAAACCTAAAATATATCTAAAACCCCCAAAAATGATATTTAGATGCTATGCGCCTTGCTTATCTCTGTCCTTTCACTTTTTATGTGCCTTGTGCATAGACCCAAGCATAGTTGTCAAAAGCCCTCGGGCGCACGCCTAGGCCCCAAAAAAAAGCCAAGCGCATGAAAGGCGTATGGTGGCAGTCTAGGCGCACTCCGGTGACTTTCCGGCTAGATTCCGGCAAAACTTTGGAATATCCGCAAAGTTTTAAAAAATCCAACCATAAACCAGTTTAAAACAACCATAAAAAGGTTTTATATTTTAAAAACTCTATATAACTAGATTATTAATTGTTTTACAGTTAGACTTTATAATTTTCTTTAATATTTTTAAGCTTAAAACATGTCAAACCTTTAAAAATGGTAACTTAATACTACGCCTAGTTTAATAAAGCCCTCGCTTTTTTTCCGCCTTACGCCTAGGTTCCGGGCTCGACTTATGCACCTTGTGCCTTTGACAACTATGGACCCAAGGTTCACTCTTTCGCCTTCAGAGTGCCTTACAAACAAACAAACAAACTTACCCAGTATACTCACACTTTTCAGTAGGGTCTGGGGGGGAAGGATAGACACAAACCTTACCCCTATCCCAGTTGGGATAGAGAGGCTGCTCCGAAAGAGTCCCTGGCTCAAAGTTATCGTTTGAAGTTGATCATCCCAACATTTTTAACGTTATTTTCACATATATACATTATATGTGTGCACCGCAAATGAGGCATCACCTTCAGAGTGCCTTGTGCCTAATAAAACTATGGAATGGACAAGAAGTTCTTTTAATCCAAATTAGTCGAGAATATTATAAAGGACTATGCACACCATTTCTAATAACTCTGCACATTAAGAAAAGAAAAGAGTACTTATAGTAGAAAGAAAGAAATTTGAGACTTACTTCCTTAAGGCTGCATATGCTTCAGCTTTTTCAAGAGGATACCCAGAAGAATGGAAAGCAATCAGACAATCACATATTGGCCACCTGAAATACTAAAGTTCATGCTAGAACTCCAACATATAATAATATCAACATTGCATGTCCAAATAAATTATGTATCTGTACTCTCAATTGTATGGGTGCAATGTAACTTGTACAAAAGTTAAATATTGTTAATGTTGTAGATTGAATTCCTATCAGGCATACACATGCCTTTTGTTTTCATGGTAAAACTGTAAAAGTAACAAGAAAGACCACTAAAAGGCAAGAATCACTTGTGGAAATGGAAGGTGTATAACTTTGTCAAGCTAGAACTTAGTAGATAAGTTTATGGAGACCAAATCACATTAATAATGATGATTAGTTGTAATCTGTCATAAACTATGGTATCCACAACAAACACAGAGATGAAAATCAAGGAAGATTGCCTAATGCCTCTTGTTGGTTGCAACTACTTATTTAATTAAGATATGCAAAAGATACCCACTCATCTTGCTAAGGAAAACCACAACCATGTGAGATAATTTGTACATACAAGGATACTTCTCTCCCCCAAAATCATGTAAATACTTAACACCTGAAAGTTGGAAGAGATGACATATAAGAGTATTTATGATTTTTGGAAATTTAAATGTATTGTTTTTCAAAATTCATAAAAATAATTTTGATGTTCTTTAGTTTTAAGTTATAAAACTTAAATTGTGTCGATACCATAAAATAGCAACATGCTATGGGTCAAGTGTCCTGTTTTCTTATAGCATTTTTTGCATACCCTTAGCCGTTGAACTTAGAAAAACGGCAGTATCAGATAACCTATTGACCAGTTAATTATTGGCATGGCATTTTCATGTGACATAGTGCTTAAGTGTAATTTTTGAATCAGCATGGCATTTTTATAATTTAATAGTATTCTTCAGTTGAATGTAGATATTGTCCTTACAAATGGCCACTGTATCCAATTGAGTCCATGAAACTACCAGTATAATTTTCATTGGTGTTGAGGCTAATAAGTTTGAAGCGCAATAGCCAAAGTTCAAAATCCTTTGTTTGATGGAAGTAATGCATGGTTTGAACTAGTCCTTTGTTTAATGGAAGTAATGTGCAGTTAGAACTGACTAGTTCACATATACGACAGGCTTTTCAGGTTGATATACTGTTTGACATCCAGGGTCGAAGAAGAAGAAGAAGAAGTAAAACAAAACATTTTTCCTTAGCATGTTAAGTGCATCCCTACCCATTATGTTCATATTCATAAGGGATTCAGCACAATTTAATAGTACCTGAATAATAATCAAAATAACTGAGGCATAAATCAACTTTACCAACGTATAAAGTATTAGCAACTACTAAGGAAGTTTTACCTCTCTACTGGTTCCTCAAGGATAACTCCGTCCCCAAAATGGATGATCTACAAGAGAATATGACGATATAATAAAGAGTACTTGCATGTGGATTAAGCGATTAAGAAATGCAATGAATTGCAGCATGAGACCAGATATAGAGTACTTGCATGTCAACTAAACCATTAGATTATGTTATGTTTGATAGAGACTCTTCATATAGGACCACAACTTATAGTCCATACATCCAATTCTACTAGTATTACATTTTAACAAGCTAAAATGGATAGTAAATGATCCAACAAATCAGGTTACCTCAAATTCACCAAAAGCTTGCAACCTCTCCAGAATTTGCCCCATAGGTGCTGAAAAAACCTAATGCCACCGTCGCCACGGCACAAAGAGATCGAGAAACAGAAACACGAAATGAAACAAATAAAATCAAACGCGAAAACAAAAAACGATACTACAAATCAACGTGAGAAACGATTATCGGCGTATACAGATAGCATCGCCGTTAGGGACCTATGAGATGTGTACATAATAAATCAAAAGCAAAAGGAACAGAACCTCCGTGCCGCATTTCACCTTCTTTTCCATAACGCAAACGCCGATTGTGATCTTCCGATCAACATCATCGTTCTCAAGTTTCTTCGTCATCTCCGTGAAATGAATCGCTCCAAATGTACCTTCCACCAATCACTTCGATCTTCAAACTAATCAAACATTTAAAACCAATAGAAAGAACATGAGCATACGGATACGATCAAATATTTTAGACACATTCGTATAAACATACATTAATTCAAACAGATGAAGAAGATTCTTACCAGAAAACACGAATTTGTGTTAAAGGAAGCGCAGGAAACGTCGTCGTCGAGGGTGACTGTGCGCGGTGCGGGCTGACGAGCTCACGAGAAAGATAAGGACAAAGTTGCGACAGGCTTTTTTAAAAAGAGGAAACTTGATGTAGTGACGTGTTTACAAGCGTAAATGACTGAATTAGTCTTAAAGGTCACTTTTGAGTTTGGAATATACACCTCTGATTCTGTTTGTATGCAACCGACCCAGGGCGTAAAAAATTAAAAAATGAATTACCCTTACCTTCTTTTTTTTTTTTTTCTTGAATCTTCAAAGTATATTTTTAGGTTTGATCACCCGAGTAAATCTAAGGGAAAAGGTTGCTTACGTTCATGAAACTCAAACAACGTTGGTGACCCGGCGCGCCCTTTACGAACCACCCACCATTTCAAAGGAAACTCACCGTCCGAAAACCGATTATGATAAAACTTTTGTCTCACCTGGAACATATTATTCCAAGTAAGACTCGAGCACATAACCTTCACTTTAAAAAGTCATTAGATTGCCTCCTTTCAAACTAATTGATCTATGACTCATTAGTAAATTATCATTTACTAGCATCTATTGTCATTGGTAAATTTTCATTTACGAGCATCTATTGTTTTTGTTCAGAAAGATGTTTTAATGTGTTTCCCAACTTAAATTTAAGCATTAATATTAATAGTAATAATTAATAAATTTAATAAATTATTGATTTAATTTATTTTCTATATTTTATAAATTATATGTACAAAACAAATAATTATATATCTCACACATTCAATGGTTTGTTGGGGCTAGTTTGAGATTAGGTATGGGTTGGAAATAATGTTAAAAAAAGATAGTATAACGTGGGTTGTGAGGGCATGTTTAAGCGGGCTCGTTATGAGGATCATGAGTTCATATGTGTGTACAAGTATGTGTGCGTTAATAGCGTGTGTATATAATAAAAATGTTGCGAGTATCACGTGTAATACACGAGATGAATAAAAGAATATAATAAATAATTGTCAGTAAAATTTAAACAATAAGACGATTTTTTAATATACAGTATAATAAAAAATTCATATAGTTTAATATATTAGATGATAAAATAATTATATTATTTTTTAAACACTATAGTTTCGTCAAATTTTTTTTCTTTAAATTTTTTGTTTTAATTCTTTTTTTAAAAATTCAATATTTTATATTAATTTGTTTTTTTTTTAAAAAGTGTGTTTTTTAATATAAATATATTTTTAATGTATTAAAAAAAAATCTTTTTTTTTCTTAATTTAAACATGTATTTAATAGGAGAGAGATGATATGTGTTATTAGAAACCTTTATTTATTAGAATAGATATATTTAAATTTGTCCGTGTATGCATGGTACTTGGAAATAGAAACAAATAGCTAGTGGGCATGTGTGTTGGATATAAATTTTGTTTCTATGTGCGTGTGAAAATAGAAACAGAATAGTTGTGATTGTGTGTGTATAGAATTTAAATTTGAGTGTGTTGAATTGGAACAGAAAGTATGAAAGGTTTGAGTGGGTTATGCTTTTGTGTATCGGTGTTTGTATATGTGTGAATAAACATGATAAAATGGACGGGTTGGCTCGGTTTGGGTAAAGGGTCATAACAAGTTCGGGTCAGGAAGAGTGCGGGTCAGGATGAGTTTTAAGCAAAATCAGTTTAGATCTACATGATTCGTTTTTAAAAACATCAATTTAGTTTAAGTTAGAATGTGTTGTAAATAAACAAATAGCTTATTTGCATAATCTTTACTAATTTTTTCATCAAATATATTATTGATAATTATTACTCATTTGAATCTAGTCTATTCTAATAGTTTTAGGTTACACATCTTGACTCGTATCGTGTTAAAGTGTTACTCATTTCTACATGTTCTATGTTATCATGTTACTTATTTCAACCCAAAATACAATAACTGTTCACCCAAACCAACCTATTTATCTTGTTTTAGGTCAAAATTATCATGTGTATGTGTGAAGTTATGGGTCGATTGAGTAGAGTGTGTGAAAAGAGTAAAGTGAAATTAGTGAAGTGCATAACACCATAACAATTGTTAAGATTGAATCAACCAGTCATTTTGAATACATATACATGGAGTTAAGGTCATACAATAAAGTGTAATGATCTCGTTTATGATATTGAACGTTCACCAGATTCAGACCTAATTATTTTACTTGTAAATTGCTTATTTGTGAACTGACTAGCTTGTCGGTGACACGAGCATTGTACGAAGATGAGTTTCTAGATCCATTTTTTATACTTTTTATAAACCTAGGATGGAAAACTTGCTCAAATGAATTATTTTACTTATATGTTGTGACTTTTTATTTTACTTATTTGATGTGACTTTTATAAACCCGGGGTTTGAACTTAACTTGATTGTGACTAAACTTTGATTGGTTTTGATCTGATTGGTTTTAACTTGACTTGATGCTGGTGAACATGTATTGAATAGTATTATTGGGGTGGGTCGCCCCAACTAGCGCACTAAACTTGACCACTTTAGTATGTGACACTTGTGTTATACATAAGCATAATGTTCTTGTCTTGTATTTTGCTTTTTGGCTTGACTTATCATAGCATGACTTTTTTTTTTTTGTCTTAAACTTATGGACTTATCATAGCATGACTTTTATTTGTTTTCAAGCATAACTTTTCAAGTGGCAATTAAGGGTTTGGACAAAGTTCATTCAAAGACTTTAGAAGACTTATTAGACTTTTGGATGTTGGCTATTTGAACTTAGTATTTGCTTGTTTGGTTCATTTTTAACATGTTATGTCACGTTTGATTACATGTCTGACATTTACTTTTGTTTGATAATAATTATAAATGATATTATTTATTTACGAGACGTTCGTTTGATACGTAATTCCTTGAATCGTGTCAGATGTATATAACAACTTGTCGCATTAAAAGCATTTTGTATTTGTATTTAACAAATACGTTACGGCCTTACGGGCATATTTCCCTATAGTGGGATGTGACAATCTCTCCCTTTCTAACTAGAAAACAAAGTTTTGTATGCGTGCACACAAAATGAGAAGCGTTGATGGCCTTCTATATGCGAATTTCTTGATCAGTAATAAAGTAGGAGATCGCTATGGGTTCCCTACACATTTGACATGTGGCAGCCTGTGAGGTATTGCGTGGCACCAATCGATGACTTACCACTGGACAAAAGCTTTGTTGTCCGTTTGCAGCTTATGCGAGAAAACATTAAATTTTCTTTAGTGATTCCCGCTTTGTTACAACCGTGTTTGCCCATGTTCCCCATTTTCCACTCTTAACTATTGTAGAACACTTCTTGAAGTTGTGCTAACTAAAAGGTTCATAGTTTGATCCCAAATTGAAACCTCATTTTGCCATAACTTCATTTCTCATTGTGTCTCTTTCTCACATGGTCATCATATGAGTCCATTATGGTCATTGGAACTCGTGTAATTTTTGCTATGATGTTTAGGCTCCTGTTGAAACTTAAACCAAATAGCTTCGATTTCATTTTCAGTTTATCCGAAAATTGGGGGTATTACAGAAAACAATTATGAAAACTTTGTATCAATGGCAACTGGGTCAGTAGTGCTAACTATAGTGGTAACGATGCATTAGTATCACGAAGGAGTTTTCGCTTGTGCTGATGAGTTTCTCAATGATGTAAAACTACATAACTACCAACAGTTATAACTACAAACAATCATACGATTTTAAGAATAGTCGCAATGTTCAACAAATCGTTTTGATAATTCTCACCTATAAAAAGTCTAATTACTAATAAATTCTTTTCATAACAAACTCATACATGTTCCTGTTTTCTTGAATCATCTGATTAAAAATTTGAAGTACCACCAAATTACTTTTATGTACAAGTGATACGTACACTGAACCATACCTACGGAATTCATCTCCATAAACCCAACCCAACCCAACCCAACCCAACATGATATATATGTCTAAACCTAGAGGATGGTCCTTTTTGTCACCTTAACTCGGTTAAAAAAGGATGCATAAAAGTACAATATTTGAATAAACCAGAATTAAATGTGTTTGATGATACAAAAGTTGAGACGAGGAGAACAGTGACAGAACACTAAACAGATTTGGATCCACGTATTCAAGTATGAGTAATAATTTACCTAAGAATCAGGGTCTTGGTGTCCTCATGATACCAATATACCATGATACAAGTTATAACATTCTTCTTTCATTTCTTGCATGTCTGGCTTCTATATAAATATTGTGCATACTTAGGAGTTACATGCAGAATAAAATAATGTGAAGTCTTTCCTCCCAGTAGAACCGGCTAGAATTCCTTTACCGCTGATCAATCCACACAAAAAACGGCTATTAGTTACCATTAAAAGGTTAAAAAAGAAAAGCACAAACCCACTATCGGAACCAGGAGGAAATTAAAATGTAAACCAGTAAATATAACACAAGTCATGCCTACTAGAGTTCATTTTTGGTTCTGAAAACTCAAACTTACTACTGTTCAAACACCAAATTGCATAGATGTTCTTGGTTCTCTATGGATTCTAAATTTTTCTTACCAATATTAAGATTGTGCTATAACTCATTTCACTCTTAAACTCAAAAGTGGATGAATATAATGCATGTGGGGTACTTTTAAATTCAAATTTTAATAGATTAAAGTCTACCAGAGCTTCATTCAAGTTACAATAAAATACAGGAACTTGTATCATAATAAATTTTCAATATTTGATGATCCCAATTCCTGAAGGTTAATCTAAAAATAATATTTTAATTTGAATATAATTGTTGGTATAGTTAGAAAATTATTAAGAGTTTTATTTATAATTAATTAAGAGTTTGAGTTAGGTTAGAATATTTTACTTGGTGATCAAGTTTGTTTAGTCTATAAATCTGGGTTTAATAAAGTCCTTGTTTTGTGTGATCTTTGTTAATAAGAATATTAGAGTCGACAAGTGATTTGTCATATAAATGGTGTTATTCCCACATGGGTGGCATGGCACACATCAGGTTTCTCATGATGCAAGAAAGTGTTCTTTCTCCTATTCTCAAAATTTCATATTTCAAGACAAGCAAATCATTCAAAACCATTATTTCATCAAGAAACTTGTGAAATAAAATTTAATTGATTAAAGCAAATATAACTTGTTTTCACATCCTACTGATAATTTTCAAAATTATCATTCTTATCAATTCGTGTTTGAAAAGAAACCTAACAATTCATCTGTTGTGCTGTCTTGTTTAAGAATTGGTACAAAAAAGTAGTCATTTTTGTTTGTGCCTTGTGATTCTAGAGGTCAAATGTTTTAAATTGATCAAAAGTCACCCAAAATGTCATTCAACGTGTATAAAAACTTCTAAATGTAGTTTGTTTAATCATATTAAACACCATTTGCCCAGATTAATATAACAATTAACACCATTTTTTCCATGTTACCAACAAATTCAATCATTCTGATTGACAAACAACCATTACAAAACTCAAAATGAAAGATAATTATCCCAATTACCAAAATCAAATTGTGCAAAATGCCTTTTGAAGTCTAACCTTTGGAGGTTGCAGGCACTACTATAACATGCATAACTGTGTTATTGGGTGGCAATGCTAGCCGTAGGGGGTAAAGCCTGCCATTCAAGGGGTTGCGAGAACACACTGTTATACCCTCCAGTTCTGTTTCTTCCTCCAAATTTTGAGCCAAATCCTGTACGGACTTACCCTTGAACAAAAACGATCCTTCTGCTTCAACAACAACTCCGTCATCATCCGCTAATTTGTAATAAATCATCCTCCCTTCATTAGAAATCCCAAAGTTATGATCACTCGCCTGCAAATTAACACAACAATGCTGTTAGATATTTTCATAAAAACAGACTTGATTTTAGATAGTGATAACATATTCAAATAAGAACATATCAGTTCGCAAAATTGAAAATCGAACCACAGACCTGGTGCGTAGGGGCGGATGTGAGCTGAAATGATGAATCGCAAAGATCTACATCCACCGACGGATCCGATCTCTGTCGCGGTGGATCGAGATTGATTTCAACAATTTCGACATCCCACAAGATCCAGTTTTGATGCCGATGAGGAATATCATGCGTAACCGAATTTCTCCAAGGAGGTACTCCACCGTTGGCTCGTAAATAATTACCGTATCTGGTTTTCAAACGGACTTTATGACCTTCTGGAACCGGTTCCCAATCGACTGACGAATCTATTTTCCGGGGAAGGCTTTGGATGACCTTTTGACCGGTGGCGCCAAGCAAGTGTGGGTCGCCGGAGGCGGTGAGGTACCGGCCATAACATGATTTTAAGCGGATGACGGTATCGTAATCGTTGTCAAATTCAACCGTCCAGCGTGCGTTTTTGACGGTGCCTTGCCGGTCCTGAGATACGTGTTCACCGTCTTCGTCGGCTAATAGGTACTTGTGGTGGTGGCTTCTTAGGCGGACGGATTTTGCCCGGTGGAAATGTTCCATTGCAGTACTGATTTGACGGATTGTTGTTGGGTTTGGATGTTTTGTTTGATTTTGGAGGTTAAATTCCCAAGATTGATGCAGATTTGCAGAGGATGGAGAATGGAAGATGTTGGTGAATGGAGACCGGTGGGTTCTAAAAGGATGGCAAAAGGTTATGAACGTTACATTTGCTTTTATAAAGGTTTTTTCTTTTCTTTTTTTCTTCATCAAAATGTATAAGGATATAATTTTCCTTTGCTAACTTGTATGAGTTGAAAATTAAATAACTATTTGTAAGTGATGGTTAAAGACCTAAAAGAAAGATATAAAACTTATTGCCTTCATATTTAAAAAAAATATTTTTATATCTTTTAAATTATATAATTATAAATAACTTTTTTATTGTCTACAATTACATCCTCCTCATCATCATCATCGTATTCAGTATATCTCATTATTAACATATTTAAGATATGGTCTAAGAAGGTTAGGATGTAAGCAGTCTTACCTCTATCATGTAGAAATAGAGAGATTGTTTTAATGAGACTTCTGACTCATGATGTCTGATATACCGACCAACCCAACATTTTTAATGTTATTTTCACAAAAATTAAATAAAATAACACCGACATATACATTATATGCACGCAAGTGTCAATTTTAAAAAAACGTTATATTTAATTCATTCCCATTCTAATGTACATTTATGTTTTTGTTTTTTTTTTGATTGCATCATGCTCTTTTAATTCCATTTAATTCTAATTTAAGTCGCGTAATTTTTTTCTAAAAAGACAATCTAGCATGCAAAGGCTAGTTGTCTTATATAATAGGAGTGGATGCATTCTTTTTTATTTCTTTCCTTGTTTTATTGCAAATAAATTCTACTCACATAATTTAATAATTTAACTTTGATAATTGTATCAAGATAAGCCAAGAATTTTATAACCAGAAGATATTTGGTTTAAACATTTGTAAAGTGAATTTTACTTGAGAATCTTAGGTGTTAGCTAAAAAAAAAGTTGCATCATATGAATCATCAAGTTTTTTTTACCCGAGTGTTACGACGGGACTATATAATTAAATGCATTGTGGAGTGACAATATGATTAAAAAAAGATGTATGAAACTACAAGGGCTCGGCTATGAAAATTGAAATGTAAGTTACAAAACATTATTATGTCAACGTACGTCATAATATAAGAGTTTTAGAAAGGTAATTTAGTGGAAAAATATAACAAATGGGAAAATGGGAAAAAATGCAAAAAAATATAATAAAAAGTTGAAAGCCATAAGATTCAAACATGTATGACTACCATACCTAAAATCACATAAGTCGAAATGCTGGAAAATGTATTTGTTTCTCGTTGTAACTTTGATTCTTATAACAGTTGGTTATGTGGAGGAGGAAGCACTAACAACATAATTTTGAGCACTTCAACTTTATGTAAGTTTAAGAGTGTTTTTATGGTGCTATTGAGCTTTAAAGAAATAGAGAAGTTGTGTGATCAAAACAAAAATAAGTTTAATGACCATACGACCTTTTAAAACAACTAATTTTCGAAAAAAACTTAGATCGGTTAAATGGTTACCGATGGCTATTATTTTGGTCCAATGGTCAAAAACGTCTAATTTAAAAATAATAATAATAGGTAAATGCTAGTAGTCGACCATAAAAACCCAGTTTTTCTTTAAACGGTTTGTCCACAAAATCTTAAAACCAGTCTAAAACTGCCGGTTTTTTACAACCCCAAAACCAATTGAAAAAACTAGCTTTGAAGTCGGTTCAGTTTCAAAAACTGGTTTTTTTGCAACTCTACAATTCTTTAAACGGTTTGTCCACAAAATCTTAAAACCAGACTAAAACTGCCGGTTTTTTACAACCCCAAAACCAATTGAAAAAACTAGCTTTGAAGTCGGTTCAGTTTCAAAAACTGGATTTTTTGCAACTCTACAACCTATAACACTTTATTTTTATCTATATTTTGTATTAAAATCATCATAATAAACTTCACACAATATTTGAATCTATTCATATTTATAAATATTAATAAATGAAGGGTCAAATCAACAAAAGACGCTATAGATGTATGAATAAGTTTTATGATATATATTTTTGTACTTTAAAAGTACGGTAAGATAATATGTTTTATAGTTGAACTTGCAACAAATATTATTAGAATTCTCGAAGAATAATAAGCTTTTCTTATCTATCATGTTGTTTTATTCAAGATAGCTCATGTCTATGATACAAATTTGGTTGTATCAGTGGGAAAGACTTGTTAGCCACCACATTTTGTTTTTGCAAATTATTTTTTAATGCATATTTGTATAAAAGTATTTTATTTTTTTAGCTCTTTACTTTGAATTTCTAAGTTACAAACATCATCCTTGCTTTTGCTTTTGAGATGCAAATCAAAAACAAACATATCATGCTAAAGAAACACATGCAAATACAATCAAAACCCTATGATCGTTGAGGAACTAACTAAATACTAATATTAGAATTTTATTACTTGTAGTGTCACAATTTTAATCTTCTTGTGGGAACAATATATATAATATGGTTTACGCCTTCTTGATAATCATACCTTTGGCAGACCCCTTGATGATTTCCTTCCCCTTGTGCACTTCGGACACAAATGTCTTTGTGTAAAACGTCACTCTCGATTTAAAGGATTCGGACTGCTTCCAAACGACCGAAGGTGATTCAACCAATTCAACTTTCCACGAAATCCTTTTGTTCATCGGTCCTTCTTTCCGAGGAAGATCATGTGTAACCATGTTCCCTAGCGGTGGCGGCCCCTTGTTCGATTGCAAGTAGTTGCCGTAATGAGTCTTCAATCTAACTTCCGAACAAACCTCAGTCATCAATGGTATCCATTGAAGCGCGGAATTCCATTTCCCTGTGATCGAAGAATCATCAACCGTCCTCATCGAGACGTTGGGGTTTGGGTTCCCCAGACGGGTTTGAGTAACTTTCAAATACCGAGCCCGCATTCCTGGAATTGATGGTCTGTTTGACGCGGTTAGGTATTTTCCATAACAACTTTTTAATGATATGCAATCTTCATCAACGATCTCCACGGTCCAATACGAATTCCTTGTTGAACCATCTCGAGATTGTGAAACCGATTCCTCATCGATTTCCGCGAGCAGGTACTTGTCTCTATAGCTTTTGAGGCGAACCGTTGATCGATTTGGAAATAATTCCATTTCGATCTCGGTCGAATAATCGACCAAAATATATTGAAATCAAGAAAGATGGTTGAAAAAGATTTGGTTTCTAATTCGGAACATAAATTAATCGTCCACTTTTCATGTGGAATCCATGCAAACAAAGTTATAAGTTGAATTTTGCTAGACCCAATTGTTACGGTCTGGGAGAATTGTCTTCCCGTATCCTAAAATTAGGAAGAAAAATGTCAGGTTGAAATCATTTTTTGCATGCTTTTCATTTTATCCTATTTTTATAACATGTTCATCGTAGGAATAAGATTATGTAACTTAATAATCTGAAGGCACATGCGTTAGTAAATTGATAATGTAAATCATGTGGTCACCTGATTGATTTATACATTATTATAAGCTAAAATTAACATAATATTGTTTTGGGATACATATGACCAATGCTATTATCCAGATGTCCTCTGGGGCATCATACGACTTGTATGGTCTTGTAAATTGTCACGTCAAATCTTATATAGTTTGTTACCAAGGGTGAAGGATTATAAGGGATTTTTTATTCATATTGTTAATTTTTCGACCGAAAGGTTTTTCTTTTTTCTATAAGTATTGGTTCCCCCACCCCGTCCACTTCAAAATATTAACATTTATTGTGGGTTCTGTAAATTCCCGCCCCTCCTTTTAAAATGTTCAAGTTCCGTCACCGCTTGTTCCCTCATGACACGCGTATTTTGCCATACTACTTAATGTAATAGAGTCGTATCATATGATATTGTCACACCCCAACCTACGGCGGAATACGTCGATATATGCAGGGTTTGTAATTGTCTAAAAACTAATGGTGCTATTTGTAAGTTTCATATTTAGACATGTTCATGTAAAAATCAAAGCATTCATTACATTCAAAAACATGTCATCATTCATATAATATCATTCAACATTACATCATAAATTTAAATACAAAACATTGATTAAAGTTTAAACTAGGTCTTATGATTCCTATATGATTTTCATCCATAGCTTTAATATGTTACACATGTAAAATAGAGTTTGATCAACTATTTGCATAGTTGGTGAGAACTCATAGATTTATATATATATGTATATATATATATAGGGAATTAATAAAATGAAAACCCTATTTTCGTGAGAAAACTTGTGAAAACAAGGCAAAAATAATGTTAAAAAATGTATTTTTTTAAAAGGTTTGTAACACTATTGGGCACATTTTTATAAAAAAATAAAAAATACGCCGAGTAAATATTTTTAAAAAAATATTTTATAAACATATGTAAAACATACGTAACGACGCGTCAGATCTGACGAATTTTTTTCCACGTTTTGTTACGGATGTTTTACATGGTTTTATAAAATATTTTTTTTAAAATATCTACTCGAAGTTTTTTTTATTTTTTTATGAAAATGTACTAAATAGTGTTACAAACTTGTAAAAACATTTTTAGAAAAGTACGTTTTTTACATGATTTTTGCTTTGTTTTCATGGGTTTTTCTCACAAAGAAGTGGTTTTCATCATTTCAAATTATTGAAAATTTTCAATGTCATTTAAAATAATTTATATAGAATTTATTTTATAAATAATCATGAAAAAGGAATAATTCTTTATGAAATTAAAAATAATTTGTAAGTTAAAAACTTTAAATAACAAAGTAAATCAATAACATAAGTTTTTGAGTAAAAAATTATTTTTAACAAATATCTTAGATCAATTTTATAAAAAATTGTTTATTAACTGGTGAGGGTTCACTGGTAGTCTTCGTTCCCTTTTATTGTTATACACATTCGATAATCTGCTCCAATTCTGGATAAACTCTAGATCAAAATCGATTCAATTCTTCGAATCAGGATCTGTTATAGCTTGTAATCATAGGATTCACACACGGCCACCAACTTTACCAAAATAAGGGGGATCTGAATGTTGCTTACTGCTCACAGAAACATCCGACCTATATTATAAGTCGTCTGATTCGAAGAATTGTCAAAAACAATGATAAATCCACTTTATAGAATTTAAAAAAAATTATATATATATATATATATATATATATCTCACCAGTTATTCTCTCTAGCAAACACTTAATATTTACAAAACGTTGATGTCGTTTTTTTTAGCCATAAACCCACACTCATTTTCCCTTCATGCTACGGTCTCCAAGTAACTCAAAAAGAAAACCATGGAAACTTATCTTAATCTATAAGAAATATTAAAATATCAAAGCATAATCTAACACAATCACTCTAGGATAGGATTAGCCTACTCATTTTCCTCTTCTTCTCTCTCAATCGGCAGCAATAGAGCAGCCAAGTACCACACATCTACATGGTACAACAAGACATCTATCTACATGGTACCTTAATTTAGATGTCAAACTCATGTCCCATCCCTGCATAAAGCCTGCTACCAGCCCCCTTTTGTGACAATCCGACTTTTCAAGTTAACCTTGTTAACCTCCGTAGGCCCAACAAGGCCAATGAAGGCCCAACAAGGCCAATGAAGGCCCAACAAGACCAATGAAGGCCCAGTAAAGCCAAAGAAGATCCAGTAAGGTCAAGGAAGACTCAACAAGATCAATTAGGCCCAACGAAGTCTATGTAGGCCCAACAGAGCCAATGTAGGCCCAATAAGCCAATAAAGGCCCAGTAAGGCCCAATAAGTTCAAGTAAGGCCCAATGTAAACAAAGTAGGCCCAGGGAAGGCCAAGGTAGGCCCAGGAAGGCCCAGTGAGGCCCAATTGTATTTAAGAAGCCCAATTGGGTTAATTTAGTCAGAAATGTTCTAATTGGCTTAATTGGTGAGAATCCGGCAATTTGCGGTTAACTTCGTTAATCAGAAAATAACCGAAATGATGTGAAATCATTTAAAATCAAACTAGAGGATGGTAATTGAGCAAAAGCGGTCTTAGAATGTTAAAAACTTTAAGGATTAAGATTTCAAATCAAGAAAAGTTCCAATTTTGACTTTTTAAGTCAAAATTCGATTAAGGTGCAATCAAAGGTTTAAATTCGTATTAAATTGAGGATAGTAACTGAATTAATCATATTAGTGACTCATTATGATGATGATTAAACCTTAATATCGGTTATTGGAAGCTTAAGGTCTTGCATTAAACTTCCATTAAGTTTAATAGTAGAAACCGTTTTGAATCATTATCAAAATCCCATATTCCAATCATAATTCGCGGAATTGAAATCTCAAGATCTCTATTCGGCACTTTCAGAATACATTCCATATCTCAATTTCGTCGTAGCAACTGTGGATCGAAGAAACCCATCGGAGGTCGACCGGAACTCCACCACAATTCGAAAGTACATCAATTAGATATCAAATAAGGTATGTAATCACTACAACACATTCTAAAATGGCCGATTAAGGTTAAACATAAGTCAATTTGGATTTATAACAACGAATTAATAGCATTCGATTTCTAGGGTTCTTAATATGATCCGGTTTGGGGATTTCGATCGGGATGAGTATAAAAATGAAATTAAATAGTACCATTAGCTTCAGAAACCTCCGAATAAGCTAAACAATGTTTCAATTTCATAATGCTATAACGAATTGTATAAATTCGATTAATAGGGTTCCTAGACAAATCGGTTTTGGGGGATATGATCCAATTGTGTATGATATTCAAATTAAGTAATTCAGACAACTTCGAAAATGTTAGTTAAAGGAAAACAATATGAAGTTTGAGCAAAAGATGATCGAATTTGATGATTTGGTACTAGGGAATAATCGGTTAAGTTTCGAAATTGATTAGGATGAAAAAGTCATATGTTCTTGATGATTATGATCAATTGATCACACCTATATAATCGATTTGGACAATAGAAGTAAAGCCCTAAGGTTTTGTGCTCAATCGAATTCGAATTGGAGACCAATTGGAGGTTAAAGTTTCGGCTATATTATCAAAGGGAATTTGGACTGAAAGGGAAGTTAAAAGAATTAATTCTGGTATCATGTTGCGAAACCCTAGCGGGCTGAGATGGTAGAAGCTGTGTCTTTGGTGTTGAGGGTCGCGGGTTCGAGTCCCGGCCCAACCGGTTTTTGGGTTTTTATGCTAATTTAGTATTTCAACCATATTTTATTCGTTCTAACTCCGTTTTAATCCGTTCGAGTTGCGTTGGAACCGTAACGAGAATACGAACGCATTAGAATGATAAAATTCATATTTTAATCCGAACACGAAATCGCGTATAATTACGATTAATTGAATAAAATCAAATATGATTTTATTTAATCGATTTCAGTAGCACGCGTACTTTCGTATGCGCAATGTTAGCAAATTCAACATACGTGTGTTGACACGTATGTGATTTTAAGCACAAAACGATTATTCGAATAACAATAGGTTATTGTTTAAATCACAGATTCTTCGTAGAGGATTTCTACGCAAGTTCACACGTGTTTGATCATTCTACTATTATCAAAGGTGCGTACACGGCCCCTTTCTTATTTTAAACTGTTTTGGGGGAGAAAACATGTGCAACAAACCGATTTTTAGATACATATCACTTGCATGAGTTATCTGTTTACATTATGTGACAACATATCAACTTGAAAGTCCTTACACACCTCGAACCGTTTAGTTTGCTGTAATGCAAAGCGTGGTAGTTGGAAATAGATCTATTAGGTTTGACAAACCTCACCTGGTAGATGGGATCTACGCAGGTGTTTGACTGACCAAACACATTTTACTATTGTTGTGATAGACAATAGTGGCAAGGCGAAAACATGCTATAGCATGGCAATTAGTCAGCTTCGGTGTCGAACACGTATGTAAATAGTTTATATGACTAGCTATCATGACTGTGCAATTGTGATTATGTTATCTACAAACTTATTATTCAAACTGATGTTTTGAACACTATGATTAATTAAAACCTGTGTTATGCACCAACCTTTGTGTTGACTTGATTTGCATGTTTTCTCAGGACGCTAAGGCGCGCGTTACAGCTGGCATGGACTAGGAAGATAGAGTCTCATGCATTATAAACACTTTGAATATTTGAATTTGAATATTTCAGTATTTTGATTTGTAATGTTTTACTTAACAACAGTTTATTGGTTTTGATTTGAAACGCTTCCGCAACTTTTTGTAAACTCTGAATATTATGTTTTAAAGACCAACGTATGTTTTGAAATTCATATAGAGGTCTTCGCTATGTCTAATGATCTGAGATCCTGGTTTGTCACGTTCCCAAACGGTATGATTCCGTTAGTTGAAATTGGGGGTGTGACACCTTTCCTCTACACCTACACCATCACATCTCATGGAACTAGAAGCCAAAGTGTAGTCAAAACCCAACCCAACGGTTTCTCTCCAATTACACCCTTTCAACAGCCTCAAAGATCCTATATATACACCCCATTGCAGCCTCAAAGCCACACCAATTTACCACCCTTACATCCCTTTTTACTCCCTGCTATCCTCGGTGGATGTCACACCTCACCCCCTCGGTTGCCCGTGGATGCTCGCCAGAGCTTGTGGGTCGTTGCGGAAGTGGTTTATAGGACGTCGGCAGGGGTGGGTGCGACTTGCTTTGACAACTGATTCAGAACACAAGTGGTTTAGATATCATACCTGAATTTATTTGAATCTTGAACGTCTGTGCAAAACTTAATGATATACCCCTGTGGTTTCCTAAAAAGGTTTTTGGTTTTGGAAAGGATAAGCACGGTGAGTTCCATACAGTTCACATGACAGTTCAAGTAATCACAAGTAGTTCATGCAACAAGAGTCACGTTACAATGAGGTAACTTACTGAATAGAAACAGACAGGTATGAATTCACCAGATACTGAACATGTAATCTCAACTAACAGCCGTCAACAACCTGAATATAAAGTCACTAAACATGCACCACAATAACACCTCAAACGCCTCATGCCACATATATCATATGCTTGAATACTAATAGATACTTGGGCATATCATGCATTTTGAAAAGGGTTTGGTAATGAATCCCCGAGTTTTAGAAACTGAAACACTAAAAAGGGGAGTATGAAGACTCACAGATTAATAATAATCTGATAACCATCCTGCTCCAACCTGCAGCTGAATTACAGACGGTCGTCCGGTTCTAGTCTGAACCTATTAGGAGTGCTTTTCTATTAAATATATTATTTATATTTTAAAACATATAAATAATAATAATAGAAATATAAGTATTTGCAATGCCAATAGTTTTAGACAATTGGGTATTACAACGGCTTATAGGACTGCGGTTTCGTATACTTGTTTTGGATAGAGTTTCTGCTTATAAAAGTGAGGTTTTTCAGGTTTTAAGTCGGGCAGAACCTCGACTTATAATTCTTAAGTTTCTTGAAAACAATTGGGCAGAATCTCTAATTATAATTGTTTGTTTCCCAAAAACTAGTTGGACAGAACCTTGACATGTTTTTGATTAAATACAAACAATTAAACATAATCCTATTATATAATAATAATAAGATCTAAAACAAGTATTATAACGAATTGAAATGATATGAAACGAGATTTTTACCTCACAGAAGTTTGGCAACACCTCGTGTTGAACACTAGAGGAGTTGAATGTGGGTATTTGGAGGTGTAGGGTTGGGATTTGAGGGTTGGAAGGTCGATTTTCGTAACCAGAATCGAAATCTGGTGTCCTGGTATTTAAAGGCGAATTTTGGGTCTGGGGCGTACCGCCTAGTCCCAGCGTTTGGTTCGAGGCGTAGTGCCTAGTTCTGGGGCGTATAGCCTAGTCTCAACGTTTGGTTCGGGGCGTAGCGTCTGGAAGCAGTATGTTGCATGTGTGCCACGTGTTGACACGTGGCGCCACTTGGCGTGTCCTGGTGACACGTGGATGCTGGCTCACCTCTGAGATTGACACGTGGCACTAGACCAATGGGGTTTTGCCACGTGTCTCGTGACGTGTCGTGTTCGCATGCGATCTGGCTGGTTTTTTGTTTTCGCAATAACTTGAGCATACGAACTCCGTTTTACGTGCGGTTTTCACCCACGTTCACGATTTTTCTAGCTCTTTCCAATGGTTATAATTTCAAAACCTGAAGAGCTCAAAATATCTGATCTCTTATTTAACGCTATATTCAACTCAGTATATCTCGAAATCGGAGCCTCGTTTCGTGATTTTGCTTGCACTCATTCTCTTTATTTCCGAGTTATGATTCTAGACATGAAATCGGTTGGTCACGTATTTGAACAAGCATTAGGTGATGGATGTTTCTTTGCGATCTACTAGCACCAGATTCCTGAGTAACTACAAGTCACGAGCTGATATGATATGATATGTTTTGTATAACACGTGCCCTTAAATTATCAAGGCTCTAGATACTCCTTGATAATAGGTACAAGTCAAAGTTCAAGTCATGTTTACTACCCAATGATATGATATGTTTTGATCCTTCTGGCATATATGTATCAATGAATGTGTATATTATGATTCATCGGTTTTAGTCTGATATGATATGAACATTGTTTTTGTAAAGACAAGTAATCACATTGTATAGCCAATCTAGCCACATTGCCCGATTCAGTTTGCCGTACAATTGTGATAAAAGACAGTCATCATGATATGAATGTCATATTGTATAACCAATCTAACCACATTGCCCGATTCAGTTTGTTATACAACATGATTAGTTTGCTTTGAGTCAGAAATACACCTTTCATGAAAAGTTTTTGAGTTCATGGTGAATACACACATACATACTCATACAAGTATATAACCAAAATGGATTTAGACGAATTGTCACAGTGGAACACACTCCAAAAACCGCAGCAGCTTCTCAACCAAAGGCAGCCCAACCAGATAGCAGTAGCAGTGCACGATCAACAACCGAGAAGCTCACAACAGCAGCAGTCAGTAAACCCAGTAGCAGCCAACTCAGTTCCCCAGCACAGCACCTCACCATCCCATCCGGGAAATACCAGCTAAGCCGCTCGACCCAGCACCCCTCGATCACCCAGCAAACCACGACCAGAATAGTAGCAGAACAACCTCCAGCCAGTCGCCTCCAATGCTCTCACTCCTAGTTTGCTTGTTTCAGTAAGTTGCTTATAAATCTCATTTATAAAAACTCACAAAAGAGAACAAAAATCTGCTGAACATGAACTACCTAAATCATGGTTTTATCAACTTCAAAATAAGGTCATCTAACTAAAAATGAAGACCCATTACCTGGGTGAAAACCCAACAGTCAACTAGTGTGCATGCATGAGATGTATAATCCTAGCCATACATACGTGAAGCCTACACTCATGTCGACTAACAAAGGCTGGTTAAAACCTAAGTGTTCGTGAATAATCAACATGAACATAACCGATCTTTAAAACCTTAACATGTAGGATGTGTGTTAACCCAAGTATTATGTGTAAATAACTTTACAAAACTCGAATATCAACTGTGATATATGACCTGAAGGTCCAGGTGGTTACAAATGCTTTTGAATTCATACCCATGTATACATGAGAATCTATGGGCTTGTTTGTTTTTTTGTAAAACGTCTGCGAAACCTCTTATGTCTGCGCCGCGCAAACCACGCGCAGACGTTAGCGTCTGCAGACCGTTTGTTTTTTCGAAGACGTTTCATTAAAAAACGTCCGCGCGAGGTCTTCTTGCTAATGATGTGGACCAACCACTTCTAGGGTCTTCTAAGGTCTGCAGAGACTACCTACCACCACCCATCACCGCCGGTCACCACCTCCGGCCACCAACACCGCCCACCCCCGCCGCCGGCCACTGTCGGCCACCACCACCCGCCACCGCCGGCCACCACCTCCAGCCACCACCAGCCACCACCGCCGCCAGCCACCCCCACCTCCGGCCACCCCCGCCGCCGGTCACCATCGTTGGCGACCCCCATCACCCCCACCGTACACCATCATCAATTTATTTTAACAGTCAACAGACGTTAAAAAACAAACATTCTTCTTCTTGCAGACTGCAGACATTTTACCACTTTAAAAACAAACAGCACCTACATTTCATACATAGAAATAAAAATATGAACATGTCTAAGTACTCACTACGGATATCCATAAGGATAAACATGTGTTAAATAAAAGCATGCATGTGTTCGAACCACAAGGAATGTAAGAAAGCCACATACATTACAAATAAATATGTATGTATATACATATATAATAAGGTACACGTATGGATGAACACACAATAAGAATATAAATGTAAAGAGAATGTGTAATAGCTAGTAACAAGGAATGTAATGGAATAATTAACAAAAGAATTAAGATTGGAGAAAATCTTGGGTAACACCTTTACAAATAGATAGTTATGTATACAATAAACAAACATAAAGTTAATAAGTGATTGCTATATTGACTTATCTAAAAATAAAGCTTATTAATTATAGTTTTGGGCGATATCGTAAGTCCCCTATTCAAATGTGAGCAAATAAGTAAGACCCCCTCAATTTAACTATAAATAAAATGAACATTTAAAACCAACGACCACTAAGACAAAAATGTATTTCAATATCATAAGGGTTATTCCACGAATCTCATGAAGTGCCATACTTTTGTAAGGCCCGAGAAAGACACGTGCGAGCGTTTTACGATAATTCCTCGAATTTACGGTCTGTTGTGTGTATTTGGACTGTTGTGCCACGTGTCACACTAAATATCACTAATTCTAGTGCCACGTATGTAATAATAATACACATTATTATTAAAATAAAGTAAATGCTGACCTGGAAAATACGAGGTGTCACACATTCATTTCAGCCGGGGAGCCTTACTCTGATCCTACTCATTATCGATCGCTAGTTGGTGCACTTCAATATCTCACCATCACTCGTCCTGACATCTCGTATGCTGTCAATCAGGTAAGTCAGTTCTTACAGGCTCCTACTATCACTCATTTTCAACATGTCAAGCGCATTCTTCGCTATGTCAAGGGAGCGGTTAGTTTTGGTCTCACTTCCAGTCGGCATTCTCCGATAACGGTTATTGGATATTCAGATGCTGACTGGGCTCGTTGTCTTGATACTCGACGCTCCACCTATGGTTATTCCATCTTTCTTGGAGATAATCTCGTGTCTTGGTGTGCCAAGAAACAACCAACTGTTTTTTGCTCAAGTACTGAATCAGAATATCGTGCCATGGCCAACACTGCTGCCGAGCTCATTTGGGTCACTCATCTACTTCAGGAGTTATATGCCCTACCAAATGCTAGTCCAAATTTGTTGTGTGACAATTAGAGTGCATTGTTCCTGTCTCAGAATCCAGTCTCCCGTAAACGCACTAAGCACATTGAACTCGACTACCATTTCATTCGTGAACTTGTGGCTTTAGGGAAACTCCTCACTAAATTTGTGCTTACCAAGCTTCAGGTTGCGGACATCTTCACCAAAAGTCTTCCTCGCCCTCAGTTTGAGCTTCTTCGTCTCAAACTTGGTATTGGTCCGCCCCCCGTTCAGCTTGAGGGGGTGTTAGTCTTAGTTTTATACAACACTTATTATGGTTGTATTCTATATCATTCCTTCATTTATTGTATTGTATTTGTGTAATTGTATATATATAGTCTCATACCCTTGTTTGGGGTATGCACCATTCTAGCATCTCAAAACATTTATGCATTAAATCATTCAATTAATTGATGCCAGTTTTTTCAAAGAAAATCATTTTCATGTCAAGTTTGGATGTATTCACCTTGTAATAGGTTGTATGATAAGCTAATCTTCTATTGGTTATTCTACACCTCCTAGCGTCCTTCTATTGTAATCCTAGCAGCACCCTCCTAGTCATTACACCCTTAACTAGAGCTGGGCAAAAAATCTAGTTCTAAAATCAGACCCAACTACCTTATTCGGAACCAAAACCAATCCTACCCGAACCAACATGTACATGTGGTTCCTGATCTCAGAGAAATCATAACATAAAACAAAACTGAACTTGAACTACTGAAATCGATTCCAACTCTACCTAGCTAAAAGCCAAAACTTAACAAGGTAAAAACCGTCAAAACCAAAACCTAATTGGAACATGATTCATTTCTACCTAGTTCTTGAGTTTGTTAACCAAAACAAGTCCAATTCCTACCCCGACCAGTTTGCCCATCTCTATCTTTAATGTTGTAATAACTATCAATAAGTGGCATATATTTCAAGATACCTGTGGTACAAGTGAAAGGGTAGGAGAATTCAAAATTTTGAAATAAGAAAATAACTAACCTTGAAGCTCTTTATAGAGTTGAATTGGGACACCTTCGCAGACCATTAAGGATTTAGTCTAGGTCCATGGCCCTATCAAGTCATCAAACACATGTCAAGACTTGGAGAAACACGTCACCGTTGGGGAGTTAAAGGCTACACGGACTGAGGGCCTACTTGCGGTCCGCGAGCCCTTGGATTTTCATCTTTACTCTCTCTCATGAAAATTTATACTTTTAAACCCCAACTTATACTTTTTACAATGTTGGACTATATTTTTATCAAATGTTATAGTTTATTAGTTTAATCTTATATTATGAAAGCATCTATGCATCATAATTCATAAACTCATCTATTTAATAAAACATTCGTTTTAGGTGGTTTATGGAGTTAGATTGGATAATCATGAAAGGAATAGGTAGCATCATGTGTGTGGATAAAATTATGCTACAAAGTGTTTATGTAAATGCTTCATTGAAGCATTTTATTTCAAAGTGGTTAACTTGAATAAGTAATATGCATATAATTATAAGAATAAATTAATCTACAATTAAATAATGGTGGGTTTTATGGGTAGGAAACTAATGCTTACATTTGAATAAGAAGTTTGGTGTTTTCATCATTAAATTGAAACTTTGATGAATATATAATGATTAACTCAGGAGAAAGGAAATATGAATGGGAGCCAATGATCCGAGAAAGAACTTGTTGACCCAAACAATCATGCATGCAAAGGGAGTAAACCCATACTTTATATTAGCATGCATTCAGGAGAGGAAAATAGTTACGTGTCAAACAAGGGATGTTTGGATACAAAAATTTACCAAAAATAGTTGAAAGAGACGCATGGTATGCTAGCTAGGCGTACCATACGCCTACATAGAGTACCATACGCTCGAAGGATTTTGTTGTATGCTAGAGCCATACGTTGGTCACATCTTTTTTCCGACATATTTCATTGTTTTGTTCAGGCTGTATCATGGTGCATATGGGTTGACTCACTTATTTTTTTTATGAACTAATTGGTTGGGGTGTTGTGTATGCTTTCAGGTCATAAATAGACTCTTGATGGTGAGACGTGAACCGGATAAGTTGGTCAAGATCAAAAGGAACTTTTGAAAATGACTAAATTTGCCCGAACTTCATGAATTGAAGTTTAAGTTCTAACAGGTTGTAAATTCGTTTAGTATATGTATTTTTGATGGTTTATTTTGAAATAGGTGGTATTGCATGCATGGCATGGAAACTAGGTGCTTTATGGTTTTATGTGAGAAAATAGGGGTTCCGCTATCCCCAATGGTAGAAAGTGATGATATGGCATTCTATTCTCCACGCAGTCGTTCCATGCAAGCCATGTAAGCCCTCTTCCGCTACTTAAGGTAGCGGAAGTCATTAGTTCCCCATAATCCAGATGTTAAACAAGTTGGTGGTGTAGTTAAGCACATCCGCTACTACAAGTAGCAGAATCCAACATGTTTTGTAATTATTCACCGTTTAATCGTGGAGCAAGATTCAATTTCCCACCTACCAACATGTTTTGTAATTAATCCCCAGCCACATGTTTCTTCCTAACGTACAAATGCTTTATGTCATATCACGTACATTTTAATCCCCAACCATATTTGTTTTCCCCACGTTTTAATTGAATTGAGATCCGCTACTACAAATAGCGGAAGTACGTTTTAATCCCCAGCCACATATTTCTTTCCAACGTACAAATAATTGGCATATCACGTGCATTTGAATTGAGATACTTTACTATCTAGTAAATTCTGCTTTAACTTTTACTTCACATAAATTTGAATTTAAAATCATACAATATTATTATATTTTTAATTGACATTATTTAATTAATTCCACTTTATTGTTTTCAATATTTAATTTTTATGTTCATATATATAATGAGGCTAGGTTATAAACATGTGGATTGCATAATTAAAATAACTATATCTTCCTAATAAATACATCTTTTTAAATTTACATAATTATATTAAAATTTATAATATTATTTATACATTTCTTAATCGGATTTTTATGAACATGCAGATTACTAGTAATTTATATGATGCATGCCATTGTACCGTGTTTTTTACTATTTTTATTGTCTATATATGAACTAAAAACGATGTTTATACTCATATCATTTAACATCATATATTTCACCAAATATTATTACTCTAAATATCATCAGGTTTTCATCAGTTTTAACTCTAAAACTATGTCTTCTTTTCAACCATTTCTTGTTAAATTATACTGGAATGCTGAAACCTCATACGTAAACGGAGTTGTTGATTATGATGAATCAACTCTCACAGCTTCATTTATCATTAGATACAGAATTACATATCAACAATTAGTTGATGAAATCTGCAACCATGTTCAAATTTTTAGAGAATCTTCACGCGTGAATAAAGTTGGTTCCATGCATGGAGAATAGC
Organism: Mikania micrantha; assembly: GCA_009363875.1. NCBI lineage: Eukaryota > Viridiplantae > Streptophyta > Magnoliopsida > Asterales > Asteraceae > Mikania > Mikania micrantha. The sequence continues at coordinate 123,425,764 of CM018691.1, forward strand.
GGATGTACTTAACTACACCACCAACTCGTTTAACATTCTGATTATGGGGAACTAACGACTGCTGCTACCTCAAGTAGCGGAAGAGGGCTGACGTGGCATGCATGGAGAATAGAATGCTGTGACATCCGGTATTTTTATGAACGATAATCTGTAACGGTTAGTGTACTAAACTAGATTTATTTAATGCGTAAATAATTTAATATTTATCATTAAATTAATGTTGATTAAAAAGTCTAGCATAGAGTGTTGTTTAAATGCATGGATTTGCATTTGGTAAATTTTTGAGATTTCGGTACCGTTCGACGGTGTTTAATGAACGTTGGTGACAACTCAGTTAACGAATTTAGTATAATGCTTCGTTTAGCATAAAATGATAAATCATGAATGTGTAAATTAAGTTAACGATGAAAATCGTGAATTTTGGTGTTAACTGTTAATTTTACTGACAACCGACTTTATCTGCGTTTTAGCTGGGTAAAATAGAATTAATTATTCAAATAATATTTAAGGTCATTATTTTTGACAAAAATTTGATCGTTTTGGTACGATTAAAAATTCTATTAATTTTAGAATAAAAATCGTATTTTTATTAAATTTCCGGTACAAAGTTTATACACCGTAGGACTCAGATTATATCTGTTTTTATCAGTTTTTGGAATCATGAGAAGCCATAAGAGGACAAGTGTATACCCACTTTTCAAGTGTAGGTTGAAAGAATATCCTTGCAAATCTTTTAAAATCCTTTCAAATCTCCAACATCACCATCACTTTTTCTACCACACTCAACCTTCACTTTCTCTCCCTCATCTCTCTTTCAACGTCACTCTCTCTCTCTTTCTCTCTAATTCTTCATTTCAAAATTTTACAAGCATCCATCATCCATTGTTGTTCAAGTCTATGTGTTCTTGAGTGATAGTTGGAGCATTTTAAGGCTTTGATTAAAGAAACCCTCCATTATTGATCATTTTTAAAGGTAAAAGCTCTTCATGATTAAGTGGGTTTTTATTCTAGTTGTTTACCCAAACATTGAGTTTAGATCAAATGGGTTTTGATAATGTGTGTGTATGTGTGTGTCATGAGTGTGTGTAAATATATGTATGTGGGTGTACCATAATGTATGTAAATATGTGAGTATGTGTTTCTTTCAAAATATACATACATGCCTACATGGATGAGTTTCTTGGATGATGATTTTAATCACATGCATGTACATATACATGCATATACATGTATGCAGATGTGAAATAAGCTACATGCATGAACATATATGTATATGTATATGTTTGTATGGGTGAGATGGTTACATGCATGAACACATATGTATGTATAAGTGGGTTTTGTTGACATGCATGTATATATATGTATGTAATCGTGTGTGTGTGTGTGTATATAAATATGAAAGAATAATGATTTTACATACATGGATGGATGTATACATGATTTGATTTTACATGCATGCATGTGTATGTATAGGTATGTATGCATGATTATTTCAAGTATACATGGGCATGAGGATAATGTATATATACATAAGTATATATGTGGTAGAAAACATGACACGCATGATGGTTGTATATGTATGCATGCATGGGTATGTATGTAACTTTTTATGTAGTTATTGAATTTGAAAAAATAATAATAATTATTTCTATTTTATGAAATATATTAGATCTGATCTAAAAGTTGTAATATACTTAAAAATATAAATATTTTTGGTGGAAAATGAATAAGGAATGGTTATATAACTTAGACATAATTTTTATTACTTTAAAATGGATGTTTTGATAAGATAAAAACTATAAAAATAGAGTTTTCTATAAAAATAATTTGGAACAGGTTATGTAACTATAAAAATAAATTTTATAACATATTTAAAGTATAAAATCAAGTGGTTTTAGAATTGTAATGACATAACGGTTATTGAGGACCGAAAATACGCGTTTTCGGCTATTTTTAACATATAAAAATAATTATTTTATGAATCTGATTGTGATCAGAAAAATTTATAAGTTTTTATGATAAAAATATGTAAATTTTAATATATAAGTTTTGTAAGAAAAATATAAAATGAAATACTTGAAAACTATGTCTAAAAATGACGTAAAAACGTCGTTTTAACGCAAAATTTCGACATAAATTTGTGACTGATTTTAAACAGAAAATTTTGAGTAAAAATAAGTATAAAATACTTATTTTGAAGTATTAGAAGTCAATTAGGTCATAATGCATGTTGATGTGCTTGTATGTTGCGTTGTCGGTTTTGTCGGTAAAATACGATGAAATTGTCATTTTTGACAAGTGGTTATAAATAATTAAGTTTGGAGTTAAAATAAATTTTTAACAAAGATAACTTAATTATTTGGATATAATATGACTTAAAAACGTTAACTTATGATTTATAAAAACTAAGTTCGAGTCACCAACGGGTCGTTTGTGTGAAAACTGTTTTCCTTAGTGGAATGTGTTTAAGTCTAGCTAAGTTGGGTGAACAACTTACATGATGGACTTTTATTTAGACTGTTAATGTGTCCCTTGGGTTTTAGTGCGCTAGTGAGAACAGTCGGGTTATTTGGAATCTCTGTTGCTAGCAGGAACGCATTAAGGTGAGTTTCACGGCCCCTTTTTAACTGTTTTGTTTTTAAAATCGGGGGAGAAACTGCCTATGTTTTGGAAAAGGATATTTGTAATATTTATGCTTGTGTGGTATGTGATGGTTGATAGCTCTTGAGTAAGTGCAGTTGGGCCTGGTTCTCGTGGATTGTTCCCGAGTGGTTTTGCGCATTGATAATTTTTGTACCCGCAGTCGTAATCATTAGTCTCGCGAGGGACCGCAGGATATATTGGTAGATCTATCGGGCTTGACAACCCACTCCCCGGCCAGGTGTCATGGTCCTTGAGTAACGGGAGAATATATATTGCAGGGAGTCTGCTCGTTGGTTTCGGTTTGATTATGAGCTCATGGTGTCTATCGGTTCGTAGGACCTAGCTAGTCTACGAGATGGTCACTAGCACATCATTGAAATATTACCTTCTTTTCCTTGATAAACTGTTGAAATGTTTTATTATAAAACCTGTGAACTCACCAACCCGTTTGGTTGACACTTGTTTTTAAATTTGTATGTTTCTCAGGTAAGTAGCATTGCTGTTTGGGGAAAGGAATAACCGGTTCTTGAAAGCGAGCGTACTTGAGATATTTATCTGGGACCGGTTATCGAATTGATGGAACTGATGTTTTTTTTTATAGACTGGATGTTGAACTTGTAGTGTTTAAATAAATTTATCGATGACTCTTATAAATAAATATCCATGTTTTATTTAAATCGTTCGCTTAACTTATGCTTTTGTTAATTACTGTCGACACTAAGACTCTGTTAAGACTTCCGCTGCGGGTCGGGGTGTGACAGTAAAAGTGGCATCAGAGCCTAGGTTATAGCGAACTAGTAAAATATTTTTATAAATCTAGACTATAACCAATCAAACATTATTTTCAGAACGGTTTCTTTCCCAATATGGTATTGCATGCGTACTTAACCTGAGAAAATTGATATGTGTGGATGTGTCTTTATTAGTACATGACTAACCAAATTTTTATGGATGTCCTTCTTTCTCTAGTGTTTGATCCTATGATTAACGTGCACGGCTCTAGTAGTGAGCCTGATTTATTGTCTTACTCATATTTTGTTTTAGGCCTACATCTATTGAGGCATGATGGTTGTGGATGACTATCTGCGTCAGATGACGATATATCCCACAACTAATATTCCTTAGTCCCCATATGTATTGGCTTCACATGATTGTCTCCTCCTATTAGGGTGTTATATACATGTATGAGGAGACGTGTCCTCGGTAAGAGGCCACGTGCTAATAATAATGAAGCTCTTACTTACTCTAAGAGGAGACATATACTGGAGAACATTTCAACTGCACTGAGGGCTGGTGTGATTCGATTGGTTGGATTGGGTGACCGGGAGATAAATAGTGAGATCCCCAGTTTGAGCAAGGGAACCCTCTACTATAGTGGTTGGGTATATGACTCAAGGAGAGTCATTGGATTTTGCGATCGCTACTCCGACAGCGCGATGTGCTCAGTATGAGAGCACTATTAGGAGGCCACATATCATCTTATTGACATGCTTACTGAGAGATTGGACTCAGTACACGCATAGTTGCTCACCATTTTATTTGATGACCTCCCACAACACCAATGTAGTTGGTCCAAGAGATATGTTTAATTTGTTATGAGTATTGTATTCACTTTGAGTTGTTAGTTCTAATATATCTTTGGTAGGACTAAGTATTTCGTTGACAATACGTTTTGTATAAATTCATTTATTTGAATTATACAAGAAATCACTCACGGCTACTATCCATGAAATCAGAGGAAAAATTGATTCAAATCTCATCTCACAAGCACGAAGGAATAATCATAGCTTATCTCGTGACATGTTGTAGTATCTTTAGCTCAAAGGGACACAAACAACGACATCGAGAAAGAACAACTGTGAGGTTGTACCAAAAAAAATTTTCTAGGTGTGTAACTCGAGATCGTTTATTGGCACTGAGGGTCCACTAAATATAATGCATTGGATAGAGAGAATGGAATCTGTTATGAACACTAGTGGCTGTACCCCAGAGCAACTGGTATAATATGTTGTTTGTTCGTTCCATGATGAAGCATTAACATGATAGAACAGGTTGCTTAAAGCCAGAGGAGAAACTGCTGCATACAACCTCTCTTGGGATGAGCTTGAGGAGCTACTATTGTGGGTATATTGCCCAAGAAGTGAAGTGTAGAAGCTAGAGATTAAGTTTTAGAATCATGTCATGATAGGTGCTGAGATTCGAGCCTATACAACTAGATTTCATGAACTTGCGAGGTTCATTCCTAGACTGTTTACCCTGAGTATGTAAGTATAAAACGATATATATGAGGTTTGGCACCTCAGATTTGAGGCATGGTTGTTGATCCCATTTTCACCATTAGTTAGCACATATAATTCATGTAGTACATTGATTGTGGAACTTGGAATTTTAATTGATGTTATTGTTTGGTTAATTTGAACCGAAATCTTTGTCCTAAAGTGTGAAATGAAAGAAATAAGAAAACGGGCATATGATGAGTGTACTACTATGCCTGGCCAACATATTATTTCACCCATGATATGAATGTGATCTTATGGATATCATTTTATATTAAGGTCATTGAAAATAGGTAAGATGTTAAGAATTTGCTTTGGTTTATACTTCTACTTTGTATAAATGAGAACTTCGACGGAAGTTGGTAATTTAGACAAGAAGGTGATAGAAGCAAGTAAGACACTTGCTAGTGTAGAGAAGAAACCCTTTGAGGGAAAGTGGAAAATTTTTGATAATCATTTTAGTAATTAGAAAAGTAGGAATCAGGGTCCGGGAAAATTCTACACTGCAAACACATCTGAAGTTCCATGTTGTAGGTTGGTATGTGAACGATGTTGTAAGATAAGACACCAAATTCAAACATATAGAGTTAAGTTACCTTTAGGGCCAAGTGAAGGAAATAGAAGTTCCAGCTAGAGGATCATTCATTAAACATTGATCTCTTACCTGTAGAACTTGGTAGCTTTGATATTGTAGTCGGTATGGATTGGTTATCTAAGAATAGGGCGGAAGTTATTTGTTTTGAAAAGGTGATTCGTCTTCCTCTTTCAAACAGGGAAGTTTTGGTCATTCATGGTGAACTGAAGAAACCTCCCTTAAAGATGATAAATGTTATGAAGGCACAAAGTTTCTACTCAAAGGATACTCTGCATTCTTAGCTAGTATTATTGACACAAGAGCTGAGAAATCAAAAATCAAGGAGATACCTGTTGTTCGAGAATATCCAGAAGTTTTTCCAGAGGACTTGCCGGGATTGCCTCCGTCAATACAAATAGAGTTTAGAATCGACCTTGTTCCAGGAGCGGCACCTATGGCGAAGGCTCCATATCGATTAGCACCTTCTGAAATGCAAGAGTTGTCAAATCAATTACAAGAATTGTTGGACAAAGGATTTATTAGACCAAGTTTTTCTCCTTGGGGAGCACCGGTCTTATTCGTCAAAAAAGAAAGATGGGTCAATGAGGATGTGCATTGACTATAGAGAGTTGAATAAACTTACCATCAAGAATCGGTATCCCTTTCCGGGGATTGATGATTTGTTTGATCAGTTGTGTGGTTCGAGTTTCTATTCAAAGATCGATTTACGCTCAGGATACCACCAACTGAAGATTGTGGAGGAAGATATTCCAAAGACTGCCTTCAGAACGCGCTATGGGCATTATGAGTTTTTGGTCATGTCTTTTGGGTTAACGAATGCACCTGCGACGTTTATGGACCTAATGAATAGGGTTTGTAGACCTTATTTGGATAAGTTTGTAATTGTCTTTATCGATGATATACTTATCTGTTCAAAAAGCAAGGAAGACCATGAACATCATTTGAGGTTGGTTTTGGAGTTGTTAAAGAATGAGAAGCTTTATGCTAAGTTCTCCAAGTGTCAATTTAGGATTCACGAAGTTCAATTTCTGGGTCATGTAATAAGCGAGAAAGGTATCCAAGTGGATCCCATGAAAATTGAAGCAATTAAGAATTAGAGTACGCCTACATCTCCAACTAAAATACGTCAGTTTTTGGGACTGGCTGGTTATTATAGAAGGTTCATTGAGAACTTTTCTAAGATTGCTCAATCGTTAACTCTATTGACTCAGAAGGATCGGAAGTTTGACTGGGGCGCCAAGCAAGAAGAAGCTTTTCAACTGTTAAAGCATAAACTATGTACTGCACCCATTTTATCACTTCCCGATGGGAATGATGGATTTGTGGTATATTGTGACGCATCACGACAAGGTCTTGGATGCATTGTAATGCAACGAGATAAGGTTATAGCATACGCTTCATGGCAACTTAAGATCCATGAGAAGAATTACACCACCCATGATTTAGAATTGGGGCGGTTATTTTTGCACTCAAAATATGGAGACATTATCTCTATTGAACAGATTGTACTATCTTCACCGATCATAAAAATTTCAAACATATCTTTGATCAAAAAGATCTGAATACGAGACAACGTAGGTGGGTCGAACTGCTCAATGAATACGATAATGAAATTTGTTATCATCCTGGAAAGGCGAACGTAGTGGCAGATGGCTTGAGCAGAAAGGTTAGAGACAACTTTATGAGTGCGTGCATTGGGTTTAACTATCCAAACGAGCCTTGCCGAGGCACAACTTGAGGCACTTATAGTTGAAAATGTCAAAGCCTAAGGCCTACACCAAATGGGTAAAGAATTAATCCTAAAATCCGATGAAATTTTATATTTCATGGATCGTATATGGGTACCTTGTTTTGGTAACTTTCGTGAGCTAATATTGGATGAAGCTCACAAGTCACATTATTCAATACATCCAGGGTTGAATAAGATGTATAAAGATTTGAAAGAATTTGTTTAAAGGCAAGGCGTTCCTGTGTCGATCATATCTGAGAGGGACAGTTTGTTTACATTAAGGTTTTGGCAATCTTTGCAGAAAGCCTTGGGTACTCGTTTGGATATGAGTATTGCTTATTATCCACAGACAGATGGTGAGAGCAAAACAACTATTCAAACACTTGAGGATATGCTTCGGGCATGTTGTGCTTGATATCGGTGGTAGTTGGGATGAGCATTTACCGTTAGCGGAATTTTCTTATAAAAATAGTTACCACTCAAGTAAAAAAGTTGCACCATTCGAAGCCTTTATGGTAGAAAGTGTCGCTCATCGTTATGTTGAGCAAAATTTGGTGAAAAACAAATTACTGGAACTAAACTTATTCAAGAGACCATTGATAGGTCTTTCGAATAAATGATATATTGAAAGCTGCCATGGACAGGCAGAAAAAAAATTATGTTGACAATAGACGGAAACCGTTAGAATTTCAGGCAAGAGATCGTGTTATGTTAAAAATCTCACCTTGGAAAGGATTCTTTAGATTTGGCAATCAAGGGAACCTTATTCCCCGTTATGTTGGACCTTTCGAGATTTTAGATTGAGTTGGTCCAGTGGCGTATCGACTCAAGTTACCGTCGCAACTTAGCAGTGTGCATGATGTATTTCATGTATCTAATTTGAAGAAGTGTCTTTCTGATGAAACAACTATTGTACCAATTGAAGATATTCAGGTTGATGAAAGACTTCATTTTGTCGAAGAGCCTATCGAGATTGCGGATTGGGAAGTCCATAAGCTCAAACGTAGTCGAATCAAGTTAGTGAAAGTAAAATGGAATTCGAGGCGTGGCCCAGAATTTACTTGGGAGCGCGAGGATCAGATGAGAAAGAAGTATCCCCACCTGTTTCCTTATGAGGTGAAAAAGTCTTAGTGGTTTATAATTTTAGGACGAAATTTCTTAAACCAGGGGAGACTGTGACATCCGGTATTTTTATGAACGATAATCTGTAACGGTTAGTATACTAAACTAGATTTATTTAATGCGTAAATAATTTAATATTTATCATTAAATTAATGTTGATTAAAAAGTATAGCATAGAGTGTTGTTTAAATGCGTGGATTTGCATTTGGTAAATTTTTGAGATTTCGGTACCGTTCGACGGTGTTTAATGAACGTTGGTGACAACTCAGTTAACGAATTTAGTATAATGCTTCGTTTAGCATAAAATGATAAATCATGAATGTATAAATTAAGTTAACGATGAAAACCGTGAATTTTGGTGTTAACTGTTAATTTTACTGACAACCGACTTTATCTGCGTTTTAGCTGGGTAAAATAGAATTAATTATTCAAATAATATTTAAGGTCATTATTTTTGACAAAAATTTGATCGTTTTGGTACGATTAAATATTCTATTAATTTTAGAATAAAAATCGTATTTTTATTAAATTTCCGGTACAAAGTTTATACACCGTAGGACTCAAATTATATCTGTTTTTATCAGTTTTTGGAATCATGAGAAGCCATAAGAGGACAAGTGTATACCCACTTGTCAAGTGTAGGTTGAAAAAATATCCTTGCAAATCTTTTAAAATCCTTTCAAATCTCCAACATCACCATCACTTTTTCTACCACACTCAACCTTCACTTTCTCTCCCTCATCTCTCTTTCAACGTCACTCTCTCTCTCTTTCTCTCTAATTCTTCATTTCAAAATTTTGCAAGCATCCATCATCCATTGTTGTTCAAGTCTATGTGTTCTTGAGTGATAGTTGGAGCATTTTAAGGCTTTGATTAAAGAAACCCTCCATTATTGATCATTTTTAAAGGTAAAACCTCTTCATGATTAAGTGGGTTTTTATTCTAGTTGTTCACCCAAACATTGAGTTTAGATCAAATGGGTTTTGATAATGTGTGTGTATGTGTGTGTCGTGAGTGTGTGTAAATATATGTATGTGGGTGTACCGTAATGTATGTAAATATGTGTGTATATGTTTCTTTCAAAATATACATACATGCCTACATGGATGAGTTGCTTGGATGATGATTTTAATCACATGCATGCATGTACATATACATGCATATACATGTATGCAGATGTGTAATAAGCTACCTGCATGAACATATATGTATATGTATATGTTTGTATGGGTGAGATGGTTACATGCATGAACACATATGTATGTATAAGTGGGTTTTGTTGACATGCATGTATATATATGTATGTATACATGATTTGATTTTACATGCATGCATGTGTATGTATAGGTATGTATGCATGATTATTTCAAGTATACATGGGCATGAGGATAATGTATATATATACATAAGTATATATGTGGTAGAAAACATGACATGCATGATGGTTGTATATGTATGCATGCATGGGTATGTATGTAACTTTTTATGTAGTTATTGAATTTGAAAATATAATAATAATAATTTCAATTTTATGAAATATATTAGATCTGATCTAAAAGTTGTAATATACTTAAAAATATAAATATTTTTGGTGGAAAATGAATAAGGAATGGTTATATAACTTAGACATAATTTTTATTACTTTAAAATGGATGTTTTGATAAGATAAAAACTATAAAAATAGATTTTTCTATAAAAATAATTTGGAACAGGTTATGTAACTATAAAAATAAATTTTATAACATATTTAAAGTATAAAATCAAGTGGTTTTAGAATTGTAATGACATAACGGTTATTGAGGACCGAAAATACGCGTTTTCGGCTATTTTTAACATATAAAAATAATTATTTTATGAATCTGATTGTGATCAGAAAAATTTATAAGTTTTTATGATAAAAATATGTAAATTTTAATATATAAGTGTTGTAAGAAAAATATAAAATGAAATACTTGAAAACTATGTCTAAAAGTGACGTAAAAACGTCGTTTTAACGCAAAATTTCGACATAAATTTGTGAGTGATTTTAAACAGAAAATTTTGAGTAAAAATAAGTATAAAATACTTGTTTTGAAGTATTAGAAGTCAATTAGGTCATAATGTATGTTGATGTGCTTGTATGTTGCGTTGTCGGTAAAATACGATGAAATTGTCATTTTTGACAAGTGGTTATAAATAATTAAGTTTGGAGTTAAAATAAATTTTTAACAAAGATAACTTAATTATTTGGATATAATATGACTTAAAAACGTTAACTTATGATTTATAAAAACTAAGTTCGAGTCACCAACGGGTCGTTTGTGTGAAAACTGTTTTCCTTAGTGGAATGTGTTTAAGTCTAGCTAAGTTGGGTGAACAACTTACATGATGGACTTTTATTTAAACTGTTAATGTGTCCCTTGGGTTTTAGGACGCTAGTGAGAACAGTCGGGTTATTTGGAATCTCTGTTGCTAGCAGGAACGCATTGAGGTGAGTTTCACGGCCCCTTTTTAACTGTTTTGTTTTTAAAATCGGGGGAGAAACTGCCTATGTTTTGGAAAAGGATATTTGTAATATTTATGCTTGTGTGGTATGTGATGGTTGATAGCTCTTGAGTAAGTGCAGTTGGGCCTGGTTCTCGTGGATTGTTCCCGAGTGGTTTTGCGCATTGATAATTTTTGTGCCCGCAGTCGTAATCATTAGTCTCGCGAGGGACCGCAGGATATATTGGTAGATCTATCGGGCTTGACAACCCACTCCCCGGCCAGGTGTCATGGTCCTTGAGTAACGGGAGAATATATATTGCAGGGAGTCTGCTCGTTGGTTTCGGTTTGATTATGAGCTCATGGTGTCTATCGGTTCGTAGGACCTAGCTAGTCTACGAGATGTTCACTAGCACATCATTGAAATATTACCTTCTTTTCCTTGATAAACTGTTGAAATGTTTTATTATAAAACCTGTGAACTCACCAACCCGTTTGGTTGACACTTGTTTTTAAATTTGTATGTTTCTCAGGTAAGTAGCATTGCTGTTTGGGGAAAGGAATAACCGGTTCTTGAAAGCGAGCGTACTTGAGATATTTATCTGGGACAGGTTATCGAATTGATGGAACTGATGTTTTTTTTTATAGACTGGATGTTGAACTTGTAGTGTTTAAATAAATTTATCGATGACTTTTATAAATAAATATCCATGTTTTATTTAAATCGTTCGCTTAACTTATGCTTTTGTTAATTACTGTCGACACTAAGACTCTGTTAAGACTTCCGCTTGACAAATGCCATATCATCACCTTCCACCATAAGGGATAGCGGAACCTCTATTTTCACACATAAAACCATAAACCACCTAGTTTCCATCCCATGCATGCAATATCACCTATTTCAAAAAAAAAAAATCTAATTTTGACTGGTGGATAACCTTAACCATATTTTGTAAAAGGACTAAACTCGTAATTTTTCGGGATCATATTTTATTTTATTTTTTTAATAGTTGAGATGTTGTGATGGCTCAAAATTGTTTTAAGTGTAACACCAAGGAAATAGAATGCTTAAACTGGACTCTAGAGGGAAATACACAAAATATGTTTGTATAAGAACATATAGGTGGTGTTTGTTTTTATGAAAAAGAGCTTCTAAACCTTTTTTGCCTGTGTCCTGCAGACCACGGGCAGATGAAGAGTGTTTGTTTTTTTAAGACTTTTCATTAAAAAAGGTCTTTTTGTTGCAGATATGTTACAACTGCTTCTCAAGTCTTCAAACCTCTTCAAGGTTTTATAAAAACCATGCATACCCCGTCTCCTCTCCCTTCCCGCATAATCAATCAAGCCCTCCATCCTAAATCGTCGGCGCTTCACCACCAACCACCTGCTCCTCCCGGCGGCTGGTCGTCGCTACACAAGCTCGTCGTCTGCAGTCCCGGCCTCGTTCACTCTGGCGTACTCCTCAAAGCTAACATGTTTCAAGTAAGCAATTCTCGATCAAATGATTCAAATCCTTCATGTTCCACTGTTGATGATGATGATAAGATCAAAGAGACTATTGTTGTTGTTCGTAGATCTGATTGTTCCTGGTCTTTGTACCATGATTTGTACATAGAGGATGATAAGATCAAAGAGGCTATTGTTGATGATGATGATAAGATCAAATCCTTCGTGTTCCACTCTGTACGATGTTCCTGTTGATGATTTGTTCATGATCTGATTGTAAAAAGATTATTTAAATATCCATGTTGAAAAACTCTTTTAGTTTTAAAAAAATCAGTGTATTTAAATTTCAGATTATTTTAACAATTTGCAAACGTTAAAAAAAACAGTCTTCTTTTTACAGGCTACAGACGTTTAGTCCATCTCTTCTACTGCAGATGTGGTCCGCAGACTGCAGACGATTTACCTCTTCAAAAACAAACAGCACCATAGTCTTAAAAAAACACGCAAAAACGTCATTAAAGCAAACAAGAGAAAAAATTAGTAAAGTCTGCATGAGATTAGCAATCAGGGTAAAGGTCCAACAACCAATCAAGATTCGTGGCAAACTTTGTAAAGTGATACGTAGAGAAAAAAGAATAAGATATGGACACTAAAGATTTGATATCAAATTTGAATATGAAAATATGATAATGACAAGTTATATCATGATCACTATCATCGTACTCAATATATCTCACCATTAGCAATTATTGCATTTTGGATTGAAATAAGTAACATTATGACATAGTATTCGATTGAGATGAGTAACACCTTAATACAAAGCAGGTCAAGATCGGCAACTTAAAAACCATGTGAACATAATGGATTTCAATAGGTAAGAATGATCAATAGTATATTTAATAAGAAAATCATTAAAAGTTATTCAAATAAACTATTTGATTAGTTACAACTCGTTTTAACTTGTGCGAAATTGATTTTTTTTAAAACGACTTGTTTTAAACCCAAACGGATTTTGCTTAAAACCCGTCTTGACCCGCACACATCATAACCCACACCCGTTCTAACCCGTTATCCAACCCAACCAGCCCATTTTGCGAGGCATAGTAATATGTAAACCTTACCTCTACCCCATATGAATAGAGGTTGTTTCCAATAAGGCCCTCAGCTTATTATATCCAAACAACCCAACACTTTTAATATTATTTTCACAAAAATTATATAAAATAACGTTAAAATAGTGCAAATTTACTATTGTCCCTTAAAGATCAACACACACACAGAGAAATATATATATCATATGCGCGTACCGTAAATGAGACTTCAATTGTACCATGATCTTAACTAATATTGTTCTTTTTTTTTTATAATTCAAATAAATACAATTTGTCACTATCACATACATCTGCCCCATCACCGAACATATATAAAACTAGTTTGTATGAGATCGAGAGTGATATAATGCTTTTTATCATTGATCGATGATGTTTCCTTATCAATAAAATTTGACATGCCATGAAACGTGACGATATTTGTAATTTACTTTCTCTTTAAAAATAATTATATGTTTTAACAACGATTACATTAACAAGAAGATTGTTATGATGATGATCTAATTCTTTTAGATAAAAGTATAAACATTTTACTATATTCAGCCCATTAAACTCATAAACCTTTTTCGCTTACTTGTTTAAAATTACTAAAGATAGAATATGACCCAACTTGACCCATTTACCTATAAATGAGTCGATATAACCCACTTTGCTTTACAAGCCTCTAACTGCATCAATGGCGTGTGACCGTGTAATTCTTGCTAAAAAAATTATGCTCACTCACCTTGATAAAAGGTATAAACACATGATAGGCACATTATCCATGAACTAAATAAATATGTTGCAAATGATATTTATTGAACTAAAACACATCAAATTCAATTTCCTTTAATAACAAACTAATTTATGCTATGATATTAAAGAAACGGAACAGGGGCACCTTGCTTCTTGTTAACAATAGCCATTGCCAGATACCGAGTACCCATCCCGATAGGTGTCTGCTCATTGGGACCTTCCCAAAATGGGGCGTCACCGTCCCCCACCAACCGCCAGTACCCTGTTCTCAGTGACTCGGCTTGTTCATCTGTGCAGTTTTGCAGCAACGCTTCCACACGAAAATTTATCCCAAGATTACCAAGAAACTGAGACTGAGTGATGGGTCCGTATGCACACACATCTTCTGCAAATTCATTTCAAAATTATATTTATTGGTATTTCTAGACTATAAAAACAAATTTTCATAGGTGTAAATTGCATTTATTTATGCATGATCACCAGTAAATAATGTCTACCTGAGACTTCCTCAGCAGAGTTTTTGATTGCAGGAAAGTCAACATAAGCGCTTAGATCAGCAGAACCAGGATCGTCCAGAATATTAACAAATTTATGTTTTCGAATTGCCTATAAAAAAGGAACACTAGTATTTTATTCAAAATATTTGGATCATTGTATAAAAAAAGCTATTGTAATCAAGTTTGATAAATCAATTATTAATGAAATCCAAAAAGATGGACAAAAATGTGTTGATGGGTCAACCCGTTCATTTTGCCATAATAACTAGAGATCTAAATGAGGCAGAATTTATTGAAATCTTGTGTAGCATTTGCATCGTTAGAAGAGCAACAGACCTGAAGGCTGTCAGAGACTATTGCATCCAAGCCATAATCAATTATAAGCGCACCACCGCCATCACTACTTATTCTTTTGGCAATAGTTTGTGTCAAATCCATTGCTCGGGGGCAAACCTCAACATGTTCCAGTTTAGTCAATTCCTCGGTCCGGGCCCACTTGAAACGTTTTAGAAGATAGAGTGTTGCTGGTGTAGGTTGGGGTGAGAGCACAATACGGAACCTGAAGAGTGTGTACACAAAAGGAAAATAATTATTAAATCATTTTTGCTTATATAAAAAAAATAAAAACATATACTTTGAATCTTCTCCAACATCAATCATTTTTTCACACCAGCCACGGGAAGCTTTCTGGGAAAAACAATAAAAAAGTGAGTGACAATGTAATTACTAGCACTGCAAAACAATGAACACAAACATTGAGTAATTCTCTTTGGCTTGTTTATAATCCAAATTCACAAAGATATTCGCAAGGTTGATGATAATCCATTAATTTTCTCCTTTTTACTTATTTAGGGGTATTTTGGGATTTATTCATTAGTGGAAGACTTCAATTGAACAAATGACAAAGTCAAATATTTACCATATTATTCTATTATAAGAATGAAAAAGAAAAACGAGAAAAGATAAGATAAGATAATAGATCCGATATGGAGAGTGTATCTAAAGATCACTTGGCCAGAACCATTCATAACCCGTAGGAAATAAGATTTAACAAATTTGGAAAAGAGGAAATGTAGTGGGGGAATGAAGTACCTTTTTATTGCAAGTATTTTGCAACTAAATACTAACAAAAAAATAACCTTTTTCAAGGGGGGAAGCTATTTAACATAGACACAGTCACACAAGATGCATAAAACTAAAACAATCTTGTAAACTGTAAAGGGCTTGGAAAGATTCAGAATTTCTTTTAAAGAATCTCCAACATGTTCTAAATACAGTAGACAGTGAGAAAATATAGGAACATGCATAAGAAAAAAAGATAAACAGCGTAAGCAACTGCATAAACCTGAAATTGATAAACTGGCAAGGCATCAAAGAATTCATGGGCAATAATAATTGCTGGCACTGCATAAAAAGAAATGATGAAGTCAGGGAAGGAAATGATAAATTAAGTATCTACATTTGAATTTTCATCACATACTTATACTTTCATATTTCTGAATGAGAAAAAGCTCACACACCAAGGCACTATAATTTACAAATTCTAATACAAATTAAATTACAAGGTCAGTGGTCAAATTTTTTTTTTTCTTTTTGTTATTTGCACTCACTACTCAGATCCCTAGAATTAATTCAACCTTTTTTTTAGTTCTCAATCTTGCTTTTTTATTTTTGTAACTTTTTTATTACCTTTAGTCCATCTTTCTTTCTCTATTTTATTTTTTCTTAACTTTTTCGTTATTTGTGCTCAAGTTCCTGAATTAATTAAATTTTTCGTTTCGTTCTTAATCTTTCTTTTTATTTTCTTTTAAGTTTTCTTTATTGTACATTAGTCCTTCATCTTTCTTTCTTTGTATTATATTGTTTTTTTTTCTTTTGTAAACCTCAGTTCATCTGCTAGAACCTTTAAGATCCATCCCTAAGCTTTGTAGAATGTCGTCTTGACCTTCTTTAGGTTTTTAGAGTTTAAAGTTTATCCTTACACTCAATGTCAAAACTTTTAAGATCCACTCCTAAACTTTTAGGTTTCATCCATAACACTTTTAATCTATCAACTTTCAAAACTTTTAGGTATTATGCCTAAACTTTTTCAAAAATTTTAAATCTTGCTACAAAACTTTTAGGTTTCATCCCTAGACTTTGTAAAATATCTCTTTGACCCTAAGCTTTTAGGCTTCATAACCAAACTTTGTAGGATGTTACTTTCACCTCCTCAATTTTTTAGAGTATAGAGTTTATCACTAGACTCAATTTGCACCGGCAAATCGACCACTTTAAATCATCCAACTTTACAAACTTTTAAATGGAGGTTATAGAGCTTCGGATTTACCTCTTTTATCCCATAAGTGCTCCCTCTCTGCTTTCGGGGTTGACACTTTCACCCCCAACTTTCTAAAACTTTGTAAAATGTAATTTTGACCTCCTTGAATTTCTAAAATTTCAAATTTATCATTTTCATTCCTTAACCTAGAAAAACTAATTTCTTGCATGCTTTGTTTTACATACGTGTCGGTATAAAATCAAGTTGATCCAAGTTATGATGCAAACTTTTTTCAAAAACAAGTTGAGTAAAATAAAATATGTTTTCGAATATATTTTATGTACATTATCGGTTGGTCTTTGTTTCGACCTAAATTTTGTTAGGAAATGAATTCGGTCAAATATATTGTGTTTTTGGCAGTCTAAATTTGAATTACTATACGTTTCAACGCCACCGCAACGCGTAACAGGTAAAATTACTAGTTATATCATGTTTAGGAATGATGAGAATGTCATATTAACTGTATTTAACAATGTCGAACAAGTAAAGAGAAGAAAATATATATAATGAGATATAATAGTTTTTTCATATTTAAAATTCTCTAAAATTTTGAGAATAAGCTGGATGCATGAAAAGCATACGCTAATCAGTTGGCTGGATATTATGGGAGTGACTTCAAAGGGCTTACGAATGAACACATTTGATCACATGGATATCAGTAATGCTCTCTAAAATTTTAAAATACTACCTAAAACAAGAAATATGCAAAAAAAAAAATGCAGCCCATAGATATAGGGAAGAGGTTGAACTTAGGAACAACATTGTAAAGCATTATCAACATTCAACAATACATAAAAATATCATTACCTCCAATTGGAACTTCCTCAAGGGTTGAGTACCATGATATGGGTGTTCCTGTGAATGTGGTGGCAGTATTTTCATCAGCACCATCTTCATGATTGCATTTCAAGGTTGTCTTTTGGATTTTCTTTAGAGCAGGACTCACTTCAACCATGTGTATGTTTATGGATTGTATAAAGTTCTCAAACTTTGAAGCACCCTATGGTAGGAAGTGGTTTTTTATTAGTAATCATGTTCCCATGTTATCAACGAAGACATAGCATGGCAAAAGTTTAACGAAGAAAAATTAAGCATGAAAGTAGTAAAAACGTATATCAAACATAGAACTATAGAAGTGCAATACTCGCAGAAGATCAGCCATGAGAGTTCCTCTTCCTGGCCCAAGCTCAACTAGATTAACCCTATTTGGTTGGCCCATTTGCTCCCACAAACACATTGCCCAAACACCAACCATCTGAAGCATTAACGACACTTAGATTAATAACAGAACAGTTTGTGGTAGAACTTAATTTAGGAAACACAATTGTGTGAATGGCAACAACAACTTAAGAAAATGGGTACTGCTGCAAAAGTGCAAATTACCTCTCCAAACATTTGGCTTACTTCAGGAGAGGTTATAAAGTCTCCTTCTGCACCAAAAATATCCCGATTGATATAAAACCCAGCCTTGGGATTTATTAGGACTTCCTCCATGTACTCAGCAACAGATATTGGACCACCTCTAAACTGAAAAAACAGTCAAAACTCATTAAGAAAATGAAAACAAAGCCAACAACAAGAAATAATCAAATTACCATTCGCCAACAAACAAAATACTAAATTGCTGAATACTCCCTAAAATCCAAAAAAGGGCGAAAATTAACTTCTAAAGCCAAAAAGAATTTGGTGTTGGCATAAAAGAATTTGGAGTTGTGCAAGTTGTAGACCGTTATGTTAAGCATCATAAACAAGCAATATAAATCAATTTGTTGTGTTACACTTGTAAGAACATCAGAGTAGCACTGTCATACACTGGTTATGATCCAATTGTGTGCATCCTAAGCTCTGGCTTATTTGGATTTCTATTTCAAAACCAATTAGCTCTAAAAGAGGAATCATGCTTGAATCTCCATCACTATTGTACTCAATATATCTTATCATTAGCAAACCTAAGGTAGAGACTGAGGAGGATAAGACGTAGACAGTCTTACCCCTTCCTGTAGGAATAGAGAGGTTGCTTCCAATTAGAACCCGGTTCATGATGCCTGATTGGCCATGCATCAATGGGCAAAATGCTTGTAATTTTATTTGAACAAAAATTAAGTAAAATAACTTTTATCTCTCGAGGGCCCACCGCAAACAATCTACTAATAAGATATCTCATGCTTGAATCTTGAAGATATAAGATATTAAGCAACTTAGTCCCAACAATCTACTAATAAAAAGAGTGCTATTGGCTTGTGTAAGTTGATGAAAATCACTTAAGATGAAATCTTGCATATATGTATGAATAAGATTAGTTAATATAACAAACAATGTTTCATTCTTCAACTCAACTGATATATATAAAAACCAAATAATGACAACAAATTCGATATAAATTGAGAGTCAGAGGCACAATTTAAACCTTAATTATGCTTTTAAGATGCTTAACAAGCTCAGAATCTTCCGAAGGTTCATGTGAATGCTCTGCAACGACGACAAGTAAGTTAAGACACATCTCAACTGAAATACGTATAAAAATAAACAAGTAGACAGAAGTTGAACCAGGAGGATTGTTCAATCCAGACCGATCTACAGATATAGTAGCGGAGGGTTGAGAAGCGTAATCATCAGGAAAATGAGCGTCCGCCGTTGGGTCGACGGAAGTTCCCACCGGAACTTGAGAAGATGCCGTTGAAGAGGAAGAACATTGACGGAAAGAGTCACCGGAAGCTTGCCGGCTGAGGAGGCAACGACATCTTTGTGCGAATGAAGGTTGTGTTATGAATCTTCGCAGCATTTCGACGCAAGGTTGCGGCTTGTTCTCCGAGCAAATAAATCTTAAATCAAAGCACTATCAAAATGATAGAATGACTTGTAATATTATCGTTAGTAAGCATGAATTGGGGATGTAGCTCAGATGGTAGAGCGCTCGCTTAGCATGCGAGAGGTACGGGGATCGATACCCCGCATCTCCAATGAGATTTTTTGTTGACTGTTTGTGGGTAAAATATCTAAATCATAACCAGATGAAATTGGGCTGTCATTTTTTACTCGAACCCAAAAAGTCTATTACCTGAATCTAGAGGTACACAAAAAAAAACGGTTACCTGAACAGAACCGGTTCCAGACCGGTTATTCCTACCGGTTTTAGGGTTTAGGTTTAACCATCGGTTTAAGACTGGTTCCAACACTATTTTCCAAAAACTAGTTAGTAACCAGTTAAAGCAAAACCAGTTTTTTTGATCGGTTAGAAACTGGTTAGGGTTAAAAAAAATAGTCGTTTTTCGTAGACGTTGGAAAAAACTAGCCGTTGTAGACCGGTTAACCAGTTGGGTGAAAATCAAAAACTAGTTGTTTAAATAGATGGGGGTGTTTTAGTTTAATCACATAACATCTATTCTTCTCTTTCGCTCTTAAACGCTCGAAAACGATACAAAACGATCTCTTACTCTTAATTCATGACAAGAAACCTAAACTA
This sequence comes from Mikania micrantha, assembly GCA_009363875.1. Taxonomy (NCBI): domain Eukaryota; kingdom Viridiplantae; phylum Streptophyta; class Magnoliopsida; order Asterales; family Asteraceae; genus Mikania; species Mikania micrantha. The sequence goes on from CM018691.1 coordinate 123,446,162, forward strand.
CACGGACTAAAATGACAGATTCCTGGATTGTGAGGAACAGGGGTGGTATTTATAGATTTTTAGAGGTCTGGGGCTCGTCATGTACCGCCAAGGACAAAATAGTTGAGTCCAGGTTCGAGATTTGTCGTGTACCGTCAAGGAGAATTTGATCGGTCGTGACGTACCGCCACGTGTTTCGGCTGAATTCAAAATTCCCGCACACCCGTCGCTTACCGCGATGAATTTCTCCGAACTCCGTCACGTACCGCGAAGGGTTTGGTTTTCAAATTTTTTATTTCGTTTTTCTGGTTCCTCTTGTGTTCGATTCGTATCGTTTGTTCAGTGTTCTCTTACATACTAACACGTAAGCACGTATAAGACATATTTGTTTGTTCAAGTTTCGTTGTTTTGTTAGTTCACAAACGTTCGTGTAGCAAGGCTCGTGTGTAATTTGGTAGTTCTTCGAATTACCGATTCATGATTGCTTGTTCTCGACTTTGTGAAACGTTTGACACACTTGATTAATCATAATCAATGTGTAATGTACAATTAGATAATTCCCTGAACTATCGTTTCACAATTGTTTGTATTTGACTCACTTAATTAAACATAATTAAATGAAATGCAGGGGATATGAATGTGAATAAGTAACTTGTGTGTTGCCATTTACCTGGAATTGCCAGGTGTCACATCACCCCCTTGTTGAAAGAAATTCTGTCTCGAAATTTGGTTGTTGCCGGTGGTGTTTGAAAACAAAATTTTCGAGTTGTCGCGGCAAGCTAACCCGGCGCTTCTGGCTGTTGATTGTGGCTGTTGTTAAGGTTAGTGGGTGAATGGAGATTGGGATAGTTCCTGTTGGTGGGTAGTTATTGGTTAGCAGGAAAGGCTCGAAGGCCTTCCTTGGGTGTAGAAAGCCTTGGCCGAGAGAAATAGAGGAGAACTGATGAAAGTTGGGTTTGTGGAAGTGTTGCTTGAACCATCATGTGTATTTATAGTAGTTGGGGGTACTTGGGAGGGATGGTAATTGGAGGGAAACCGAACCGATTGAATTTGAATGGATCTTTATGACTTGGTTTGTTGAGATATGATAGGTGTACCATCTTTTAGGGGAGGATGGCTGCATATTTAGGTTATAAGAGAAGTGTCTCTTTTCTTTGAGAGATTTGACATCCTTTGACTATCTAGAGATGCTTAAAAAGAAACGGTACCATGTTTTCTTAGATTCTTTGGGAAGCCTTAATCCTTACATGGAAGCAGTGGTTGGTTAGATTAAGTTCATCTTGTTATATTTGATGGCACGTGGTCCGGTTATATGGAGAAGAAAAGAAGAAGAGAAGGGTGTTTGTGGACCATCATTATGCATGTGAATATGTGTGTGTATATATAAGTTGTGAAATTAAACACTTTTATACATTCATACGTGTCCATCATATCCATATATATGATTGTTTATTTACTAGCATCATGAGCTTTTGGACAATGACATACACGCCCTGATGTATCCCGCCGTTGGTCGGGGTGTGACACTTAAAAGATTTACCCAAATTATTCCGTCAAGATGAAGCCAAATCTTGGATTTTTTTAACATCAATGTAACACATTTAAAACACTTTCTTCTTTTACGAGTTTGCGTAAATTCATCACTATTTAAAACATAATATCGTCATAAGTTTTGGGTCTAAAATACTATTGTAAGTCAAAAACTTATTACGATGTTACGTCTAAAACGGTGACGAATTTACGCAAACTCCCAAAAGAAGAAAGTCTTCTAAATGTGTTATATTGATGTTAGAAAAATCTAAGATTTGGCTTCATCTTGGCGGAGTTATTTGGGTTAATTGTAACATCAGTGCCGGACGCGTGCCGAAACAGTGATCGCAACAGTAAACACGAACAGTAATTCAGGTACACATTACGAGAAACTATGTTTATACTATTAATGCAAATGGATTAACATGAAACTATTAAACGATTGTCTGAACCTGACTAAAATCTTAGGATTTAACAGTCAGAAAACATGTCAGACAACACAGCGTTGCAACATAAATACTTGATGTGATATGCTTTGGTGTAAACGTATGTGAGGTTAAACAAAACAAAACTATAACAGTTGTTGTTGCGGAATGCTAAACCGATGAGTTATTCGTATAGGTGACGATCTGTACGAATGATTTTGATAGTTTAACGTTCTGAAATAATAACTTAACAGTAGAAAACAAGAATCAGAAAGCAAAACCATCGTCGTGTTCGTTCGAATGACGATTCGAACGAATACGCGCGATGGTGACGTGTTCTGACGAAACGAAAACGATGAACGATACGAACGAACATGAATTAAGGAAATAAACTATTTCCTATTTTACAATTTTGAAACTCATCATAAAAGAAAACTAAACATGACTATTTTAATAAATCGCGAATAGATAACCGAAACACGTAAAAATATTAAATCCGATAAATAAATTAACATAACGATACTTAAAATAATTTCTAAAAATATATTTGTAATTTAAACGTCATAAAATAATCCTTTGTTTTTAAAATGACGAAAAACGCGCGTTACGTTCCGGAAACGTAACGAAAACGCGAACCGAACTACGAAAACGAACCCGAACTCACTCGGGGTATAAATACCCTAAATGAGTTCAACCAACTCATTTTTCTTCTTCTCCTTCTCTCTCAAAACCCTAATTTCCGGATTCAAGCCTCCACCACCATTTTTGAACTTCAAAAGCTCATAACTTCCTTGTTTCTCAACAAAATCGAGCCATTCTTGAACCCAAACGAAGATCTCGACCCCCTCTACACGAAAGTACAACCGATCTAGAAAGATATCCACTGAAATTTCAGGTAAAGAGCTGCAAAGGTAGCGAAAATTAGGGTTTTCGCATCCCTTTTTGTTGAACCATCTCTAAACCGACTCCACATCATCCTTGTCGAGACTTACACCCTTGGAACCACATCCTATCACACGAAAACCTTACAGATCTTGATGGGGAACCACATGGGAAGAGGCTGGCCGAAGCATGCCTGCGGTTAGGTCGAATGGCCTAAGGCCGAAAGGCCTGGCCGAATGTCACAGTCGGTAGCCTCTCATTCGACCCCCCCTCATTCGAGCAAACCCATTCGGCTGGGGATGGTTCATTCGACAAAGTGGTTTCATTCGGCCACCTCTTCATTCGAACATGGTATTCGACCCACAAGCCAACCACCATGCCGACTTCTTTCGGCCAGGAAGCTGGTCCAGGAACATCTTCTAGGGTGTAGCCCAATAGATGGCCACTCATTCGCCTGGTGTTAAACCATTCGGCCAACCCATTTCTCTTTTGGCTAATCATGTCATTCGACTAGCACCTGCGCTATCAACTTCTTTTGGCCGATGGGTTGAGCCAGTAGCATCATACGGGCCATAGTGTTTTTAATTTGGCCCAACACCATTTCTTTCGGCCCACTGTAGCCCAGACCCCACATGCTTGATTGGACCCATGCAATATTGAACTATGACCACCAACATTCGGCCCAATAAGTGGTTGTGGCCCAGAGATATCTCATTCGGCCCATGATACATTTCAGGCCCATTTTGATTACCTTAGGCCCAACAGAAGCAAGCTGGCCCAACAGCCCTCTTTTGGCCCAGCCATGCGGCCCAACTAATTTATTTTGGCCCAGGAGCATTTCGGCCCAAGTCCATTCACATAAACCATCTAATTGGCCCACATACCAACTTGGTCCAATTGATTGATTCATGTGACTAACCTAGCTCAACATGTTTGTTTTGGCCCACAAATGCTTATAAGGCCCATAAGGCTTCCGTAGGCCCAACACTTTCACGAGACCACCTTGATTCGGCCCACACTCAATGGTTTGACCCACATGGATATTTTGTAAACAAACACGCTAAATCTACCATTATGGATAACATGCAAGAATAAGTAAATAAATACTACAAGGATGGTGAAAGAACCATGAAACAATGATGAAGCAAGGGATTTCAATAAACAAATGCTAAGTTTAAAGTGTAAAATGTAATTTTATACTTAGAAGTTGTAGAAACTTCAACTACTACAACATGACATAGTTCATAATAGTTATGTGACAAACCATTTCAGGTGAACACTAAGCCACAACAATATGTACTAAACTTAACTAAATGAGGTTAAGTGATAGTATAAACTACACCCATTGAATCAAGGCCGAACTATGACCAAGGCCGATCAAGGTTAGCCAACTTTATGGCTAACACATACGCACAGACACGAATCTCTACAAACTTATATTTACAACTTACAACCAACATGAAATCATATACAGGATTGTGAAAACAATATCAATTACAACAAAGAGCGCGTGCATTCTTGTTTGAGACTAAGTCAACTACAACAACTACAAGGTGAGTTCATCGTCCCTTTTCAAACTATTTTGATTTTAACTCGGGACTGAGAAGCATGTTATACATTTTAAAACAAATGTTTTAAATTTAACAAAATGCTTTTATACGAATTGTTTATCGAAATTATGGCAAGTGCTAAAGGCATAAGTTCAAGATTCAAACTAATACTATTTGATTATGCCAAGTGCTAAAGGCATAAGTTCACTATTCAAACTAATACTATTTGATTATGCCAAGTGCTAAAGGCATAAGTTCACTATTCAAATTAGTGCTACTTGATTATGCCAAGTGCTAAAGGCATAAGTTCACTATTCAACCTAATGCTATTTGATTATGCCAAGTGCTAAAGGCATAAGCTACTTGCTAATACTAAAGCTATGTGTTAATACCAAGTGCTAAGGGTATTTACTATCTGATGATGCTATTGTGGATGCTAATGCTATGAGGTTATGCTACAAACTAATACTATGAGTTATGCTAAATGCTAATGCTACGGGTTAAACTAAATGCTAATACTACGGGTTTATGCTACAAACTAATGCTACGGGTTATGCTTCATGCTAATGCTATGAAATTATGCTACATGTTAATGCTATGGGTTTATGCTAGATATTAATGTTAACACTAAATGCTAATGATGCTATGATGCTATGGGGATACTAAATACAAACATGCATACATACATACATACATATTGAATACTTGAAGCTATGGATACTATAAACTCTTGAATGCTATGTGATTGCCATGCTCAAACAACGGTTTGGCCTCTCAGTGCTTGCCTTACCGGTTGTAAATCTAGTACTTGTGCACAAGTTACGTAAATGCTGGAAACTTTGAATGCTATAAACTATTGACTATGGAAGAACAATAGTTGGTCTCTCAGTGCTTGCCTTCATGTGTTCTTCCTAGTCGGGACTTGAAGAACAATAGTTGGTCTCTCAGTGCTTGCCTTCATGTATTCTTCACAATCGGGACTAGAAGGCACCTACTATGGTCTCTCAGTGCTTGCCATAGGGTGTCCTTCATGGTCTGAAACGAGGAAACGAACTGATGGTCTCTCAGTGCTTGCCATGCAGTGTTTCCCAAAACTATTTACACACGTGAACAGTAACTAGGACGATATTGGTGATCCTTAGTTGACTTTGTGTCATCATGGGAATCCTCTATCTCCCCCTATGTTGCTAATTTCACATATAACTGGTATGGATTGATACTGAATTCCTTCGGGCATTCAGTTGTCTATTCTGGTGACTCTCAAGCTAAACTCACGGATGCTATGGGTAAACTTACAATCAAAATGCTTAAACTATGATGGGGAAACGAGATTGAAGGGTTGGTAAAATGCTTAATTATTATTAATAACAGTGTCATATCCGGATTAGTATGTGGTGGGATGGCGTCTGGGCGGGTTGTAGGCTCGACTCAGGGGTATGCCCTATATATAAGCATACCGATTTGGATATTACATGTGGAGTTAATAAGATTAAGGTTTTACCGAAAGGAGTTTTGTTAAAGCTATTTAAACTTATAAACTACATGAACTCACCAACCATTGTGTTGACCTTGTTTCTTTTACATGCTTTCTCAGGTGAAGGACAATTATAAGCTAAGGCTTCAGGATTTGCATACTAGGCTGCCCAGATAGAGGACCTAGTAGACTTTTGGGAAGCACATCTTTTGTTGATGATACACATTACTTTTGATATCTTGTACATATACAAGATATAAACATTTGATTCTTTTGTAGGTTTACTTAGTTAAATTGCTGAACATTGATGTTGTAATTTAACTTTGTAATCCTAGATTAATGTTAACTGTGCTTTAGATATTCTTAACATTGATGCTATGTAAACAATCTGATCAACACGATTATCACTCAAGATATCGCGCCCCGGGAACCTTCCGCCCGACGGGGAATCCGATCCAACCCCGCCGGCCCGGGGTGTGACATTAATGCTTTAAGAGTGTGTTATTATAAGAACACCACCCAGTATACACACACACACACACAGACACACACACATACATACAAATGTTTAATTGAGAATAAATATTATTTGAGAACTAAATTAACTATTTATAGTCACAAGATTTTTTTATTTTAAAATTAAATTATTTGAAAGTTACTTTTATGCTCCTATGTTACATATTTACTCAACCCTTATTCATAAAAAGATTTTAATTATATATTATTTTAAAATATAGGGGCATTTACATATTTTCTCTTCTTGACTTGCAAAATTACATATATTTTTCAAATCATGCTTTAAGAGCATTACATATTATGTATTGAAAATATGTATCTTGGTAAAATATGTAATTTTACAAGTTATGAAGAGAAAATATGTCATTCATTCTAAAATATAAGCTTATAATTTTTAAATCTTTACTATTTTCATTTACAACTTTTACGCAATGTTCCTGTGTTTTTCTTTAAGGAAAGAACCAAAAGAAAGCAAAGAAAAGGAAATGAAATGAAAGAATGTAAATCTTTCCTTGTAAATCGAAAAGAAAAGAAAATCAGATAATTTTGCCTAGTTTCCTTTCATTTTTCTCCATTTCCTTCCTTAAGTGAACTCAGGAACACAACGTGTTTTATTTTTATTTTCTTTCATTCATTAAATAAAACTCAAGAACACAAACATTATTTTCTTTTCTTTCATTTCTTTTTTTCTCCTTAACTAAACTTGGGAATATAATGTTAAATATTTATTATTTCTTATGTCACTAATAACTAATAATATCTAATATATGTTGAAATATTGAAAGATTGGATGGAATCTTTTTAATCTCAAAAAGATTGGTTGGGAATATTTTTACACTTAACATTAAATACAATGTACTCTTGTCTCCCAAATAGTAATGTTTTTTGTAGTATAAATACCATTTCAATGTAAAGAGAAAAATGCACCTCTTGTATGCATTTTTCATATGTTATACAATTCTCCTTCTCTCTAAAATCTCTTCTACCTTTCTCTTATAATCATCTCTAAAATATTGTTCAGGTGTGCTAATCATAGCTATATTATAACACGTTATCAGCACGAAGAGTTCTTATATCATAATTAAAAAGATCATTAAAAGCACAAATCATCCATCAAAGGTAAACATTTCATTAATAAGAACTTATACAATACTCTAAGAAGTTAACCACCATAATAAACAAAATAATTATTCAAGACTAATTATTATGGGCATTTGATAATCATGGGACTACTAACTATCTAACTTTTATATATGTATCTAACTTTTAGTTATTAAACTAACATTTCATTTTTATGTCAACTAACTTTGACTAATGTTATTAACATTTCATTTTTATGTCAACTAACTTTGACTAATGTTACTAACATTTATTTATGCATACTAACATCTTATTCTTATGCTAACATTTATTCATGTATACTAACATTTATTTTCATGTAGTATATTATATACGCTAACATTTGTTTCTATTTGGTAACAATTTTTTTCTTTACTCATATTCTTTAACTTTTAACCTACTAATTTTTTATTTATAATTATAATTTTTATACACGTACAAAGATCATTACCCATAAACAACCATATAGCCATTGCAAAAAGGGTTATATAACCGTTATCAACGGTTAATTTTTTTTCTATAAATAAACAAACTCTTTTAATATATAAAAACGTTTTATCTTATTCTCTCAAGCTTGCTCAAGATAATTTTTGAAGATGATTCACCCACTTTTGTTATTAATTAGCATAATGCTAATTCTATTTCTTTATTCTCTATCTCGACTCCTTCCTAAAGAATTTAATTTTTTCTAGTTATGTATCTTTTTGTAGCTTTATCATTCTATTGTATCGCAGTGTTTATTTATATATAAGGATTCTAATATTTATCTTTTTAATTGATTTATTCATGTTTAGCAAGAAAAAAATGTCAAATATTGCAAAACTTGAATTCTCAGCGTTAAACATCAGTGGAGAAAATTACATGGCATGGATGGCTCATTTAAAGAGACATTGAAAATCAGTGGGTGTTTTGGAAATAATAAACGTGAACAATAATTGTTAAGAACAAGAAAAAGCAAAAGCATATGTTTTTCTTCACAAACACATTGATGAGATGCTACAATTTGAATATTCAAATTGTGATGATTCTTCCGCTTTATGGAATGATTTGCAAGAAAGATTTAATCATCAAAAACAGTTTTTCTTCCAGCTGCTCTAGATGAATTGTCAAATTTAAGACTTCAAGATTTTAAAAAGGTGAATTATTACACATCTGCTTTGTTCAGAATATGCTCAATACTTTGATTTTGTGGGCAAAATATTACTGAAGAAGATATGCTTGAGAAAACTTTTAGCACTTTTCATGCATCAAACGCCGGCTTGCAAACGCATTTATGCGAGCAAGGATTCAAAAGATATTCTAGTCTAAATGCTCTACTTCTTGTAGCAGAGAAAAACAATGAAGTGTTAATGAAAAATCGTCTTCCATGTCCCACAGGGTCAATGGCATTAGCAGAAGCTAATGCTATTAGTCATAATCATGCTAAAAATTTTAGACATACACGTGGACGTGGGTGTGGGCGTGGGCATGGTCGTGGTCGTTTTGATAAAAACCGTTTCAACCATCCATTCAAATGGAACAATAATTATAACGGTCGAGGTCGTGGGCGTGATCGTAGCCAAAGAGCTAATAACTACCACAACCTACAAAATGAGAACCAACAATACAAGTTTCAAAATGAAGTTGATACATCTCAACATAATGAGAGTTCATGTTTTAGATGTGGAAGTAAAAATCATTGGTCGAAAGGCTGTCGCACACCCTCTCATCTATGCAAGCTATATCTAGAATCTCTTAAGTAAAAGAAGAAAGAAGTTAACCATGTGGACAAGTTCGATGATGCGAACATCGAACTGAATAACACAGAATTTTTTACCTAATTTGGAACTTTGAATGAATATATTATCTTAATAAATAAGTGTAACAATTATGTATTTTCTAGTTTAATGAGACTAAGTTATGTATAATAAAATTTTCTTGTTATGTAAAATATTCAATGGTTATGTTAAAATTTTCGTAATATCTCATTATTTTTCCTTTATTTGAATAATATCAAAGGAGCACTCATTCAAACAAGTGATGGAGATATGTGTATAGCGAATAGTGGTGCAACACACTCTATTCTGAAATCTAAAAAATATTTTCATGTATCGAAACAAACAAAGGGAACCATTAATACAATATCAGGTCCGACAAACTGATAGAAGGAGTGGGAAAAACAAATTTGGTTTTACCAAATGGTACAAAACTGTTAATAGAGAACACTTTGTATTTCTCAAAATCAACAAGAAACTTATTGAGTTTCAAGAACATATATCAAAAATGGGTACGACACCTAGTCAACTACTATTGACAATGAAAATTATTTGTATATCGTGAAAAAAAAATGTCATACTGGAAAATTTGTCAATGTTTAATTTTGGTTTGCATTATACACAAATACATGTGCCTCAAGCACATATGGTAGTTAAAAAGAAATGTTGTGATCCTGTTACCTTTAACTTATGGCATGATAGACTAGATCATTCAGGATTTACAATGAAGAAAAAAATAATCGAAAATACAAATGGACATCCATTAAGAGATCAAAAGTTACCCCAAATAGATAAAATACCATTATGTGTGTCACACCCCCACCTCTCGTCACCTGTGATGATGTCACACGTCACACTGAAGAGGTTGCGGAAGCATAGTGGTGATGTCTCAGAGATAAGGGGGTGACTTACTTGAACCGATATCACAACACACAAATTAACTTAGAATAAATACATCACAAGGGTTTCGTAGTTACATCAACTTAACAGCTAGGTTTATTACACAATCTGGTACATTTAAGTTCAACTAAGTGAAGTGCATCCTCACCATGTCGTCACTGTTGTCCAGCAAAAATGTTGAGTTTAAAACGTCAGCACAAAGCTGGTGAGTTCGACAGTTCAATTTAAAACAATATGATATGATAAGTATGTTCTCCAAAAAGTTCAGTTCCAGATAACCATGGGACCCATATCTAGTTCCTTTCGGACAATCTGTGTTTTGATAAAGACACTACCCGTCGGTAAGTATCTTGATGCCTCATTATCTTAATGCCTATCACTAACATTAAGAAAGTGTTTCGGAAACAGGTAACAAGCATTCACACCAGGGGAGATGCAGTCCTTCCAGCAAATGGGTTGTCAGCCAATAGTACTATCAATGCTTCCTGTTCGGCCCCACATGGGTTCACTAGATACAGTTCAAGAGATGAGGACTTTTGATACTGTGATAAAGTTACTAACGGCAAAATCCCATGAAATCACACAAAAGTCACGTGAAATCACACAGATATCAGTGATACATATCATATGTTCAGAAAACAGTTTACAGAGTTACCCTGATGTGTGACACCCGGCAATTTTAGGTAAATTGCAACTCTTAAACTCTACGTATTTCACATTCATACTTGTTGTATTTCATTTAATTATGTTTAATTAGATGAGCTAAACACAAACACAAAACAATAGCTTGGACTATTATTGTGCATTACACGTTGATTAGGATTAATCAAGCGTGCAAACACTTCGTAGAACACGAACACAAACTATCGAAGATAATTCAAGGAATTATCGAAACACACACGAGACTCACGAACGTTGGTGATCAATCAAACTTATATGCTATTTGTATTTACGTGCTTAAACGAGCACTAGATGCTTTAGATAAACGTTAGGAATCATGTATGAGCGAAATCGTTTCAACGAAATCGAAAAACATGGAAGTGGACTCATCGCGGTACGCGATGGCCCCTCGGCGAGAAGCGTCGCGGTACGCGGAGAAAACCGGGAGTCGAGACTCCCGAATCCTGTCGCGATACGCGGCAAACAATTTTGATCGGCCTCCGCGGTACGCGGAGGCCATGCAGATCGAAATTTCTATTTAACAAGCCCCAATTCATTTTCATTCGGTTCTTCACTCATTTCTCCGAACTTCCACTCACCTTTGCGACCAAGCCCACCTGAAATCAAGCTTCAACCTCTGATTAACATCATTAGAAGCCATAGTTGGTGATTTGAAGCCATTGGAGCACAAAAGGGAGTTCTTGGAGGCCAACAACAAGCAAGAGGATCTTCATCAGCCCCTTGTAGCTTCTGTCAAGATCAAATCTCTTCACCAAGGAGCTTCTAAGGTAGTTTCTTGTGTTTACCTATAGTTAGATCGCACATGCAATGGGTGAAAACCCACATGCAACTCCATGTGACCATTGTGCACGATTTTGTTGGTGATTTGTTGAATAGATGTTATAGATTTACTGGTTTGATAATATTAGAATGTTAGATTTGAGTTTGATTGAGTTATTGGTAGGTTTGATGATGTTTTGGTGCACTTGCCATAAAAGGAAACTTCTATGTTGCAAGTCTTGGATTTGTGATAATCTAGACATGTTAGACATGTCTAGATGTTGTTAAATGTGTACTGAAGTGTTTAGAAACACATTGGGATATTTGATTTTGTCAAAAACTTGGTTTTGTAGAAACTTGCTATAAATGGAAACTTTTAGAAATCAAAAGAGGGCTTTTGATGTTTTAAAGTGTTTTGATGAACTTTGATTATTGAAATATGTTTAGAAATGATTTTTAACATATTTAGAAACTTCGTTTTATGAAAATGAGCTTTTAAACGGATACTTTCCAAATAAGGAAACTTTAATTAGGCAAAACGGCATAAATGACAATTTATGCGCAAATGACATGTTTCAAGAGTTTAAACAAGTTTTATAAACTTATTGGAAGTTATTAGTTTTATGAAATAGGATTTCATAATCACACTTTCCTAAATAGGAAACTTTCTAAAAAAAATAGCAACTTATGTGATTAGAGTCATAGGATGCATATTAGTGTCTTATGTGCGTCAAGGCACATAAACACAACAATCGTGTCACCAACGATTCGTCGAGTCAACACAAGTCAACACACACATACTCGGTTGAGCACACCGACACTTGGAGTTGTATGGAATACAACGCATCACAAAACACATACTTACACCTATATGATCATAGGTGCTTACTAGCAGGTGCTAGCTTTCGCAGACGCGAACACACGAAAACCGGAAACTGCACTACCAGGTGAGTTCACGGCCCCTTTTTATCTTTTCTACCTTTGGGGGAGAAAACATTGCATTACAACTGTTTTAGAAAAACAACAACTCGTTTTATTTACGTATGGACATGCTTTATCATTATATGTATATGTGTGGGCCCCTATCACAACTAAAAGTCCTCGCGATACTCCTCGGACCGTTAATAGCATAACGCCTAGCGTGGTAATCTTGAATAGTACTATTTGGGCCTGACAAGCCCCACTACACCCGACTGGAGGTCGGAACAGTGCAATATTGACCAACACTTTGCCATTGTCTGTGATAACATGGCGGGAGGCACAATCTGTCAGCTTCGGTACCATCCACAATATAATATAACTGTATTGACTAGCTATCAATCGATACTGCATTGTATGATATGTAAATCTGCAAAACTCTTACTTTAAACATTTTGATGTTTACTGCTTATGAAAAACCTGTGTTCTCACCAACCATTGTGTTGACCCTTTTACTCGCATGTTTTCTCAGGTAACTAAGGCACGCGCACAAGGAATCTAGGATGCTAGGATGGAGTCCATGCATCTACATATGTGTCTTAGGCTCTTAAACATTTACTATCATTTGTTATGTTATGACATTTTAAACATCTTTACTCGTTTCCGCAACTGTTGTTACTTATCATTTTGAAAACTATTTAAATAACGCTTCCGCAACTTACGAACTGTATTTGTTTTGAGATTGTATAACTTCCGCAACTCTGATTTTGCAAATCGATTTATCCATGTAATTGGATGTACGTATATAACCAGACATGTAGGTCTCGCATGTTGTGTGACCGGAGACTGCGATCCTGACAATCTGCCGTCGCTCGCGCCCCAGGAAGGGACGGGATTTCTCGGGGTGCGACAGATTGGTATCAGAGACTCCGGTTATTGCGAATTAGGTTTGCATTTAGTGAACTTAGTCTATAACCACTAGTCTCCACACAACACATAGTGCTTAGTATTAGTACTACTTGTATACATTATCGTACATATACACAACTCACTCATTTAGTTGTGGCATTAATGTCATCACCACCTATGCACGCATTCAACTGGAAGGAACAAATTGTTCCTACACCTTCAGTATCAACACTATCGGTAGCAGTTGAGTTACCAAAATGAACCAACTATCACCCGGACGCAGCACGTCTGAGTCATCGCAATAGGAGCAGCCGGTACGCATATGCTACATCACCGGTGCCCGAATCGAAGAGGCGAAGACAGAAGCTGATCGGGGATGAAACTATCGTAAGTCAAGGGATGAAATAGGCCTTGTGGCTCAATCATGATTGGAAAAGACATTGATTCTCTTTCCCGCTCTCAAACAACATTCTCGTAGCCCTTTTGTACTACAACACCTACTACTTGCAAGGATAACACGAGGAGATACCAAACTCGACTCCTTGTCACTCTTAGGATACCATCAAACGGGCAGTGTCATCCTAACATTCACACCATGAGTGTCCCACACTCAGTGACATGAGGAAAACACACTCGAGCCAAATAGCTATCCTTATAGGACCTACGAAAGATCCTATAATATCATTCAACTCACGTAACTATCCCAAGTGTTAGTTTCGATAGGCTATTCAGCCATACCTCATATGACTCTTGTTTGAATCTTGATGTCATGAATAAACTCTGAATCCAGTAAAACCTAATAGCTCTAAGAAGGAGGAGCTAGAATTCCTATGTAAGGTAAATTGACGATCATGGTGCGCAACATAATCGTGAATTTACAGGTACGCATGAATTCTGGCAAATTCTATTATGAGTCTATTTCCAAAAACACATGCATTGACATTCGCTTATTCCTCACCCTGATGGGTGCAACGGAATTCAAGCAACGTATCAAGATTACAACATAGCATTCATCAAATTCCCAGCCATAGTTCGAACTACCATATATCCACAAAGACCTCATGCTGCAACTTTACACTTCACATGAAGCAACGTATCAAAATTTCTGATAAGGACCATGACAAGGATCCTGAGGAGGACCCCTTGGAAGAGCCACCCGACAATACATTTCTCATACCAGACTCACTTGAGCCTGAGAGGCAGTGTCTTGAGTTGGATTGACTCGTGACCTGACCTGGGCAAACAACCGAATCGAGTGTCTTGCAAAGGAACTGAGATATACGAATGCCCAATAAGCAGTACCTTGTAGCGTAGTCAACAAGCTGGGGCGGGATATAACCCAGTTGATTTCAATATTCCAGGCAGTCGAAGACCGGGCTGCCATCGCTAAAGCTAGAATCGAAGAGCTGGAAAACAAGGTCGTCGGTCCAGTCCCACAAGAATCTGACACTAAGGAAGAGGAACCAGTGTCGGATGCTGATTCTGATTCCACTATCGATAATGCCTCCGATTAACTTAGCATAGGCCTGGTAGAGACGAGTTTTGAGTTGCGTCTCTTTACTCGAAACTTTGGAATACTAGTGTCTTGGGTATTAAATGAATTGTAACCAGTACGACTTATTAAATATCAAGACTAATAACTGTTATTGAAAATTTTGCCTATGCCCATCAATACATGTTTTCCTACCGTATCAATCACACGCTACATTAGTCATTAGACCTATACTAACACTCATTCTCGCTATGAAGATCATGGCTGGAAGACACGAAGGACGCAGGAACGCAGTAGGACGAGGAAACATTAACCTCACTGCAACAGAACTGAATGCACTCATCAACGAGCGAGTTGATGAAGCACTAGCTGCACGAGAGAATAATCGTAACCAAAACCCACCGAACCCAGGAGCAAATCCTAAACCACCCCACTGCACATTCAAAACATTCTTAGACTGCAAACCACATCCTTTCAATGGAACGGAGGGTGCTGCCGGTCTCCTCCGATGGATTGAGAAATTGGAATCGGCTTTCATCATGAGCAACTGTAGGGTCAATGATCGTGTGAGGTACGCAACAGGAACCTTAGAGGGAGCGGCCCTCACTTGGTGGGACACAAATGTTCAAACCATAGGATGGGAAACATGTAATGCTCTACCCTGGGAAGAGTTTAAAAGAATGATGAACCACGAATATTCCCCTCACGACAAAGTTCAGAAATTAGAAATGGAATTCCAGAACCACCGGATGATCGGTTCTGAGATCGAGGCATACACTTCCCGATCTTATGAGTTGGCACGCATGTGCCCAGAAATGGTGACCCCAGCCTACAAACATCTCGAAAGATACATTGAGGGATTGACACCAGAGGTTCGGGATATGGTGCTATCCGCTGACCCCACCACCTTGCGACAAGCCGTTTACTTAGCTCATGAACTGACTGATACGGCAGTTATTCAAGGACTATTACCTCCACCTGGATCAGTAATCAAAACCACCGACAACAAACGCAAATGGGATAACTCTCAAAACGAAACCCCCACTCTACAATCACCCAAACGACGTAAGGGTACCTATGCTGGCAAAAATCCAAAGTGCAACAACTGTGATTATCATCATCAACGAGGACCGTGTGAAAGATACCGGTGCCAACGTTGTGGAAAGTTAGGTCACACAGCTGAGAACTGCAGGGGTGGACTAGTGACCAAAATCCCACGGCCACAACAGCAGCTATACAAAGCACCAAAAGGATGCTTCGGATGTGGAGAGCCAGGGCACTTTAAGAGGGACTGCCCCCATGTGAAAAACAGTGGTGACGAAGTACCGAAGAGTTGCTTCGAATGTGGAAATCCAGGTCACATCAAAAAGGACTGCCCGCATCTGAAGAACAACAACAATAACAAGAACAACAATGGTCCGATGGGACAAACCCTCGTGATTGGGACTACTGAATCCAGAAATGACCTTAACCTTGAAACGGGTACGTATCTCTTAAACGGTCATTACACTTTTGTATTGTTTGATACTGAAACTGAGGAAAGTCTTATATTTAAGTACCTTAGAAAATACTTGTCATAACCCCAATATCCTTAAAGGCTAAATACACCGTGGAATTAGCTGATGTTAAACTGATTGTAACTGAGCACATTCAAAGAGAATGCACTTTAAAGATAGCAAACCATAAATCTTAAGAACGACCTCATGCCAGTTACATTAGGCATTTTTAAGATAATAGTGGACATGGAATGATTGTCTAAAAACTAAGCTAAAATCGTTTGCCACGACGAGGTTGTGCGCATACCTCTCCCTAGTGGAGAAACCTTAGACATCAACGGTGAATGGAACAACACTCCTCTGCCCCCATGTGGAAGTGGGAACAAATCTCCATGGACGTCATTACCAAATTACCACGTACTCCTTGTAGAGGTGACACTATCTGAATAATCGTGGAAAGACTAACTAAGTCAGCAAACTTCCTTGCGATTAAGGAAAACGACAAGATTGGAAGAGCTAGCCAGAATCTATGTCAAGGAAGTGACCTTGCGACGCGGAGTGCCGACCCCCATCATTTCGGATCGAGACGCTAGATTCACTTCTAATTTCTGGAATTCACTGCCAAGGTCGCTTGACACTCGGTTGGACATGAGTACAGCATACCACCCACACACTGATGGCCAGAGCGAACACACCATACAAACTCCTGAAGACAAGCTACGAGCGTGCGTAGTAGACTTCGACGATAGCAGGGAAACTCACCTACCGTTGGTAGAGTTCTCCTACAATAACAGCTACCACACAAGTATCAAGGCGATGCCTTTTGAGGCCCTCTATGGCAGGAAATGCCGATCACCTATCTGTTGGGCGAAAGTGGGCGACAGTCAGCTCACAGGCCCGGAACTCGTACACGAAACAACGGAGAAAATGGTGAAATTCAGAAATCGCATGGCAGCAGCTCGGGACCGTCAGAAGAACTATGCCGACAAACGCCGAAAGCCACCGGAATTTCAGGTAGGAGACAAAATCCTTCTGAAAAGTTTCACCTTGGAAGAGCGTCATTCATTTCGGTAAACGAGGCAAACTGAACCCACGATATATTGGACCATTCGAGATCCTGAAGAGGATTGGTCCGGTAGCATACCAACTCAACCTTCCAGCGGAACTCGATGGAGTTCACAACATATTTCATGCCTCAAACTTAAAGAAGTGTTTATCTGACGAGACACTCGTAATTCCACCAGATGAAATCCAGGTGGATGAACAACTACGGTTCGTAGAAGAGCCGGTAGCAATCCTGGACCGAAAGGTCAAACAACTAAAGCAAAGTCGGATTCCGATCGTCGGAGTCCGATGGAACTCGAAACGCGGACCTGAATTCACGTGGAAACGTGAAGAGCAGATGATACGCAAATATCCCCATCTCTCCAAACAACGTCGAACATCGACAACAACGAATAAATTTCGGGACGAAATTCCTTTCAACAAGGGGATGATGTGACAACCAGAAAATTTTTGTTTCTCAACCACTCTTGCTTCTCAAACACTATCAACAACAACCAAATTTCGGGACGAAATTTCTTTCAACAAGGGGATGATGTGACACCCGGCAATTTTAGGTAAATTGCAACTCTTAAACTCTACGTATTTCACATTCATACTTGTTGTATTTCATTTAATTATGTTTAATTAGATGAGCTAAACACAAACACAAAACAATAGCTTGGACTATTATTGTGCATTACACGTTGATTAGGATTAATCAAGCGTGCAAACACTTCGTAGAACACGAACACAAACTATCGAAGATAATTCAAGGAATTATCGAAACACACACGAGACTCACGAACGTTGGTGATCAATCAAACTTATATGCTATTTGTATTTACGTGCTTAAACGAGCACTAGATGCTTTAGATAAACGTTAGGAATCATGTATGAGCGAAATCGTTTCAACGAAATCGAAAAACATGGAAGTGGACTCATCGCGGTACGCGATGGCCCCTCGGCGAGAAGCGTCGCGGTACGCGGAGAAAACCGGGAGTCGAGACTCCCGAATCCTGTCGCGGTACGCGGCAAACAATTTTGATCGGCCTCCGCGGTACGCGGAGGCCATGCAGATCGAAATTTCTATTTAACAAGCCCCAATTCATTTTCATTCGGTTCTTCACTCATTTCTCCGAACTTCCACTCACCTTTGCGACCAAACCCACCTGAAATCAAGCTTCAACCTCTGATTAACATCATTAGAAGCCATAGTTGGTGATTTGAAGCCATTGGAGCACAAAAGGGAGTTCTTGGAGGCCAACAACAAGCAAGAGGATCTTCATCAGCCCCTTGTAGCTTCTGTCAAGATCAAATCTCTTCACCAAGGAGCTTCTAAGGTAGTTTCTTGTGTTTACCTATAGTTAGATCGCACATGCAATGGGTGAAAACCCACATGCAACTCCATGTGACCATTGTGCACGATTTTGTTGGTGATTTGTTGAATAGATGTTATAGATTTACTGGTTTGATAATATTAGAATGTTAGATTTGAGTTTGATTGAGTTATTGGTAGGTTTGATGATGTTTTGGTGCACTTGCCATAAAAGGAAACTTCTATGTTGCAAGTCTTGGATTTGTGATAATCTAGACATGTTAGACATGTCTAGATGTTGTTAAATGTGTATTGAAGTGTTTAGAAACACATTGGGATATTTGATTTTGTCAAAAACTTGGTTTTGTAGAAACTTGCTATAAATGGAAACTTTTAGAAATCAAAAGAGGGCTTTTGATGTTTTAAAGTGTTTTGATGAACTTTGATTATTGAAATATGTTTAGAAATGATTTTTAACATATTTAGAAACTTCGTTTTATGAAAATGAGCTTTTAAACGGATACTTTCCAAATAAGGAAACTTTAATTAGGCAAAACGGCATAAATGACAATTTATGCGCAAATGACATGTTTCAAGAGTTTAAACAAGTTTTATAAACTTATTGGAAGTTATTAGTTTTATGAAATAGGATTTCATAATCACACTTTCCTAAATAGGAAACTTTCTAAAAAAAATAGCAACTTATGTGATTAGAGTCATAGGATGCATATTAGTGTCTTATGTGCGTCAAGGCACATAAACACAACAATCGTGTCACCAACGATTCGTCGAGTCAACACAAGTCAACACACACATACTCGGTTGAGCACACCGACACTTGGAGTTGTATGGAATACAACGCATCACAAAACACATACTTACACCTATATGATCATAGGTGCTTACTAGCAGGTGCTAGCTTTCGCAGACGCGAACACACGAAAACCGGAAACTGCACTACCAGGTGAGTTCACGACCCCTTTTTATCTTTTCTACCTTTGGGGGAGAAAACATTGCATTACAACTGTTTTAGAAAAACAACAACTCGTTTTATTTACGTATGGACATGCTTTATCATTATATGTATATGTGTGGGCCCCTATCACAACTAAAAGTCCTCGCGATACTCCTCGGACCGTTAATAGCATAACGCCTAGCGTGGTAATCTTGAATAGTACTATTTGGGCCTGACAAGCCCCACTACACCCGACTGGAGGTCGGAACAGTGCAATATTGACCAACACTTTGCCATTGTCTGTGATAACATGGCGGGAGGCACAATCTGTCAGCTTCGGTACCATCCACAATATAATATAACTGTATTGACTAGCTATCAATCGATACTGCATTGTATGATATGTAAATCTGCAAAACTCTTACTTTAAACATTTTGATGTTTACTGCTTATGAAAAACCTGTGTTTTCACCAACCATTGTGTTGACCCTTTTACTCGCATGTTTTCTCAGGTAACTAAGGCACGCGCACAAGGAATCTAGGATGCTAGGATGGAGTCCATGCATCTACATATGTGTCTTAGGCTCTTAAACATTTACTATCATTTGTTATGTTATGACATTTTAAACATCTTTACTCGTTTCCGCAACTGTTGTTACTTATCATTTTGAAAACTATTTAAATAACGCTTCCGCAACTTACGAACTGTATTTGTTTTGAGATTGTATAACTTCCGCAACTCTGATTTTGCAAATCGATTTATCCATGTAATTGGATGTACGTATATAACCAGACATGTAGGTCTCGCATGTTGTGTGACCGGAGACTGCGATCCTGACAATCTGCCGTCGCTCGCGCCCCAGGAAGGGACGGGATTTCTCGGGGTGCGACATGATGTTTATAAAATAGTAAAAAGAAAAGGGGTTGTACGAAACTCACCTGATATCTCACTGATAGCAGAATATCACACAGACTGGTAATATTATGATAATTCTGCATTTATTTATGTTAAATTAGTTATTTATAGTTTAACTTACTGATTATATCTTTCTGAACGTCCAATGTCAAAGACATTGTCCTAACAGTCATCAAACTGATGTTTAATATTTAATTAATTATTTTAATGTCATATCATACAATGTATGATAATGTAGGAACCTGTACTAATTCAGATTCCTAATATGAAGTTGATGACATGTTTGATTAATCAGAATAATCTCGGATTAACCAAATAGTTAATGTTGTTGATTATAATGCTAAAGCAGTTCCTAGACAGTTTAACGGCTTAGGAATGATCAATCCTTGTTATTGATTACCCAGATATCATGAAATATCACAATGTAGCATTAGAATAGGTTTAATAACCATGTTTAACATACTAATCTGACTGTTATCATAAACATCAGATAATCGTTCCAATGAGTATATTAATAATTATGATTAGTTTGAAACACTTGAATTTAACCTTTGCATTTCAAAGATTAATCAAACTAATCACCTTCATCGTTACAATCAAATGGTTTAATCCATTATAATCATAGTTGTGATTTCATGTAAATCGGGCATTATAACGGATCAAAACAAGAATTTAACCGTTAAAACAACGTGTTCTTCGTTTATAATCAATCCTAGCCATCATCTAGGCAATAATCAACAACCCTAACTATCTCATTACGTTCAAAAACAAGATTTAATCAATCATTATCAGACTAGAAGGTTAAAATGAACCGTTACCTAGTCAGATGAAGTTCTGCGTGTAAAAATACGATCAGGACTTGCAGAAACGTTCCCTGGTGCGATCCTTGAGGTTAGATGCCTTCAAAATAGAGATTTGATGCTAAAAATACGTTTTTGGTGCGTCTGGAAGTGAGAAACGTCGAAAGGAAGTAAAAGAAATGGGTTTCTAGGTGAAATCTGACTTTTTAAGCGTTTTTCTGACTCTGGAGCCACTAGGCGCATCGCCCCATCTGGACGTGTGGTCTGGGGCGCAACGCGCGGAAGGGAAATCCATATTTTTGATCTTATCTTCTTTTTGCGATTCTGGGAGCATAGGAACTCCGTTTTGCGCACGGTTTTCGCCTACGTTCACGATTTTTCAAGCTCTTTCCAATGGTTATAATCTCAAGACCTAAAGAGTTCAAAATATTTGACCTCCTATCTATCGCTATATTCGATTCAGTGTATCTTGAAATCGGAGCCTCGTTTCGCGATTTCGCTTACACTCATTCTCTTCATTTTCGAGTTATGATTCTAACCTGAGAATTTTGAGTTGTCACAGTCTCCCCCTGTTAGAAAAATTTCCTCCCAAAATTTAGTGAAGACTTACTTGATAACAATTGATCATGAGAATAGGTGTAGGTATGTTGCTTTCATTCGATCTTCACGTTCCCACGTATACTCAGGTCCACGTTGTGAATTCCATCGAATTTTGACAATAGGTATGCGACTGCGTTTCAGTACTTCACCTCTCGATCCATCACTTCAACTGGTTTTTCAGTGAACTGAAGTTTTCATCAATTTGGAGCTCTTTAAGAGGTACGATGTCACACCCCCAAATTCCCACTCGTGGTGTCAGTCCACGTGGGTGTGACGTGGCCAGGATCACAGCTCATGGTCATATAGAACGACTCTATATGAATTACACAATCACACTGATTTGTAAGACAAACATGTTTTCAAAATAAGCAGCGGAATAATTATATCAAAAGCAGTGGAAATAAAGAGTAATACAGCGGAAAAGTAGATTGTATCAAACAATACATAGTTTAAATTGTTTTTAAAGCAAAACACATGCACACAAGCCTAAAGCATGAATCTATATGCCAGTCAGATTCCTTAGTGCTTCCAAGTGCGCATCCTAGCGTATGCTCCATTAGTTACCTGAGAATACATGCGAAAAGTGTCAACTAAAAAGTTGGTGAGTTCTCAGGTTTAGACAGACTGAAAAGTAAACAGACATATACTGGGTATGTTAAGTTTTGTTGTTGGATACTACGATCCGTGGAGCGTGTCAGTTCATCTTACCGAAACTAGTCTGTTTCCGTTTGCCTCCGCAGGTCATCGCTGAACCCCCATTCCCATCAATATTACACTCGTTATGACCTCCAGTCAACATTGGTGCCGAGTGGGGTTAGTCAAACCCAGTAGCACTACGTAATTACGACTCGTTTGTGATACAACTAACGGTAAGGATAAGTGAGGATTTTAAGCGATAATAGTTACACTCGAAAATGGTTTTCACAACATACCAGTCATACATCTAAAATAGTTGCATAGTATTCACCCCAAAGTTAAGTAAAACAGTTGTAAAGTAAAAGTGGGGCTGTAAAACTCACCTGAGTTTAGCAGAGTGATGTGCGTTCGTACAAGAACGGAGTAGCTCGCCGGCTAGTAGTTACCTATATCACATAGGTGTTATGAGTTTGTGTTTACATACACGTGGGTCTCACAGGACCGTGTTAGTGTTTACCAACATCCAAGTTGTTATGTGGGTCGAGTTGACCGTGTTTGACCGTGTTGACCGTGTTTGACCGTGTTGACCGTGTTTGACCTAACGACCCGTTGGTGACGGTTTTTGGACCAAGTGTTCATGTAACGTGCAGTTTCGTGTTGTATGAAGTGTGCGGATACCAATAATAACTTCCGTGAGGAAACCTACTATTTATAGTAAGTTTCTATTTCAGGAAGGTTTCCATATTTGGCAAGTCATGCACTAAATCATATTCCGATTACTCTAACATGCATATTTATCCTAAATGAGCATGTTATCACATAGCGCATAGTTACACATAGCCGGTATAGCATAGTTTGTACGTAAAAGTTTCTATATTTAGAAAGTTTGCACAAATAAGCATTTTTCCTCAAGTTTAATAATCAATATCATCTAATATCCCTATTTTAGTCATAATTAGCCATTTAATCATAACTAGCATGCCCTTATTCTCGACTTTAAAGAATAAAGTTACTATATTTGGTAACTTATGAAAAATACACGAAATCCATTCTTTCAACAACACAAATCCATCAATATCATCATATTATCATCCAACAAGCATGGTTGACTCAAGACATTATCATGCATATCATCCATATGTAAACTTGTGATAAAAAGTTACTATTTATAGTAACATCCTCAAAATCATGGCTTTTAACGATTCTAACCATTCTAGTGCATCAAATCATTATCACATTGGTTCAATATCATCATTCTAAGCATAACTTATGGATCTAAACACATACATTAAGCCATTTCATCAACACCCCAAATTTTACAATACCAAAGTTTCCATTATTAGCAACAATCACCAAATAGTCATATCTTGACATAAATCAATCATTCTAGACTATGTAGAGCATCTCAATAACACTTATAACAACATTTCACCAACAAAAATCATGTAAATCATGCTAGATCATTCATGCATGTTGTTTAAAGTGCCTATTTCATGGTGAAATCAACAAATCATCATCATTTTCAACAAGAATCATCATAGATCATCCTCAAGACTTCAAATCAGTGATAAGAACATCTAATAACAGATTTACATCATCAAAAATTCGAGATCAAAGTGGTGATGGTGATGCATGTGGCCAATATGGCTTGCATGTGTGCCTAGTGATGATTTTAGAATAGATTGAATGTAGATACTACCTTCCAAGGTTCTTAAATCACTGAGATAGGCTTGAGCAGCTCTGGAATGGTCTCCACAGTAGCCCCAAGTCGTTCAAGGTACAAGATGATGCTCCCTAGCTTGCTTCGAGTCTTCGATAGCTTCAATGGAGCTTCCTTTGTGATGGAAATGGCTTCTAAGGTGTTAGAAGATGGGTTACAGGCGTTAATGGCGGAGTGTGATCGCTTGTAGTTCGGAAAATGGGTGAGAGGAGCGACAGAAATGATTAACATTTGTTATATAAAGATTTTATGCGTGTAAGGATCGTCGCGTACCGCAACATCTGTCAAAAAGTGGCTCCGCGTAGCGCGATGATTAAAATAATCATCTGGTTCCCGAAACACGCCGCGTACCTTGATGGTGGGAGATGATCGGTCGTCGCGTACCGCGACGGTTTTTGGAGAATTCAAATTTCTCCCGCCTATGCTTCGCGTACCGCGAAGGCCCAATTAGATGCCCATCGCGTACCGCGATGGGTCTCGGTTGAGCCCAATAAGCCCAATTTCATTGTTTTGAACCGATTTTCGCGAATTTCACGATTACGATCATCGTTTCTCGACATATGGACATCGTTCTACTAATTCAGGTTATCCGGAACCTAATTGTGCAGTGAAAGTGTACTGTGATTTGATCCGTTCACCAACGTTCGTCATTCAAGACACGTGCGAGTTTTGTGCGATAAATCCTCGAATTATCGGTGTGTTCGAACTGTTGTGCCACGTGTCACACTAAACATTCATAATTCTAGTGCCACGTACGAAATAATAACACACATATTATTAAAATAAAATAATTGCTGACCTAGAATTTGCGAGGTGTCACATATGATCAATGATTCATCAGCTAGGCATTTCTTCAGATTTGATACATGGAAAACATCATGAATGTTACTGAGTTCAGAAGGTAATTCAAGTCTGTAGGCCACCGATCCGATTCGTTCAAGAATTACAAAATATAATGAGAAACTTGCTAATAAAATAGAATTACAAAGTTAAATTACATCAGTTACGTTTATAATTTAACAATGTAAATCTACTATAACATCATAAATCTTAAATCTTGTATCTGCACATGATATACAAAATAATGGTGTATGATGTCCAAAAATATGCAGGTCCAAAAGCTAGGTCCTCTATCTGTAACCTAGTCCAAAAGAAACAACTCTTCAGCTGACCTGTTCGTCACCTGAGAAGTCATGCAAAAATAAAGTCAACACATGGTTGGTGAGTTCATATAGTTTAGTATTTGAAAATGATTTGGAAATGATTTGAAAATCCCTTTTGGTAAAGACCCTAACCTCATTAACTTCATTGTAATATCCATATCGGTATGCTTATATATAGGGCATACCCCTGAGTCGAGCCTACAAGCCCTCCCAGACGCCATCCCACCACATACTAATACGCATATGACACTGTTGTTAATGATAATTAAGCATTTTTACCCTACAAACCTCTGATTTGAACTATGTTTCCAAAACTTGATTTACCTTTGATCCTCTTGAGTTCCTCATAGATATATGATTTCCCAAAAGTCAGTAATAGAAATAAATGTTAAATATTTAATTAAATAAATAAATAAAACATTTAAATACAACTAAGACATGATGATTGGGCCTTATTTGACTCAATCAATTAGACTTGTTGGTGGTTGTCCAAGTTGTAACCTCTCACACGTGACCCATGTCAGGCATAACTCACAAGGAGTACACCTGAACTGAGCGGTATTTTAATGTTTTGCCCGTTACAGCCTGACCCAATGGTCTTCTGCATCTGAAAGGGACTTTAAGGATATCCTTTGATTCTTGATCTCTTGATTCTCTTGATTTGACTTTGATATTGATTTCATTTGATCGTTCATGTTATTGCCCGTTACAGCCTGACCCAATGGTCTTCTGTATCTGAGAGGGACTTTATATGTGTGTTACACGTGGTATTGATTCCCTATACAACTGAAATCCACCTTAACTTGAATATTAATGATTTCATTAGATCATAATGATTTCATTATTTTCATGATTCACACACATTTATGATTTCTGATTCCTTGAGTCTCTTGATCTTGATCTTGATCTTTAGATTTCCCATGATTCACAATGATAATTGATTTGATTATGATTCTTTGTTCTCAGATTCCACACTGAATTAAATTTCCTTGAATATGATCTTTTGATTTTGTTCATTTGATTCCACTTTGAATTTAGATTTTTGAATTTGAGCTTGATGGACTAAGGGTTGATTTAGAGTTTAAATTTAAAGTATTACTCATAAGAGTACTTTAATTAATTTGGATATTTGATCTGTTTAATAATTTCCTAGACAGGAGTCTAGGGTATCAACAAACATATATATGTAAAACATATAATAAATAAAAGCATTTAAATAAACAGTTTAAATAAAAACAGTTTACGCATGCTTCTCAGCCCCACGTTTTAAAACAAAAATGTTTAGAAAAGGGGCAATGAACTCACCTGTGCTGCTATGTAAATGACCTACACAAAATGCGCGCTCTTGTTTGTAGCTAGGTTTCTTCAGTTCCTGAGTTATTTTATAAGAATTCGAATACAATAAGTACGCGTAGTAGTCGTTGTGCCTAAGGTTTGGTCTTGTTGTGTGTGCAACTAAGTGTCTTAGTACTAAGTGTATCTAAGATCTAATCTATCTTAGTTACCCTTTTTAATGATCCCAATTCCCATAGTTTAGTTACAATAACTTACTTTTATATTTTTAGAAATTTCGGCAGGGTTTCCTTTGCATTTAGTTCAAATCCAGACAACGATATCGTCTATTTTACAACAAAAATCCAAATCAATTACATTACAACTAACTTTTATAACAAAATTAACTTAAAAGAAACCAATGACATTTATAAAGTATATTTCAAATTAAACAAGACTTTAGAGATTATTAAATTAACTTTTATAATTTGTAACATCTTCATTTTATGCAACATCATTACTTGAGTTCAAGTAGTATTTAAATGTGTGTTGGGCTTAACTAACCCCATTGGGCCCACTTTGGCCCAATTGTTCACCCTTGACTCCTAATTGATTATCCAACTTGTGTTTTGATTCTCATGAGCTTAGAACCATCCTTCCCTATTTGTTAAATGATCTTATATGTATCAACATTTAGTTCTACATATGCATGCATGATTAGGGTTTCATCCTTGTCCATGCAAACACACACACATACATATATGGTTTATCCACGTACACCCATGCATGCAACTTATATGATAATTTCTCATGAAATGCTAAATTTAATGATCCACTAATCATTCCCTAGGTTATAACATTAGTTTCATTGATCTTAGGTCCATATTAACCCCATTAACTAACTCCTAGGTTCGAAGTGTAGTCCAGGGCAGCGAACCTTTTAGGGTTGGTCCCCAAGGTTCGGCTAACATGGATGTAAGGTTCGGCTACAGAATGGTTTGCCAAAGATTCCAGGTTCGTGGACAGAAGGTTCGGTGCATGTATAGTCCACAGGTTCGTGACTGGTGATGCAGGGTTCGTTGCAGAGGAGAGAGGGTTCGGTGCAGGGTTCGCCTGGGTTGGCTACAGGTTCGTGATACTTAGCCTTCATGGAAGAAGGTTCGGCCGATCTAGGAGGCCACGAACCTGCACTACCTATCTCCTTTTTCGATCCAAACCTGTTACAATCATGTTCCTAACAATACCTAAACATGTATACAACTTCATCTAAGTGTTTTATGTGTTTAGTGTCGGTCAATATAGCAAATCCAAAAGAACTTGAGAAGACCCTATAAAACCGAATTTAAAATGGATATTTCCCTTAGATTTCGTGGATGAAATTTCGAAATACTTGTACTTCCGTAATCTACAAGATGAGAGGATCGTAATGACGCCTAGAACACTTGAATCCAACGAGATTTAAGCTTCCAAAACTTAGAAAGAAGATGGTTTTCTTGTGAAAAACTAGAGAGAGAGTGAAAAAAAAACGAGTTTGAGAGAGAGAGGAGAGTGAATGGTGGTGGTTGTGGCATTTATTGTCCACATTAAATGTGGGAAAAATACCCACTCGTTCGGTCTCGTTCGGTTTCGCGTAATATGCCGGTTCGCGTAGTTTTCGCGACGTAACGACACGGTTTGTAAAATTAGAAATCATTTAATTATTCTAGGTTGTGATTCCTAATAAATTAACTAATATCTTCTTATTTATTTCATTTAAAATATTAATTTACTGTTTAAATTGAAATGTACGATCATCGCGCGTATTCGTTCGAATCGTCACCTGTACGAACACGGCGATAACTATACCTTTCAATCTTGTTTTCTAATTATATAATATCATTCAGAACGTTAAACTTTCAGATATATTCGTACAGATCGTCACCTATACGAATAACCCGTCAATTTAGCATTCACGTAACGATATTCGTGTGTTTTGTTCTTTAAAGTCTCGCATACGTTTATACATAATAAATCCTAAACAAAGAATCACATGATGGTTCTGTATTGTCAAATAATTATCTGACTCAAGAACCATTGTTCTGAACTGTGTTTCTGTTAAATGTTCCTGAATTTGTTCTATGATAACACACTATGATAATGATAAATGATATGAATATGAAACGTACTGAAATGTATATGGTTCATACCTGTTTTACTGTTCATATACTGTAGAGATCACTGTTTCGGTGACCGTTCCGGCACTGATGTTACAGTCTCCCCTTGTTAGAGAAATTTCGTCCCGAAATTTAAGAGTTGTTATCGGGTACAGCTTCCTCTTCAAACAGTTGGGGATACTTTGACTTCATGTGATCTTCACGTTCCCAAGTGAACTCGGGCCCGCGTCTTGAGTTCCATCGAACCTTTACAGTAGGAATACGGCTTCGCCTTAGTTGTTTAGCCTTGCGATCCATAATTTCCAAAGGTTCCTCAATGAAATGTAACTGTTCATCTACTTGAATTTCTTCAATCGGAACGACGAGAGACTCGTCAGCAAGGCATTTCTTTAAGTTCGAGACGTGAAACACGTCATGCACACCACTGAGTTCATCAGGTAATCTCAGTCTATACGCCACAGGACCAATACGTTCAATGATTTCGAACGGTCCTACGTATCGTGGTGCTAGTTTGCCTTTCGTTCCAAAGCGTACAACGCCTTTCCGTGGGGACACCTTCAACATTACACGGTCTCCCACTTGGAATTCCAACGGCTTGCGCCGTTTGTCGGCGTAACTCTTTTGTCTGCTCCTTGTAGCTTGTAGTCTTCTTTGAATCTGAGCAATCTTATCAGTGGTTTCCTGAATAAGCTCTGGGCCAGTTATACGATTATCTCCAACTTTAGTCCAACAGATCGGTGATCGGCATTTCCGACCATATAAAGCCTCGAATGGTGCACATCTGATGCTACTGTGATAACTGTTGTTGTAGGAGAATTTAATCAGTGGCAAATGAGAATACCAATTCCCACCGAAATCCAACACACAGATTCTCAACATGTCCTCCAGGGTTTGGATTGTACGTTCGCTTTGACCGTCCGCAGGTCATCGCTGAACCCGCATTCCCATCGAAATTACACTCGTTATGACCTCCGGTCAATATTGGTGCCGAGTGGGGTTAGTCAAGCCCAGTAGTACTACGTAATTACGACTCGTTTGTGATACAACTAACTGTAAGGATAAGTGAGGACTTTAAGCGATAATAGTTACACTCGAAAATGGTTTTCACAGCATACCAGTACTATATCTAAAACAGTTGCATGGTATTCTCACCCCAAAGTTTAGTAAAACAGTATAAGAGTAAAAGTGGGGCTGTAAACTCACCTGAGTTTGAGTAATGCGTTTGCTCAAAAGAGATAGTGTAGCTCGCCGGCTAGTAGTCACCTATATCACATAGGTACTATGAGTTCGTGTTTGCATACAAGTGGGCCACACAGGACCGTGTTCGTGTTTAACAACACCAAGTTGTTAAGTGGGTCATGTTGACCGTGTTTGACCGTGTTGACCGTGTTTGACCTAACGACCCGTTGGTGACGGTTTGGATCAAGTGATCGTGTAACGTGCAGTTTCGTGTCGTATGAAGTGTGCGGATACCAATAATCACTTCCGTGAGGAAACTTACTATTTATAGTAAGTTTCTATTTCAGGAAGGTTCCCATATTTGGCAAGTCATGCACTAAATCATATTCCGATTACTCTAACATGCATATTTATCCTAAATGAGCATGTTATCACATAGCACATAGTTACACATAGCCGGTATAGTATAGTTTGTACGTAAAAGTTTCTATATTTAGAAAGTTTGCACAAATAAGCATTTTTCATCAAGTTTAATAATCAATATCATCTAACATACTTATCTTAATCCTAAATAGACCCTTAATCATAATCGTTACGACTAGCATGTGCCAAAACATTGACTTTGCAAAATAAAGTTACTATATTTAGTAACTTATGAGTAATGCACAAAATCCATTCTTTCAACATCAATAATCATTTAATATTATCATATTATCATCAACCTAGCATGTTAGACTCATAACATTATCATACATATCATCCTTTTGCAAACTTGTGATAAAAAGTTACTATTTATAGTAACTTTCACGAAAATCATACTTTCGACAATTCTAAACATTCCTATGCACAAAGTAATCACCATCTAACTTCTAAATCTCATTTTTAAACATAACTTATGAATCTAAACATACCAATGTGGTTATTTCATCAAGAATGCATAGCTAGTAACATTAAAGTTACTATTTTTAGCATTATTCACCAAATGACCATATTTTGACATAATAAATCATTCAAACCTGGTAGAACATCATCCATATCATTTCTAATAACATTACAATATCAAATATCATGCCAATAGTCTTAGATCATACATGCATGTTACTATAAACACCCCATTGTGACCAATTCATCAATATACATGTTAACATCATCATGGATCGTCATAGAAACTCATTTAATCAATCTAGATCATCAAATAACACAAGATTATCATCAAACCCAGATCCACACAAAGAAAAATTCGTGCATGTGAAGTGTTAGTGCTTGCATGTGGGTATTTCCCATTGCATGTGTGATTAGAGGTGATTTTAGGCATCAATGGTGCTAGGAAACTACCTTAGAGAGTTCAAATGGGCTGAAACTTGGTTGGAACAGGCTGTAGAGCTTCTGAAATCAGTGGAGGGGATGATAGCAGCAGCTTGAAGGTGTTAATGAAGATGGTATGCTCCTCCAATGGCTTCTTTTAGCTCCTAGATCTCAACTTCTTCAAATGTGAGCTCTCCAATGGTGTTAATGGCTTCCAACAGTGTTAAAGAGGTGTTTAGCAGGTTATAATGATGAGTTGGGGTCTGGGATGGGTTAGGATAAGAGTAGGGTGGTTAATAGGAACGATTAGTCTTGGTTTAACCAAAGATCTTGCGTGTTGGAGTCGTCGCGTACCGCGACAGGGTTCTCTGAAAGGCTCCGTGTACCGCAATGGATTTCGGGATTCAAATTGCCCGCCCATCCATTGCGTATCGCGATGCCCCTTCTCGTGGGCTGTCGCGTACCGCGACGGGTCTCTGAGGAGCCCAATAAGCCCAATTTTGTTGTTTCGAAGCGAATTTCTCGAATTTATCGACTACGAACATCGTTTCTCGACACATAAGCATTGTTCTAACTAAATTAGGTTCACCCGAACCTAAGTGTAGTGACATTGTGCTGTGGTTTGATCCGTTCACCAACGTCCGTTACTCAAGACACGTGCGAGTGTTGTGCGATAATTCCTCGAATTATCGGTGCGTTCGGTCTGTTGTGCCACGTGTCACACTAAATACTAATTATTCTAGTGCCACGTATGAAATGATAATACACGTATTATTAAAATAACATAAATGCTGACCTGGAATTTGCGAGGTGTCACATAATCCCCCAGTTATTAGGAATTTCGTCCCGAAATTCAGTTCGTGTTACTCGTGCCAGTTTGGTCAGAAAATAAGTGAGGGTATTTCTTTCTCATCTGGTCCTCTCGCTCCCAGGTGTATTCCGGCCCACGCCGTGAATTCCATCGTATCTTAACTATCGGTATCTTACTGAGTTTAAGCTTCTTGATTTCCCGGTCCATAATTTCCACCGGTTCCTCAACGAAGTGTAGTTGATCATCAATCTGAATTTCTTCCAACGGAATTGCGAGCGTTTCGTCTGATAGGCATTTGTTGAGGTTTGACACGTGAAACACATCGTGTACGCTACTCAATTCCTGCGGTAGCTGTAGCTCGTAGGCCACGGGGCCTATCCGTTTAGTTATTTCGAATGGTCTGATGTAACGAGGATTTAGCTTCCCTCGTTTCCCAAATCGGATCACTACCTTCCAAGGCGAGACTTTAAGAAGTACTTGATCTCCCACTTGGAGTTCCAAAGGTTTGCGCCTTTTGTCGGCATAGCTTTTCTGTCGGTCCCGAGCTGCTGCCATTCTGTTACGTATTTGCACGATCTTTTCGGTTGTTTCGTGCACAAGTCGGGTCCGTTCAGTTGGATTTCACCAACTTCTGCCCAATAAAGTGGTGACCTGCACTTACGCCCGTAAAGTGCTTCAAATGGTGCAGCTCCAATGCTGGTGTGATAGCTGTTATTATATGATAACTCAACTAAAGGTAAGTGAGTCTCCCAGCTGTTACTGAAGTCGATCACACATGCACGTAGCATGTCCTCCAAGGTCTGGATGGTTCTTTCACTTTGGCCATCCGTTTGTGGGTGATAAGCAGTGCTCATATCCAACCTTGTTCCGAGTGCCTTGTGTAACGACTTCCAAAAATGTGCCGTGAAACGGCTGTCTCGGTCGGATATTATGGAGATTGGGACTCCATGTCTGGAAACAATTTCCTTTAGGTATAGTCGGGTTAGCTTCTCCAACTAATCAGTTTCCTTAATCGGTAGGAAGTGTGCTGATTTCGTGAGTCGGTCTACGATAACCCAGATGGTATCGCAGCCACTTGCCGTCTTTGGCAGTTTGGTGATAAAATCCATGGAAATCTGTTCCCATTTCCATACTGGGATTTCTGGTTGTTGAAGTAATCCTGATGGTTTCTGGTATTCAACCTTGACCTTTGAGCAAGTCAGACACTTACTCACATAAGTCGCGATTTCTGACTTCATGTTAGGCCACCAGTAGGTTGTCTTCAGGTCGTGGTACATTTTGTCTGAGCCTGGATGCACTGAGTATCGACTCTTGTGAGCCTCATCCATCACTACTTCTCTCAATCCTCCGTAGTGTGGAATCCAAATCCGATCCATCAGATAGTAAGCTCCATCGTCCTTCTGTTTCAATTGTTTATCCATACCCCGCATGGCATCGAGAGCAAGGTTTTCCTTTCTCAAAGCTTCTTGTTGTGCAACTCGGATCTGATTGGGTAGCTCAGAGTGTATGGTAAGTCGTAGTGCACGTTCGCGTTTGGTTGTTTCTTTCCGGCTTAACGCGTCAGCCACTACGTTGGCCTTTCCGGGATGATACTTGATTGCACAGTCATAATCGCCTATCAGCTCGACCCATCTGTGTTGTCTCATGTTTAACTCCTTCTGGTCGAATATGTGTTGCAGGATCTTATGATCGGTGAATATAGTGCACTTGGGTGCCATACAGATAGTGTCGCCAGATCTTCAATGCGAACACTACGGCTCCCAACTCCAAATCACGAGTTGTGTAATTCTTCTCGTGCACTTTTAATTGTCGTGACGCATAAGCTATGACTTTCTCGCGTTGCATCAGCACACAACCGAGTCCTTGTTTCGATGCGTCACAATAAACCACAAAATCTTCGCACCCGTCTGGTAGTGATAGGATCGGTGCGCTGCACAGTTTCTGTTTCAATAATCCGAATGCAGCTTCTTGCTTTTCTCCCCATTCGAACTTCTTGTCCTTATGCGTAAGGGAAGTCAATGATTGTGCGATCTTCGAGAATCCCTCGATAAATCGCCTGTAGTACCCGACCAATCCCAGAAACTGTCGCACCTTAGTCGGAGTCTTTGGCGCCGTCCAGTTCTTGATTGCCTCAATCTTGGCTAGGTCTACGTGTATCCCTTTCTCGTTCACCACGTGCCCAAGGAACTGAACTTCGCGAATCCAAAAATCGCATTTGGAAAACTTCACGTATAGTTGTTCCTTCTTCAGTAGTTCCAAGACGCGTCTCAAGTGATCGGCATGTTCTTCGTGAGTCTTGGAGTAAATCAGAATGTCATATATGAACACGATTACGAATTTGTCAAGATACGGCTTACACACCCGATTCATGAGATCCATGAATACCGCCGGTGCGTTGGTCAGTCCGAAAGGCATGACCAGAAATTCGTAATGTCCGTACCGTGTTCTGAAGGCTGTCTTCGGTATGTCTTCCTCTTGTATCCTAAGTTGATGGTAACCGGATCTTAAGTCGATCTTCTAGCTCGACCCTTGTAATTGGTCAAACAAATCGTCTATTCGAGGTAAAGGTTATCGATTCTTGATCGTTACTTTGTTCAGCTCTCGGTAATCGATGCACATACGGAACGATCCGTCCTTCTTTTTCACGAACAAGACCGGTGCTCCCCAAGGTGAGAAGCTCGGTCGGATAAATCCTTTATCTAACAACTCATGTAGTTGATTAGATAGTTCCTGCATTTCTGTAGGAGCCAGTCGGTATGGTGCCTTGGCTATTCGCGCTGCTCCTGGTGTCAGATCTATCTGAAACTCCACTTGTCGCGCTGGTGGTAGTCCCGGTAGATCATCAGGAAAGACTTCTGGATAATCGCGAACAACAGTGATGTCCTCGATCTTTCGTTCCTTCTTTGGTTGTTCGGTGATAAGTGCCAGGATAGCCGTGTACCCCTTCTTCAGATATTTGTTTGCCTTCATGCAGGACATGATGTTTAACAGTATTCCGCGCCGTTCCCCTTGGATTGAGATCTGTTCTCCACTTGGCAACGTAATCCGCACAATCTTCTCGTTGCACACAATCTCAGCGTGGTTTGCAGATAGCCAATCCATTCCAATCACCACGTCGAAGCTCCCGAGAGTTACCGGCATCTGGTCAATCACCAGTTGGTGGTCTGCTAACGTCAGGACACACCCCTTGATGATATGTTGTGTTTCTATCTGCTTGCCGTCTGCTAACTCTACGATGTACTTATGGTCTAGTGGTGTTGGCGTCATATTAAGCAGTTTACTAAAATCACTAGAGATAAAACTCCTATCGGCACCGGTATCAAATAATATACTAGCATAGAAATTATTTAAAAGAAACGTACCGGTAACGACATTGGGGTCATCTTTTGCTTCTCCTGACCCGATGACAAACGCCCTGCCCCTTGCCGGGTTGCCTCCTGTGTTCTTGTTTTGTGGGCAATCTCTGCGCATATGCCCTGGCTTCCCGCAAGTGAAGCATCCCTTTAAGGTGTCATTTTTGTTGAGATTGGGGTTGGGGTTTGATCGGCACTCTTTGGCCAGGTGCCCGTTTCTGCCACAGTTTGTACACTTGCCCTTCTTGCATGGGCCGAAGTGATGGTAGTTGCAACTGTTGCATTTTGGGCTGTTGCCCTGATATCCTCCCTTGCCTTGAGTGTTCGGTTGGGTGGCAGTGAAAACCTTTGCGGGTGCTGGCCGATGCTGGGTTTGTTGCTGAGGTGAGAAGGTTCGGTTATTGCTGGACTCCCACTTCTTCTTGGGCTCTTGGGGTTTCAGATGTTCACCCCTCTTTGGCAGCTTTCCCTGGGCTACCGCCTGGTCGGTTAATTTGTGAGCCAAGCGAATCATTGGTTGTATGGTGGAGAGATCAGAAGCAGTCACCATGCTTTGGATTTGCTCGGGCAACCCACTGATGAATTGCTCGATTTTCTTGTATTCCGGCGTCACCATTGCCGGGCACAACTTGCACAATTCATGAAATCGAGTGTAGTATTTCTCTATTTCCGAACCCACCATTTTGTGCACCCAAAATTCTTCCTCAAGCTTCTTGATCTCGTATCGTGGGCAGTATTCTTTGTGAAGCATTCTGGTGAATTCCTCCCACGGAATGGTGTTGGCAGTCTCGAGTCCGAGAGTTTGGACATGCGTATTCCACCAGGTGAGGGCAGATCCCTCAAGAGTCCCGGTAGCATACTTTACGCGGTTCTCCTCCGAGCATTCGGCCATAGCAAAGACCGATTCTAGCTTCTCAATCCAGCGAAGCAGTCCCACTGCTCCCTCGGTACCCTGGAACTTGTGAGGGTGGCAGCTCAGAAAGGCTTTAAACGAGCATCCCTTTGCTGAGCTTCCTTGGGATCTGTTATTGGTGTCACTAGTATCGCTGGTGTGACGGTTTGCCTCGTATTCAGCAAGCACTTTGTTGACTTTACGTTCGACCATCATGTTGATTCTTGCCTTTTTCAGCCTTGCGTTTTGAGGTTGCGGGCGTTGGATCCTCTTCCAGACATGATTCTATATGGAAGGGTTAGAATGTTAGTTAGCATGAGTTAGAGTGTTAGCCAATCATTATGTCAGGAGTTCAGGTCAGGTGTCATGTTAGCAATCAACCATAATCAAGACATAATAAGTAAAGCAAAGCATCATTTCATTAATAATAATAACTTGAAGTACAATGATTTTCAAAAGAGATACTTCTACAAAAGTTTCTATGAGCACATCTCGCTCATCTGAGAATACAAAAGCAAAATACTGAACGAAATAAAATACTGAAATAGGAAATCTAACTAGACAATCGTGGAGTGCGAATCTCCACTGTCGACAGGACCATCATCGTCCTCCTCCTCGGGATCCTCATCAGGATCCTCGTCAAAATCTCCCTCTTCGAGGTCCTCAGCCTCGAATTGGGGCTCTGGCTCAGGCTGTTGTTCCTCTAGGAACTGTTCGACCCATGCATTTAACATGGCATCGCTGGCCTGAATCATGGCCTGGTCTCCACGGCTGCCAACCGTCCACTATGTCCATGTGTCACTGCAGCTAAGAAATCCTGCTGTTCCTCGAGCATCGTAGTCCTGTCACGGATGTCCATGACGTCAGCTGCGACCTCCTCCTGTCGCTGGATCACGTCCTAAGTCCTAGCGACCACATCATCCTGTGCTCCCTAGATATGAGCAAGTCTCTCCTCTAGCTGCTCCACACGGCTCTGGAGCTGCTGACTATGCTCCAAGAGACCCCTAAACCCATCAGTCATCACGCGTAGCTGACACGACTCACGCCTGTAATGCGAGATCAGTGCAGCGAATGCCTGCTCCATGGGCATGCCAATCGGTGGTAGTGGTGGTCCAGTAGATGCGTCACCTAACAGAGGTAGCTTAGGTACTCTCTCTTCCCTCGCCCAAACAGCAAGGGTAGGAGGGTACCAGTCCCATGGTCCCCTGCTGGTCGAGGGTTGAAGCCTCTTGGGCTCCTGAGCATGTACCTACTCCACCATATCCCGGATCCTCTGCTTATCCTCTTCGGTAAGCTCGTATCCATATGGACGCTTCCTCGAGTCCTTCCCGTCCTGATCCTTGTTGTTGTCCATTCCTGCGTTCTAATCAAATAAGTAATAGCACATGATAGTAGATAATATTGTTGTGCAATTTCTAGTGTAGTGTCTAGTGTAGAGCAGTGGCTATAGTCTAAGTTTACTACGTGCAAACCTAGTTCCCTATAACCAAGGCTCTGATACCAGTCTGTCACACCCCCAAATTTCCCACTCGTGGTGTCAGTCCACGTGGGTGTGACGTGGCCAGGATCACAGCTCGTGGTCATATAGAACGACTCTATATGAGTTATACAATCACGCATTCATTGTAAAGCAAACAAGTTTTCAAATAAAGCAGCGGAAATGTTTTAATATCATAAGTAAATAAAGTTTGCAGCGGAAAGTAAATTGTATCAGACACTACATAGTACAAATTGTATTTAAAACAGACTAATGCACACAAAGCCTAGGACATGAGTCTATATGCCGTTCAGACTCCTTAAGGCTTCCTTGAGTGCGTCCTAGCATGTGCTCCGTTAGTTACCTGAGAATACATGCGAAAAGTGTCCACTAAAAAGTTGGTGAGTTCACAGGTTTAGACAGACTGAAAAGTAAACAGACATATACTGGGTATGTTAAGTTTTGTTGTTGGATACTACGATCCGTGGAGTGTGTCAGTTCATCTTACCGAAACTAGACTGTTTCCGTTTGCCTCCGCAGGTCATCACTGAACCCGCATTCCCATCGAAATTACACTCGTTATGACCTCCAGTCAACATTGGTTCCGGGTGGGGTTAGTCAAGCCCAGTAGTACTACGTAATTACGACTCGTTTGTGATACAACTAACGGTAAGGATAAGTGAGGACTTTAAGCGATAATAGTTACACTCGAAAATGGTTTTCACAGCATACCAGTGCTATATCTAAAACAGTTGCATGTTATTCTCACCCCAAAGTTTAGTAAAACAGTATAAGAGTAAAAGTGGGGCTGTAAACTCACCTGAGTTTGAGTAATGCGTTTGCTCAAAAGAGATAGTGTAGCTCGCCGACTAGTAGTCACCTATATCACATAGGTACTATGAGTTCGTGTTTGCATACAAGTGGGCCTCACAGGACCGTGTTCGTGTTTAAAAACACCAAGTTGTTAAGTGGGTCATGTTGACCGTGTTTGACCGTGTTGACCGTGTTTGACCTAACGACCCGTTGGTGACGGTTTGGATCAAGTGATCGTGTAACGTGCAGTTTCGTGTCGTATGAAGTGTGCGGATACCAATAATCACTTTCGTGAGGAAACTTACTATTTATAGTAAGTTTCTATTTCAGGAAGGTTCCCATATTTGGCAAGTCATGCACTAAATCATATTCCGATTACTCTAACATGCATATTTATCCTAAATGAGCATGTTATCACATAGCACATAGTTACACATAGCCGGTATAGTATAGTTTGTACGTAAAAGTTTCTATATTTAGAAAGTTTGCACAAATAAGCATTTTTCATCAAGTTTAATAATCAATATCATCTAACATCCTTATCTTAATCCTAAATAGACCCTTAATCATAATCGTTATGACTAGCATGTGCCAAAACATTGACTTAGCAAAATAAAGTTACTATATTTAGTAACTTATGAGTAATGCACAAAATCCATTCTTTCAACATCAATAATCATTTAATATTATCATATTATCATCAACTTAGCATGTTAGACTCATAACATTATCATACATATCATCCTTTTGCAAACTTGTGATAAAAAGTTACTATTTATAGTAACTTTCACGAAAATCATACTTTCGACAATTCTAAACATTCCTATGCACAAAGTAATCACCATCTAACTTCTAAATCTCATTTTTAAACATAACTTATGAATCTAAACATACCAATGTGGTTATTTCATCAAGAATGCATAGCTAGTAACATTAAAGTTACTATTTTTAGCATTATTCACCAAATGACCATATTTTGACATAATAAATCATTCAAACCTTGTAGAACATCATCCATATCATTTCTAATAACATTACAATATCAAATATCATGCCAATAGTCTTAGATCATACATGCATGTTACTAGAAACACCCCATTGTGACCAATTCATCAATATACATGTTAACATCATCATGGATCGTCATAGAAACTCATTTAATCAATCTAGATCATCAAATAACACAAGATTATCATCAAACCCAGATCCACACAAAGAAAAATTCGTGCATGTGAAGTGTTAGTGCTTGCATGTGGGTATTTCCCATTGCATGTGTGATTAGAGGTGATTTTAGGCATCAATGGTGCTAGGAAACTACCTTAGAGAGTTCAAATGGGCTGAAACTTGGTTGGAACAGGCTGTAGAGCTTCTGAAATCAGTGGAGGGGATGATAGCAGCAGCTTGAAGGTGTTAATGAAGATGGTATGCTCCTCCAATGACTTCTTTTAGCTCCTAGATCTCAACTTCTTCAAATGTGAGCTCTCCAATGGTGTTAATGGCTTCCAACAGTGTTAAAGAGGTGTTTAGCAGGTTATAATGACGAGTTGGGGTCTGGGATGGGTTAGGATAGGAGTAGGGTGGTTAATAGGAATGATTAGTCTTGGTTTAACCAAAGATCTTGCGTGTTGGAGTCGTCGCGTACCGCGACAGGGGTCTCCGAAAGGCTCCGCGTACCGTGATGGATTTCGGGATTCAAATTGCCCGCCCATCCATTGCGTATGGCGATGCTCCTTCTCGTGGGCTGTCGCGTACCGCGACGGGTCTCTGAGGAGCCCAATAAGCCCAATTTTGTTGTTTCGAAGCGAATTTCTCAAATTTATCGACTACGAACATCGTTTCTCGACACATAAGCATTGTTCTAACTAAATTAGGTTCACCCGAACCTAAGTGTAGTGACATTGTGCTGTGGTTTGATCCGTTCACCAACGTCCGTTACTCAAGACACGTGCGAGTGTTGTGCGATAATTCCTCGAATTATAGGTGCGTTCGGTCTGTTGTGCCACGTGTCACACTAAATACTAATTATTCTAGTGCCACGTATGAAATGATTATACACTTATTAAAATAATATAAATGCTGACCAAGAATTTGCGAGGTGTCACAGAGGTTGATGTTGTATCAGAACACCACAAGCAGATAGCTGTTCTCGCACAATTCGTGCTATCATTGCTTCGTTCGATTCAGATCCACTTGCACCTGCAGGTGGAACATCGTTCACTCCAGGGTTCCCAGGTGGAACAGTATTTGTTTCCAGATTAACCTGTGGATCTGGATTTGATTCCACATTCACAGGTGGAACTTGACTCGGCCCTGAGTTAGTAACGTTTTTGTTAGCCTTCCTAGCTGGTCGACCTCTTTTTGGAGCCATAGTTCTGCTCACATGCAGACAAACTCAGGTCAGTTCAAGAACATTAAAGGTATAACCCATTTGATCACATAAATTCAATCATATTTAGTTACACTGAAATTTATATTGAAGTGTGATTATAAGAGCAGAGTATAACTACATTGATATAGTTCCGATATGTTCCCAATACACAGTGATCATACCATTGTTTGTAGTTATACTTAGTCCTACTATTCAAAAAACATGTCATATTATCACTTAGCTCACGACATTGTGACATCAATACTGATATGTTATTGTTTACATGTTTTTGATATATGATCACTTAGGACTTTGAAACGTTGCCACACATAACTTTGAGATGTTGCCACACAGGACTTTGAAATGTTGCCACACAGGACTTTGAAATGTTGCCACACAGGACTTTGATACATTGTCACACAGACCATTGAAATGTTGCCACACAGGATTTTGAAATGTTGCCACACAGGACTTTGAAATGTTGCCACACAGGACTTTGAAATGTTGCCACACAGGACTTTGAAATGTTGCCACACAGGACTTTGATACATTGTCACACAGACAATTGAAATGTTGCCACATACTTTGATACATTGTCACACAGACAATTGAAATGTTGCCAATCAGGACTTTGAAATGTTGCCACATAGGACATTGATATAGTTCCGATATGTTCCCAATACACAGTGATCATACCATTGTTTGTAGTTATACTTAGTCCTACTATTCAAAAAACATGTCATATTATCACTTAGCTCACGACATTGTGACATCAATACTGATATGTTATTGTTTACATGTTTTTGATATATGATCACTTAGGACTTTGAAACGTTGCCACACATAACTTTGAGATGTTGCCACACAGGACTTTGAAATGTTGCCACACAGGACTTTGAAATGTTGCCACACAGGACTTTGATACATTGTCACACAGACCATTGAAATGTTGCCACACAGGATTTTGAAATGTTGCCACACAGGACTTTGAAATGTTGCCACACAGGACTTTGAAATGTTGCCACACAGGACTTTGAAATGTTGCCACACAGGACTTTGATACATTGTCACACAGACAATTGAAATGTTGCCACATACTTTGATACATTGTCACACAGACAATTGAAATGTTGCCAATCAGGACTTTGAAATGTTGCCACATAGGACTTTGAAATGTTGCCACATAGGACTTTGAAATGTTGCCACACAGGACTTTGAAATGTTGCCACACAGGACTTTGATACATTGTCACACAGACAATTGAAATGTTGCCACACAGGATTTTGAAATGCTGCCACACAGGACTTTGATACATTGTCACACAGACAATTGAAATGTTGCCACGCAGGACTTTGAAATGTAGCCACACAGGACTTTGAAATGTTGCCACACAGGACTTTGAAATGTTGCCACACAGGACTTTGAAATGTTGCCACACAGGACTTTGATAAATTGTCACACAGACGATTGAAATGTTGCCACACAGGACTTTGAAATGTTGCCACACAGGACTTTGATATATTCTCACACCGAAATGTTCTTCAAGTTCGATATCAATATATAATTTATACATTCACACACAAACAAAAGAGGAGATATCACACAAGGTTTTCATAGATGATACCGCACAAGGTATTCAGGGATGATACCACCCAAGGTATTCAGAGATGATACCACACAAGGTATTCAGAGATGATACCCCACAAGGTATTCAGAGATGATACCCCACAAGGTATTCAGAGATTATACCACACAAGGTATACACAGATGATACCACACAAGGTATTCAGAGATGATACCGCACAAGGTATACAGAGATGATACCACACAAGGTATTCAGAGATGATACCACACAAGGTATACAGAGATGATACCACACAAGGTATACAGAGATGATACCACACAAGGTATTCGGAGATAATACCACACTAGGAGCACTGAGATCGCTATATACAGCATCATCTTCCTGATCATATCCTCTATAATTCTCGTATAGATCAGGATTCTCTGAGATGATGGGCTTCTAGCCCGTCTGTCTACAGAGGTATTATTATCAGATATATGTGGATGTGGTGGTGTGTGTAAAATCTGAGGTACTACTAAAGATGTTGCAGAAGATGCTTCTGACGGATATGAGTCAGAACTTGAGCTGAGACTCGGCGTATCCTTCAAAATCACATATGGAATCTGCCTGTATATGTAGCGTTCACGTGAGTTTGCCATTGTTGTACAAACAAATTCTCAAACCAGTATCATGAAATAAATATTGAATAATAATATTCAACATAAACATGATCTGATATCTCTTCCTATCTCAAAGCAGCTAATCGTTCTTATAGTTATGATTGTTCTGCTTGAATCGAAATTCACTAGAATGCACATGAGTTGCGAATTTCAGTTATGTTGGCCACTCATAACTGGAAATCGTACCACCTGATTATCCTGGCTTAATTCAAAACAAGTTTTGTTCATTAGTTATATTCGGTGCTCTCTGTGTCACTATTCGAGCCTATGGTTATAGTCTAGGTCTCTAAGTCAACCTAAATTCTATAACCTGTGGCTCTGATACCACCATGTCACACCCCCACCTCTCGTCACCTGTGATGATGTCTCAGAGATAAGGGGGTGACTTACTTGAACCGATATCACATCACACAAATTAACTTAGAATAAATACATCACAAGGGTTTCGTAGTTACATCAAGTTAACAACTAGGTTTATTACACAATCTGGTACATTTATGTTCAACTAAGTGAAGTGCATCCTCACCATATCGTCACCGTTGTCCTGCAAA
This sequence comes from Mikania micrantha, assembly GCA_009363875.1. NCBI lineage: Eukaryota > Viridiplantae > Streptophyta > Magnoliopsida > Asterales > Asteraceae > Mikania > Mikania micrantha. Next base: position 123,490,113 of record CM018691.1, read on the forward strand.
AATGTTGAGTTTAAAACGTCAGCACAAAGCTGGTGAGTTCGACAGTTCAATTTAAAACAATATGATATGATAAGTATGTTCTCCAAAAAGTTCAGTTCCGGATAACCATGGGACCCATATCTAGTTCCTTTCGGACAATCTGTGTTTTGATAAAGACACTACCCGTCGGTAAGTATCTTGATGCCTCATTATCTTAATGCCTATCACTAACATTAAGAAAGTGTTTCGGAAACAGGTAACAAGAATTCACACCAGGGGAGATGCAATCCTCCCAGCAAATGGGTTGTCAGCCAATAGTACTATCAATGCTTCCTGTTCGGCCCCACATGGGTTCACTAGATACAGTTCAAGAGATGAGGACTTTTGATACTGTGATAAAGTTACTAACGGCAAAATCCCATGAAATCACACAAAAGTCACGTGAAATCACACAGATATCAGTGATACATATCATATGTTTAGAAAACAGTTTACAGAGTTACCCTGATGTTTATAAAACAGTAAAAAGAAAAGGGGTTGTACGAAACTCACCTAATATCTCACTGATAGCAGAATATCACACAGACTGGTAATAATATGATAATTCTGCATTTATTTATGTTAAATTAGTTATTTATAGTTTAACTTACTGATTATATCTTTCTGAACGTCCAATGTCAAAGACATTGTCCTAACAGTCATCAAACTGATGTTTAATATTTAATTAATTATTTTAATGTCATATCATACAACGTATGATAATGTAGGAACCTGTACTAATTCAGATTCCTAATATGAAGTTGATGACATATTTGATTAATCAGAATAATGTCGGATTAACCAAATAGTTAATATTGTTGATTATAATGCTAAAGCAGTTCCTAGACAGTTTAACGGCTTAGGAATGATCAATCCTTGTTATTGATTCCCAGATATCATGAAATATCACAATGTAGCATTAGAATAGGTTTAATAACCGTGTTTAACATACTAATCTGACTGTTATCATAAACATCAGATAATCGTTCCAATGAGTATGTTATTAATTATGATTAGTTTGAAACACTTGAATTTAACCTTTGCATTTCAAAGATTAATCAAACTAATCACCTTCATCGTTACAATCAAATGGTTTAATCCATTATAATCATAGTTGTGATTTCATGTAAATCGGGCATTATAACGGATCAAAACAAGAATTTAACCGTTAAAACAACTTGTTCTTCGTTTATAATCAATCCTAGCCATCATCTAGGCAATAATCAACAACCCTAACTATCTCATTACGTTCAAAAACAAGATTTAATCAATCATTATCAGACTAGAAGGTTAAAATGAACCGTTACCTAGTCAGATGAAGTTCTGCGTGTAAAAAGACGATCAGGACTTGCAGAAACGTTCCCTGGTATGCCTTCAAAATAGAGATTTGATGCTAAAAATACGTTTTTGGTGCGTCTGGAAGTGAGAAACGTCGAAAGGAATTAAAAGAAATGGGTTTCTAGGTGAAATCTGACTTTTTAAGTGTTTTTCCGACTCTGGAGCCACCAGGCGCATCGCCCCATCTGGACGCGTGGACTGGGCCTAACGCGCGGAAGGGAAATCCATATTTTTGATCTTATCTTCTTTTTGCGATTCCAGGAGCATACGAACTCCGTTTTGCGCACGGTTTTCGCCTACGTTCACGATTTTTCAAGCTCTTTCCAATGGTTATAATCTCAAGACCTAAAGAGTTCAAAATATTTGACCTCCTATCTATCGCTGTATTCGATTCAGTGTATCTTGAAATCGGAGCCTCGTTTCGCGATTTCGCTTACACTCATTCTCTTCATTTTCGAGTTATGATTCTAACCTGAGAATTTTGAGTTGTCACAATGTGTATCATGTTCTCTTGGAAAACTTGTTACAAGGCCTTCACCATTAAATATTGAGCATGAATCTCCTTTTTTTCTTGAAAGAATTCAAGGTGACATATGTGGACTAATTCATCCATCATGTGGACCATTTAGATACTTCATGGTCATAATAGACGCATCTAGCAGATGGTCTCATGTTTCTTTATTGCAAAATTTCTTGCTCAAATTATAAAATTACGAGCACATTTTCCGGATTATACCATTAGAAAAGTAAGACTTGATAATGCGAGTGAATTCACATCACATGCCTTTAATGATTATTGCATGTTAGTATGAATTGTTGTTGAACACCCGGTTGCTAATGTGCATACACAAAATGGTTTAGCTGAATCATTGATAAAACAACTACAATTAATTGTAAGACCATTAATAATGAAAACAAAACTTCCTGTGTCTATTTGGGGTCATGCAATTTTACATGCTGGATCATTAATTCGTATGAGACCTAGTGCAAATCACAAATACTCTCCTATACAACTTGCTTTGGCCAAGAGCCTAACATTTCCCACTTCAAAATATTTGGATGTGTGGTGTATGTTCCCATTGCACCACCACAACGCACAAAAATGGGTCCCCAAAGAAGATTGGGAATATATGTTGGATACGAAACAACATCCATAATAAGATATATTGAACCCCTACTAGGTGATGTCTTTACAACACGTTTTGCTGATTGTCACTTTGATGAGACAAAATTTCCAACCTTAGGGGGATAAAAGAACATAAAAGAAAAGAATGTCTCATGGTGTGAACCTTTATTGTTATATCGTGATCCAAGAACAAAACAATGTGAGACAGAAGTTCAAAAGATAATTCATATGCAAGATATAGCAAATCAATTGCTAGATGCATTTACTGATACAAAAAAGTAACAAAATCTCATATACGAGCAGAAAATGATCCAGCTCGGGTTGAGATTCCAAGTAAGCAATTAGATATAGATCCAACTCATGAATCTCAAAGACAATTGAAACGTGGCAGACCAGTCGAATCAAAGGATAAAAATCCTCGAAAAAGAAAAGGATCTGAAAAGGAAAAGGATCATAAGGAAAAGGAATTCAAAATATCAAAACATTTCCTGATGAATAAATAAATGATATTAACAGAGATGTCAATTAACTATTGTTAGTGCATGAGATGTCCCTAGTTCAGCTTATTGTATGATCTAAATGTATAAAGTTTATCGTATTAATGAAGATCAGTTATTCTATATTGTTGTTTAATGTTTATTCAAGTTTATATGTGTTTGTCTATGTTTAACTTTGATTATATATGTCTTATAGACCCATTCGTGCGATTGACCCTAAGAATGAGGTCATTCGGGCGAATGAACGCCTAGCGAATGACTAGGGCGAACGAATGAGTCATCCGTATGGCTCATTCGGTTGACCAAGCTCATTCGGCTGAGCCATTCGTCGAATGAGTTGTTTCGGCCACTCATTCGGCCGAATGAGTACAGTCTATATATACTTGTTCAAACAGATTCAAACCTAACTTTTCCGAGCCTCCTCTCTTCCCAGAGCACTCCAGTGTCATACCCTTAGGGTTTTGAGCGGTTCCTTGCCGTCCAAATTCGATTCTCACCCCGTGGTGTTTGATCTTGATCCAAACGTTCCCTCCTCATCGTCGGATTGCCACGGGGCCTGTTGGTTTCGATTGGAAAACCCTGGAATAGGATTTCGCACTATTTCAGTGGCTGTAGAGCAGATTCCTTGGTGAACCGGATTGTTTTCGGGCTCCAAATTGGTCCTACAAAGTGGTATCAGAGCTTAGGCTCTTGATTCTGCTCGATTTTCAATCCAAATCATCAAATCTGAGATTGCTTGTTCGAGATCTGTGAAAACCCTAACTTTCTTGCCCTTCAAGTTACTGTTTCATTACAAATCCGTGGGTTTTTGTGGATGTTTTGACAAATCGATCACTCCAATTGCTTGGTAATGATATCTTGAAGTTCTGTACCAATTTTGGTGGTTAGATTCACTCTAGATCAAAAGTTATCGCGATTTTTGTTGCTGAAAACCCAGATGGTACGAATGAGCCGCTCATCCGAATAGCCCTCCTTCAGTCTAATAGCTCCATTCGTCGAATTGCTCTCTTTCGGCCTACACATTCGGTCTTCTGCTCAGTCGGTCACCTGCTCATTTGGTTGTTTATTCTTTCGGTCCAATCGTCATTCGGTTGTCCATTCATTCGGCATACAGATCATTCTGTCCACCTTTCATTCGGTCTCCCTATTACATTCGGTTGATTAACTCCTATTCGGTCCCCGACATTCGGCCAAGTCATTGTCATTCGGCAATCAGTTTGGAAATTTTTCTAAGTGTTCGACACATTTGTTCTTGACATAATGGAAGATCTAGCTTTGATGGCTAGCCAGAATCATCGGATTCAGACATTATTACTTACAGAGACTGAGACAAGGAATTCTAATAAGGCTCCTAAGTTTCTTTCATTAGATGATTACCCTCATTGGAAGTACAGATTCGAGATACACATCAATGGAGTTGATACAAACTTGTGGATGATGATAGAGGGTGGTTATTTGAGACCTCTGAATGAAGATGGAACTCCAATGTTAGTCACCCAGATGACAAAACCACAGAGAAAGTTATATGACTTTGAAAAAAAAGCCTATGCTATTCTGTCTCAATCCATTGCTATTGATATCTTTCATCAGTTCAGACAGTTTACGTCTTCTAAGCTACTTTGGGATGCGTTGCAGCAGAGATATGAGGGAAATGATGCTTTGAAGAACATAAAGTCCAAAGCTTTGAGGAAAGAATTTAACAGTTTCATGTATGTGGGAAATGAGTCCCTAGATGATTTGATTGCAAGATTTTATCATCTTCTAAGTGAGCTGTTCAACCATCAGGTCAAGACTACAACTCAAGAAAAGATTCAGTGTATGGCAGATGCTTTACCTCCCAAATGGGAGTCATTCCTTATGGTTTTGAAGCAAAATGAGATGATGGCTAGTATGGATATCAATGAGTTTATCCAGAAGCTGGAAGAATAGGAGATTGAGAACAAATGGAAGGCAAAGAGAGTTGCTCAAGTTCAGGATCCTTCATTGTATTACTCTACACCTACTGTAGAGAGAGAGCTTCTTCTCATTCTCAATTAAAACTGCATTTGTTTCTTAGACTAAAGAAGCTCCAGTTCCAAACCAGATACACTTCAGTCAATCATCCTCAACATCAACCTCTCAAAAAGAAAATAGTCATCCAGTCACAAATCTGAAGACAGTTCATTTTGATAAAGTGACTGTAGAGGTTGCAAAGAAACATATGGGTCTTCTGTCTACTCTTATGAGCTCCTATGATGGATTACTAGCCGGGCAGATCGGTTATCCTCTGTCACACCCCGAGCCGGCGGGAACGGATCGACTTTCCCGTCGGGCAGAAGGTTACCGGGGCGCGATATCGTGAGTGATAATCGTGATGATCAGATTGTTTTTCATAGCATCAACATTGAGAATAACTAAAGCACAATAACATTAAACTAGGATTACAAAGTTAAATTACACATGTTAATATTTGATAATTTAACTAAGTAAACCTATCAAGAATCAAATGTTTACTATCTTGTATCTGTACAAGATATCAAAATAGATTCACAATGTTCATCAAAATACGTGCTTTTCCAAATTCCACTAGGTCCTCTAACTGGGCATCCTAGTATGCAATCCTGAGCCTTAGCTTAATCATGTACGTCACCTGAGAAAGTATGTAAGAAAAAAAAGTCAACACAATGGTTGGTGAGTTCATATAGTTTAGTATTGAAAAATAGCTTTTGGAAACCTTTTTCGGTAACAACCTTAACCTCATTAACATTACATGTAATATCCAGATCGGTATGCTTATATATAGGGCATACGAAAGGGTCGAGCCTACAACCCGCCCAGACGCCATCCCACCACATACTAATCCACATATGACACTGCTGTTAATGATAATTAAGCCTTTTACCTACCATCCAATTCCATCATAGTTTCAAGCATCTTGTTTAGAAGTTTAAGATATCTACCCAATAGCATTCACAAACCCTTTCGGTAACAACCTTAATCTCATTAACATCACATGTAATATCCAATTCGGTATGCTTATATATAGGGCATATGTAGGGTCGAACTTACCGCCCGCCCGGCCAACATCCCACCACATACTAAATCACATATGACATTGTTGTTAATGATAATTAAGCGTCTTACCTACCATCCAACCCCATCATAGTTTTGTGTGTCCTGATTTATGAGTTTCAACAAGCACAGAGTAGCATTTGAGTATCAAGTTTTGAGAGTTACCATTATGGACAGCTGAACTCCCTAAGGAATTCCGCATCCATCCATAACGGAACTAAGTAGGACTCGCGACATCGGTGTTTTGATAAAGGAGTCTTCAAGATAACACAAAGTCAACTAGAAGAGACCAAAATCATCCTAGTCACTCGTCACAACCATGGGTGAATCAAGAAGAACACTGAATGACTAGTAGGGCTTGACCAATGTCAAGACGCGACGGCCAATCAGTCTGTCTTACATGATTCTGACAACGAAGAGCACTGATGACTAGTAGGGCTTGACCAATGTCAAGACGCGGCGACCAATCAGTCTGTCTTACGATGTCCGATAGCTTAAGCATACAAGTTTATAGCATTCACATAGTCTTACTGATGACTAGTAGGGGTTGACACATAGGTCAACACACGGCGGTCAATCAGCCTGTTGTCTTAGCATTCCAAGTATATCAAGCATTCAAGTGTTTCAAGTATTCCAAGCATATTACGCGTACAAGTGTTTATAGCATTTCAAGCATATCAGTCTTTATAGCATTTTGAGCATATGATTCTTTCTAAGTTTAAGTTTTCAAGCTTCCCTAAATATAGTATTCAAAGCATTACTAGTTTTAATATTAGTCTTTCTTATGCATTTAAAAGCTTCAAAAGTTTTAAGCAAATAAGTATAAGTGTAAGCAGCATTAGCATTAAGATTAAGAGTATAAGATATTAACTTTTTAAAAATAAGAGTATAAAGTATTAGTATTTAGAGTAAATGTATACAGTATTAGCCTTTAGAACGAGTGTATCAAGTATTAGCATTTAGCATAAGTGTTCAAAGCCTTAGCACTTAGAATGAGTGTTCAAAGCATTAGCATTTAGACTTAGCATGTAGCATTAGTATATAGTATCAGCATGTAGCATTTGCGTATAGCATTAGAATGTAGTATTAGCATATAGACTTAACATGTAGCATTACCATGTAGCATTTAGATTAGGAGTATAAAGTATTAGAATAAAGCATAAGCGCTTAAGTTTAAGTCTTAGCCTTTAGCTTTCAGAATAAGAGTAACAAGCTTAAGCATTAGTATTAGCATCATGAATACATATAAAAGCATTTATAAAAAATTTCAATACTGGTTTAAAATGTATAACATGCTTCTCAGTCCCGAGGTAAAAACAAATATATTTGAAAAGGGACAAATGAACTCATCATGTTGTTGAAGTGGTTGACTTAGCTTAAACTAGAATGCACGCGCTCGTTGTTGTACTTGAGTTTGTTTTCACGATCCTATATTGATTTCATGTTGTAATTTATAAGTATAAGTCGTAGGGATTTGTGTGCATGTATGTGTTTGTGTTAGCCCTAGAGTTGGCTAACACTCGTGAGTCTCGGTCATTGTTCGGCCCCGTGTATGTGTTATAGTTTTTGAGTCTACTTAACATAATTAGGTTAAATTTGATATGTGGTCATGACTCACAATTACAGGCTTAGTTTTCAATGCTTTCCCTAGTATTCAGCTCGTTCTTTGAAAATCCAAACCATACCATGACTTACTAATTACTTGTATTGATAAAATGTTTGTAACCCAACTCATTACCACCTTTGTAGTAATAAATCATAATCCCACGCATATTTGTACTAAGACTAATTGATTCAAGTGTTTTTCCTAGTTTAACTAATGTGGGCCGAAAATCAATTGGGCCGAATATAGGTGGGCCTTGGGCCGGATGTGTTGTGTGGGCCAAGTTATTGGGCTAAAAGCATTGCATGTGTTGTGTGGGCCAAGTTATTGGGCCGAAATTCACATGGGCCCCTTGTTTAAGGATGTTGGGCCTGAATTGAGGTTATGGGCCGGTTGGTTGGGCCGCATGAGCTTGTGTGGGCTAAGCTGAGTGGGATGCTGTTGGGTTGAGTGTAGGTGGTCCATCCGAATAAGGTTGGGTCGAATGGGTGGCGGTCAAAGGAATTTATGCATGGCCGAGTTAATGAAACCTGGTTAGCCCAATGGGACCAGCGAACCTATCAACCATTAGGGTTCGCCCTTGACCTTAAGTTCGTCCCCCTGATTCGGGTGACCAAGGTTCGCCGCCCCTGTGAGGTTCGTGTTTAAGGGCTTCGACCATGGAAGGTTTGGCTCATGGTGGTGAGGGGTTCGGCCAAGGTTTCACCATGCAGGTTCATCATACAGGTTCGGGTAGTCAAAGGTTCGCCGGTCAGGAGGTTCGGTGGTCACAGGTTCGTGGCAAGCAGGAAGGTTCGGCCAACATGAAAGTTCGATGCTCCTACCCTGGTTCGGCAATGACAAAAAGGTTCGGCCCTCAGCTGGCCTTTCACGAACCCTGTATCTCACCGTTATCATCAAGTTCTGATCGATGGTATGGCTGTTTCCATGGTGTTGTGATGCGAAGATTGGCTCTCAGACGTGTAGGGTGTGTGTATAAGGGTTCTACACAGGTTAAGTGGGTGGGTCGAACAAAAGAAAGGAAAACCCTATTTTTCCCGAATCTTCATGGCTTAATACCTTGTTTTTGGCTGGACAAAACCTCATATCAGTTGTACTTCCTTGTAGAAGATGATGGTAGCTATGTGTTGACACCAAGAACGCACGATTTCACCAAGAAACGAGTGAGATATTGCGATTTGAAGTTGGAATCTAGAGATAGAAAGGTTCGTGGGTGGTGTTTTAGAGAGAGGAAAAGATGAGGGAAATGAGAAATTTAGCCTCATTAAGTCTTTATATACCCCGAGGGTATTCGGGTTTGTTTCGGTTGCTCGTTTTTCGTCTCCGTTGTGTTTGCAGAACGTAACGCGTATTTTTACGCATTTTAAATAGAAGAGTTTCTTTAATTACTTTTTGATGAGTTTCAAAATTGTAAAACGTAAAATATTAGATTTTCTTAAATTATTATTGTTCGTTTCGTTTTTCGTTTTCGTTTCGTCAGAACGTGTCAACTTCGCGCGTATTCGTTCGAATCGTCACTCGAACGAACACGACGTTGGTTTCACTTTCTGATTCTTGTTTTCTACTTTTCAGCCATCATTTCAGAACGTTAAACTTTCAGAGTTATTCGTACAGATCGTCACCTATACGAATAATTCGTCGATTTAGCATTCTGTAACAAAAACTGTTAATGTTTTGTTCTGTTTAACCTCGCATACGTTTATACATAATAGTATCAAATCAAGCATCTGTGTGTCAGTTTAGTGTTGTCTGCTGTGTTTCTGACTGTTAAACCATGAGATTTAATCAGGTTTCAGAAACAGTTGCATAAGAGTTTAGTGTCAAGCATCACAATGTTAATAGCACATAAATAATTCACACAGTTTGCACCTGTGTTACTGTGCAAGTTACTATACCGATCCCTATTCCGGTAACGTTTCCTGCACTGATGTTACATCCTCACTTGACAAATGAAGATTTTTCTCATATTGACTCGGATGATATGGAAAGGATAGACATCATGTGGGCTCTTGCTAGTGCAGTAAGAAGAGCTAAGGATTTTGTGAGAAGAACTGGAAAATATATTAATCTGAACAAGAATTCAAAATTTGGTTTTGATATGGAATCTGTCACTTGCTATAACTGTGGAGAAAAAGGACACTTTGCAAGACAGTGCAACAAACCAAAGAAGACTGGCAACAATAATCCTTTTCAGAATCAGAGATCTTCTGCAGCAAATCCAGAACAAAGACTTGTGCCTGTTGATACTCCCACTCATGCAAGTTCTTCAAATGCTTGTAAGGCCTTGATGGTTCAAAATGATGAAGGCGAAAACTGGGATTTCAGATTCAAGCCTGATCAGGGAGGACAAGATAAAACCTGTGTTGCAGAAATCCAGAAGTCTGATGAATCGAGTGAAAAAAGCACTTCTGAAGAAGTAAAGACCAGTCTGGAGGAATCATCAGGTTCAGAGTCAGAAAGCACTTCAGACTCAGACACTCAAGGAGATTCTGATGCTGAGTTTGAAGAACCTGCTACCTAGTTTGCTATGATGGTGAACACTTCTGCTACCTCTCAGTCAGATCAGGTATTTGATGAATGTTCTTCTTCTCATTCTAGATGCTTTAACTGTATTGATCTTGACAGTAAGGTCCTGGCTTATCAGAAGCACAATGCTGACTTGATCAGCGATCTCAACCAAGTGATTGAAGCAAACAGAATTTTAAAATCTAATGAAAAAGATTTTCAGGATAAAATTGATTTGTTAAACAGACAGTTACATGAGGCTGAGATCACTGTGCTAAATAAGCAGGATGCAGTTACTTCTTATCTCAACACTATCAATGAAACTAAGAAGAAACTTTCCATATTCGAGTGTGACTATGAGACATTAAGCAAGAAGCTCAAGAGCTATGAGAGCTCGTCATACATTATTGAGCACATGATCAGTAATGGGACGGATCAAACTGGGAAGGGTAAAGAAACAAACTATAATCACTGTCCACCTCCAGTCTTGAATTACTTTGTCAATTCTCCAAATAACAAAGAGATCAAAGACTTTCACGTGAAAACCCCATTAGTTATTGATCCTATTGGGATTATTTCTGATGAGGGTTCCTCAATGTCTAAGGAATCTTTTGTGGAGGGCGTGGTTGAAGATTGGGTTTCTGATTCTGAGGATGAGTCTGAAGTTACTCCTCAAGCGTCTTATGTCAAGAATCAGACATCTGTTGCCAAAAAGGCCGACCCAATCTTACCCAAGGCAAACATGGCTTCAAAGCTATCCAAAGCCATCTGTTTTGTGAAGTCTTCACAGGATGGTGAAGCAAGTGAGACCAAAGAGGCTGATAAACCTGTTTTTAATGGCACAAAGGGTTTGGGTTTTGTGCAAGATAAGGCTAAGAAAAATGTTTTTCAAGCTAAAAATTCTCAGTCAAAAGCCAAACAGTTTTCTCCCAAAGACAAAAGAGTTTGCTTTAAGTGTGGTGCACCTGGACATGTCAGATTTTGTCCTCAATTGATCAGACCTAAGGTTGTACCACCCAGAAAACAAAATCAGAATTTTAGCAAACAAGTCAAATCTGATTTTAAATCATCTCAATCAAAGCCCAAACAACCTAATCTTGTTAAGCCTTTGGATAAGGGTAAAGGGAAAGTTGTGAACTTGGATGTTCCCAAGGTTGTTAATGTCAATCAATCAAAACCATCATCCATTTACTTGAAAAACTCTTTCAGTAAAAACTCAGTCTGGAAAGTTAAGTCTTTTGAGACTTTAGTTTCAAACACTCCAGATAAGGCAACCCCAGATGGTAAATGGATTGATGTTTGGATCCGAGACTCATTGGGTCAACCCAAGACTGTAAAGGCTTGGGTTCCCAAATTGAACTAATTGTTTGTTTTTGTGCAGGTTGCCCCAACTGCTGCTCTTAACAGCACTTGTATCGTTGATAGTGGGGCTTCAAGGCACATGACTGGAGATATTTCGCTGCTCAACAATGTCAATGCAATTTGAGGTGGATATGTAGCATTTACCGGTGACAAAGGCGGGTTCATTACCGGAGATGGTATTCTTTCAAACGGCCAAGTTTCATTTGATCAAGTCAGATATGTGAAGCAACTGGAGAAAAATCTTCTTTCAGCGTCACAGATTTGTGACAAGCAGTATAAAGTTCTTTTTGACGACTCCAGTTGCTACATCCTCAAGCAAGGGGACACTATTCCTGAAGACTGGATTTTGATGTCTGCACCTTGTAAGCAGGATTGTATGTACTCAACATGTCTACAGCTTCAACAAAATCCTCCTCAGCTTCATGTTTTATGTCAAAAGCTATAGAGAAAGACTCTATTCTTTGGCATAAGTGGATGGGCCATTTGAGTCTACGAAAGATGAACCATTTGGTACACAACAATGTGGTTAAGGGTGTTAGCTTAAAGAATTTTAAGATGCCTAATATCTGTGTCTCATGCAAGAAGGGAAAGCAGACCAAGCAATCTCACAAGCTGAAAAAGTATCATTCAATCACTGTTCCTCTTGAGCTTCTCCATATGGATTTATTTGGTCCAGTAAATCGCAAGAGTATAGCTGGAGATCAATAATGTTTAGTCATCACTGATGAGTATTCCAGATATTCTTGGGTTTTCTTTCTGAAGGAGAAATCAGAAACGTTCGAATGTATTCAAGTTTTGGTAACTAAGCTTGAATCCCTTTACAGACTTGCGCCTTCAGAGTTGCAAGAATTGGTGAGCCAACTACAAGAACTGACTGATAAAGGATTCATTCGCCCAAGCCATTCACCATGGGGTGCACCGGTCCTGTTTGTCAAGAAGAAGGACGGGTCATTCCGAATGTGCATCGACTACCGCGAGTTGAACAAGCTGACTATCAAGAATCGATATCCACTGTCGCGCATCGATGATCTCTTCGATCAGCTTCAAGGCTCGGCATGGTTTTCAAAGATCGATCTTAGGTCTGGGTATCCTCAGCTTCGTGTACATGATGATGATATTCCCAAGACGGCTTTAAGAACAAGATATGGCCATTATGAATTTCTGGTAATGCCTTTCGGCACCAATGCACCGGCGGTTTTCATGGATCTCATGAACCGTGTTTGCAGGCCATACTTGGATAAGTTTGTGATTGTATTCATTGATGATATTCTGATATACTCCAAGACCAAAGAAGAACACAAGCAACACCTTAAGTTGGTTTTGGAGATCCTAAGAGAGGAGCGACTGTATGCCAAATTCTCTAAATGTGAATTTTGGCTTAAGGAAGTTCAATTCTTGGGACACATAGTCAATGAAAATGGTGTTCACGAGGATCCTGTAAAGATTGATGCGGTGAAGAATTGGAGTACACCGAAGACACCAACGGAGATTCGATCGTTTCTTGGACTTGCCGGTTATTATCGGCGGTTTCTCTCGAATTTCTCCAGGATTGCTGTCCCTCTCACTTCTTTGACGCAGAAGAATAAACCTTATGAGTGGTGACCAAAGCAAGAAGAAGCATTTCAGACTTTGAAGCAGAAACTCTGTGATGTTCCTGTCTTGACACTGCCCGATGGAAATGATGACTTTGTGGTTTACTGTGATGCATCCAACCTAGGTCTCGGTTGTGTTCTCATGCAACGGGGAAAGGTCATAGCATATGCATCAAGACAGTTGAAAATTCACGAGAAGAACTACACTAAACATGACCTGGAACTTGGAGCAGTCGTGTTTGCCTTAAAGATATGGAGACATTATCTTTATGGCACAAAGTGTGTAGTCTTTACTGATCATAAGAGTTTACAGCATATTCTCAATCAAAAAGAGCTTAATATGAGACAACGGAGATGGGTTGAACTGTTGAACGATTATGACTGTGAAATTCGCTACCATCCTGGTAAAGCGAATGTAGTAGCAGATGCGCTTAGTCGCAAAAGTCAAATTCAGATCCATAGTGTCCGAGTGCACACTAATCTCCATAATGACGTTCTCACAGCCCAACAGCACTCATTGGCTCAGGATAACTTGAAAAGTGAGATGTCATGCGGGGCTGAGATATTATTGGAAACTAAGGATGATGGTTTGATGTATTACGTGAATCGGTTGTGGATACCGAACCGGGATGATCTTAGAATGATGATTTTGGATGAAGCTCATAAGTCTTGTTACTCAATCCATCCAGGTTCTGATAAGATGTATCAAGACCTTAGAGCTTTGTACTGGTGGCCTGGAATGAAGAAGGATATTGCTGAGTATGTGTCCAAGTGCCTTAACTGTGCTAAAGTCAAGGCAGAACACCAGCGACCTTCGGGATTATTAATACAACCAGAAATACCCATGTGGAAGTGAGAGAATATCTCTATGGATTTCATTACTAAACTCCCACGAACTACAAATGGTAAGGATAGCATTTGGGTGATAATTGATCGATTAACCAAGTCGGCTCATTTCTTACCGATACGCGAGACGTACCCTGTGCGGAAATTAGCTCGTATCTATGTTGATGAGATCGTCAGCCGACATGGTATTCCCCTAAGCATAATATCGGATCGTGATGCTCGTTTCACGGCACGATTTTGGGAATCCCTTCATGAAGCATTTGGAACAAGATTGGATCTTAGCACCGCCTATCATCCTCAAACGGATGGACAGACGGAGCGCACGATTCAGACATTAGAAGATATGTTGAGAGCTTGTGTCATCGATTTTGGTGGCAATTGGGATAGCCATCTACCATTAGTTGAGTTCTTGTATAACAACAGTTATCACGCGAGTATTGGTATGGCGTCGTTTGAAGCTCTGTATGGCAAAAAATGTCGGTCACCTATTTGTTGGACCGAGGTCGGCGAATCGCAGATCACTGTCCCCGAGATTATTCAAGAAACGACTGACAAGATCCGCCAGATCCGTGACAATCTGTTAGCTGCACGTAGTCGACAGAAAAGCTATGCGGATAAACGAAGAAAGCCATTGGATTTTGAAGTTGATGATATGGTATTACTTAAGGTATCGCCCTGGAAAGGAGTGGTACGATTCGGGAAGAAGGGTAAGCTTGCTCCACGTTATGTTGGCCCTTTTAAGATCCTTGAACGAATCGGGAAGGTTGCCTACAAGTTGGAATTACCTCCTGAACTTAGCAACGTACACCCAACGTTTCACGTGTCCAATTTGAGAAAGTGCTTAGCTGATCAGGATCTTCAGGTACCAGTCGATGACATTCGTGTCGATGATACCATGCACTTTGTTGAAAAACCAGTTGAGATAATGGATCGTGAGGTTAAAAAGCTCAAACGCAGTAGAATTCCAATTGTCAAAGTACGATGGGAGTCGAAGCGTGGTCCAGAATTCACCTGGGAACGGGAAGATTAGATGAAGCTTAAGTACCCACATTTATTTACTACGGTCACTCCAAGTTGAATTTCGGGACGAAATTCTCTTAACTTGGGGAGACTAAACATCACTGTACTTCAGGTTGTCCGTACATATGTACGATTGTACTGATACGACCTGATGTGATAATTATTAATGATAATGAATTGTTGGATGGTATTATTGATGATGGGTATACATATTGAGAACATATTATATACGCATAAACCATGGGAAGTTTAGTTGTAACCCAACTAAATAGTACCAGAGAGTTTATCGCAGTTGAATTCATGGAAATGATTATTGATTCGGAATGGAAAAGAATTAAGAGTTGTTAGTGTTTGGTTTCTAAACATAGTCAAGGACACATGATCATGATTTATCGAAATAGCGGTGGGACGGTGGCTGGGGCAGTTGCGACTGACACCTACATATGCCCTATACATATGCATATTTCGGTCTATCACGGATGTGTCGGTGATATGGTTTAGTGGGTTTTGGATTGGGATTGGTAATATTAAAGTTAATAAAATAATGGAAGAATAATTGGAATTGATTAAGCGATGGTGAGGTTACGATTATTAATTAAACACGAATGTTATCTCAAAAACATTAACTTAATAATGTATTCGCGTGGGTGACGATTCGCACGAATATAATTATTAAGAATAATGTTCTGAAACGGTATTCCCTAAATAGTAAATAGAATCGAAATACATTACGAGCGTTGAATTTGTAAAGATGGCGATCGTTACGAATCCGTACGCAAGTAATGCGTTTCGACGAGATAATTAAATAATATTTAACGATATTAAATTTATAAATGGAAATTTAAAACGTTTATTAGGAATCACAACCTAAAACAAACTCAAATGAATTGGTTATTTAAATAAATAATTTAACTAAATCATTTTATGAAATAACCTAACTAAAAACATTTTATTAAAAATGTAAATTAATTATCTAAACGTTTTATGTTTAACAATAATTTACGAGAAAACTGAGCAATAAATGGTCGGTGAACGCGATAAAAACGAGACCGAGCACGTGGGAACGACAAGACTTATAAAAGATGGAAAACCTTCCATCTCTTTCATTTCACCTATATCCTTTCTCTCTCTAGACTCACAAATCCGCCACTTTCTCTCTCTAAAACTTCTCTCTACGATATCTCTCTCATCTCTCAACGGAATTGCAAGATTTTGGTGTCCACGTGTTCATGTGATCGAGGGGAACAAGGAGATACGAAGAAAGCTAGCTTTAGGGCAAGGATTCAAGGTAAATCTCGAGTTTTTCTTCTTGGTTTACACTTAAACATAACCGATTCTTACCATCACCCTTGTGAACGATTTTCTGTTTTAAAAACCCTAAGTCGCATATGTGTGAGTGCATGGTAACCATGGATGAGCCTGTAACAGGTAGGGATTGGAGAGGAAGACGATGAACAGTAGGATCAAGACATAGCAGGTGGCCGAACCTAGGTTTCGGCCGAACCTATTTCCAAGTTGGCTAGGCTTTGTGGTGGCCGAACCTCCTAGCTGTCATGCGAACCTTTGCGTCCCTTGTTAGCCGAACCTTCTAAGGAATGGCCGAACCTGTTGCATCAAAACCTACCTAGCCGAACCTTCTTGATGAGGGGCGAACCTGCATGGGATTCATGGGATTAGCCGAACCCTTTTTGAGGAGGACAAACCTAAACCCTAGCAGGCGAACCTAATATGGAGCGAACCTTCACCTCTTGGTTAGCCGAACCTCCTCCTCATCTGGCCGAACCCTCCTCCCCTCCTTAGCTACGAACCTATAGCCCATCAACCCTATTGGACCGAACCTTCTGTTGGCCTAACCAGCGAACCTTGGGGCTGAACCATCTGAATGTGCCGAACCCTAAGCGAACCTAGGAGATAGCCAATCTCTAGGAAGCCGAACCTCAAGTGAGCTGGAACTAGGTGTTAGCCGAACCTATGCACAACAATACCATTGGTTCGCTGTCCTATGGGGTACAAAAAACTTATATGTCGAACAAGGGTTTAGAGGAAACCTAAAACTATGGAAAGTTACATAAATTCATGCATGCAAGTTGAATTAGGGAATCACCACCTTTTTCCTTAATAAAATAAGCTTGGAAATTATGAGATTTTTAATGGATAGAAATAATTAATGGGAATAATTTAAACATGATTTCTTTAAACCTAAAAGAATTGGTTTTTAATAACTTAAATTGTGGTATAGGTAAGTAATCATGCATGCATGCACTATGAATGTATCTATAAAGAATTATGAGTATAATATCTTTACAACTTATATGACCTTGATACATTAATTGAAAGATTATCACATATAAGATAATCAACACTAATGAATTTGAATTATCCTTATAAGATGATAAGTAATAAAATCTTAAGTGTAACAACTTAACTTAGATTGAATTAACTAAGTTAATGAATACTTGAGAGTTTAAAAATAAACATGTATGGACACCAAATGACAATGAAACACATATACTTACAAGCACAAACACGCGATAATTACAGGTTGTTGAGTTACTTTGATTCTCCTTTAGTGAGCGTGCATTCTACAGAAACAGTGATTCTAAGGACTCAGGTGAGTTCTCATGACCTCCTTTTAAATCTTTTAGTTTTAAACTCGGAGGCGAAACATGTATACCAATTTTTAATATTATTTTGATAACACATGGGTGATACCTGTTTATCAATATGATATTCACATTATGGGATTATCATTGTTTATGGATTTTCACTGATTATTATAACTCCGTGTGACATTGTTGTTGACTTCGGTCATCGACAAAGATTACACGTATTGCCACTTGGATTATCACAACTCCATGAGTCGTTACTGTTGACTTCAGTCATCCGCAACGATTACATGTATTGTCACGTGGTTGCTACCACTCCATGAATCATTGTCTTTAACTTCGGTTAATCACATTTAATCCATGTATGGTCACTTATACTATTTGAGAATATTGATGATTGAGATTGGTTGAATATGAATGTGATGGATTATCTATGCTTATCTATGATTATTTGAAAATATGTGACTTTATGTTTGTGATTGTGCGATGAGTTATGTGTTGGATTATCTCGCAGGTACTCATGTGGAATTTCTCATAAAACTATAAACTTTCTTAAACTTTTTGTAAACATTTTAAATATAAAAACTTATGATTACTCACCTGTGACAATCCGACTTTTCAAGTTAACCTTGTTAACCTCCGTAGGCCCAACAAGGCCAATGAAGGCCCAACAAGGCCAATGAAGGCCCAACAAGGCCAATGAAGGCCCAACAAGGCCAATGAAGGCCCAACAAGGCCAATGAAGGCCCAATAAGGTCCATGAAGGCCCAGTAAAGCCAAAGAAGATTCAGTAAGGACAAGGAAGGCCCAACAAGACAAGTCAGACTCAATGAAGTTTATGAAGGCCCAATAAGACAAATGTAGGCCCAAGAAGCCAAGGTGGGTCCAATAAAGCAAGAGTAGGCCCATTGAGATCTAGGTAGGCCCAGTAAGCTCAAGATAGGCCCAGTGAGCCTAAGGTAGGCCCAATTAGCCCAAATGGATTAATTGAGTCCAATAGCATTCCAATTAGTGATAGTTAGGGAATTTCGGTTCAACTTTGTAAACCGAATTGTTAGGTAATTGAGAAAAATCAACCTAAAGGATTAGTATTAACTGAAATCTATCCTAATACACTTTAATTACAAGTTTAGACTTGTAATTAGTTAAAGGAAGGTTCAATTTTGACTTCAGGAGTCAAAATTCGTCATCAAGCAAGAGGGGAATTTGGAATTCTATGCAATACACTACAATTAATTGTAATAATCATTCATAACCATCATATTGATGATTGTGATCGGTTATAACTAGTTAATTCTATCATAACGTTCGAATTAATCATGATATTAACTCAAAAGTCGAAACCGTGTTGAGTCATTATCAAATTCGTATCATTGGATCATAATTCTTGAAATTGAAACCTCAGAACCTCTAGTCGGCTTACTTAGAAGCTTTCCTATATCACAATTCGATTTCAGAAGTTTGGGAAGAAGGATTTCGATTAAAGGGTTGCCGAATCTAGGGCTCAAAGTGGTTCTACTTCAATTCCATATCAAATCAGGTTAGTAATTGATCCTAAACTTTCTAAAAGGGCCGATTAAACTAACCCATATAACAATTTCGTTAATTAGCATCGAATCATATGGTTTTTGATTCTAGGGTTTATACTAAGAACGGTTTTGGGGGTTTTGATCTTAAAGAGTTTAAGAATCGAATTAAAATATATGGATAGTTTCAGAAGATCCCGAATAAGCTAACACACATGACAATTTCATGTAATGTACACGATTTATTTGATTTCGATTTCTAGGGTTCTAAGCATAAACGGGTTTGGGGGTTTTCAACTTAATGAGTATTAGAATAAAATTAATGCACATGTATAGTTTCAGAAGGGTTCGGTTAAGCTAATCCATGTATCAATTTTAGTGAGTAACATCGAATTGGTTGAATCCTAGTTTCTAGGGTTTGTTATAAGAACGAATTAGGGATTTCGGATTAATTGAAGTTAATAATCAAATTAATCATTACAGAAGGTTTCGAAATTAGGGAATTGATGAAAACCCTATGAATTAAAGATCAAGTGGACATCAATTCGATTGATTTTGATTAGAAATTTACGGATTGGAATTCGATCATGTATATAGCCAATTAATCGGGTTATAGTGGTTTGTTTTCGAATTAAAACCACATGTAGAGTTGATTGAATGTCAGAAACAAAAGCCCTATGGTTTCATGGACTATCGAGATCGAATTCGTGATCAATTTGGGACTTTTTGCTTCGGCTATATTATAGAAAGGGATTTGGACTGGAATGGGATTTAAAACAATTTAATTCTGATATCCATTGCGACACCCTAGCGGGCTGAGTTGGTTAGATGCATGTGTGTTAGTGTTGAGGGTCGCGGGTTCGAGTCCCGGCCCAACCATATTTTTGGGTTTTTATGCTAATTTAATATTTCAATCATATTTTATTCGTTCTAACTCCGTTTTAATCCGTTCGAGTTGCGTTGGAACCGTAACGAGAATACGAACGCATTAGAATGATAAAATTCATATTTTAATCCGAACACGAAATCGCGTATAATTATGATTAATTGAATAAAATCAAATATGATTTTATTTAATCGATTTCAGTAGCACGCGTACTTTCGTATGCGCAATTTTAGCAAATCCAACATACGTGTGTTGACACGTATGTGATTTTAAGCACAAAACGATTATTCGAATAACAATAGGTTATTGTTTAAATCACAGATTCTTCGTAGAGGATTTCTACGCAAGTTCACACGTGTTTGATCATTCTACTATTATCAAAGGTGCGTACACGGCCCCTTTCTTATTTTAAACTGTTTTGGGGGAGAAAACATGTGCAACAAACTATTTTTAGATACATATCACTTGCATGAGTTATCTGTTTACATTATGTGACAACATATCAACTTGAAAGTCCTTACACACCTCGAACCGTTTAGTTTGCTGTAATGCAAAGCGTGGTAGTTGGAAATAGATCTATTAGGTTTGACAAACCTCACCTGGTAGATGGGATCTACGCAGGTGTTTGACTGACCAAACACAATTATTACTATTGTTGTGATAGACAATAGTGGCAAGGCGAAAACATGCTATAGCATGGCAACTAGTCAGCTTCGGTGTCGAACACGTATGTAAATAGTTTATATGACTAGCTATCATGACTGTGCATTTGTGATTATGTTATCTACAAACTTATTATTCAAACTGATGTTTTGAACACTATGATTATTTAAAACCTGTGTTATGCACCAACCTTTGTGTTGACTTGATTTGCATGTTTTCTCAGGACGCTAAGGCGCGCGTTACAGCTGGCATGGACTAGGAAGATAGAGTCTCATGCATTATAAACACTTTGAATATTTGAATTTGAATATTTCAGTATTTTGAATTGTAATGTTTTACTTAACAACAGTTTATTGGTTTTGATTTGAAACGCTTCCGCAACTTTTTGTAAACTCTGAATATTATGTTTTAAAGACCAACGTATGTTTTGAAATTCATATAGAGGTCTTCGCTATGTCTAATGATCTGAGATCCTGGTTTGTCACGTTCCCAAACGGTATGATTCCGTTAGTTGAAATTGGGGATGTGACAGATTGGTATCAGAGCCAGGTTATAGCGAACTAGGTTTGCATTTGTAGGCCTAGACTATGACTGTTAGACATTAGACACATCTGCTTATACACATTGCTTAGAAATTACATATGACATTATGTAATTGACTTGTTTACGTATTCCATGGCACTGCACTTACATATACTATTATGTAACAGGCATGGCATCATCATCGGTACCTTATATTATCATTGATGATTCCGAGGACGAGGAGCCGATAGTTCCGGCACCACCATCATCACCACCACCACCTATTCCATCACCTCCACCATATGAGCAGGATGACTCCGATCCGGAGGAGGATCCGGAGGAGGATCCGGACGAGGACCCAGAGGAGGATCCAGACGAGGATCCAGACGAGGATCCAGAGGAGGATCCATACGAGGACCCGGATGAGGATCCGGAAGAGGAGCCTGAGGAGGGCACTCAGCAGATCCCTGCTGAGGGACTTTCCACACACCCACCACCAGTACTAGATGCTCCTGAGCCTAAGAGGCGAAGGACGGACGCGGAGGAGATCGCCAAGTTGCGCGAGGACTTGGATGAGACAGAAGACAAGCTTATACAGAGATCTCATGAGTTATGGGATGCCATTGAGAGGCAAGATGAACTTGCCCATCTAGTTCATGACATGCGGGATGAGATGGTGAACATGATTGGTCGTCTCGACGCTGCAGAGAACCGAGCTTTGTTCTTGGAGGGTAGAGTAGAAGCATTGGAGGATTTGGTGGCCTCTGAGAATGAGGAGGAGGATGAGGAGGAAGAAGGGGAGGAACCAGCACCAGTTGCTGAGTCCGATCCTGAATCCGCCGTTGAGGACGATTGATTGTTTTCTTATTTTATTTCTGTTTTGTTTAAACTTATTAGGAACGGGTTGTGTTCCTACATTAATAGTTTGAAATTTTGTATTTCATTTCAAAAGTATTGTACTCAAAGAAGGTTTCTATTTATGGAAGAATTATTGTTTGTTACCAACAACTGTGTTGATTATATTACATGTTGTGTTTGTTGTTTACAATTACACATGTCAAAATTGGATTTTTGATTATGCGCTAACATTTCTTGTAAATAGGAAGGAAATGGCTGACGGAAATGTTCAGATGACAGTTGCTGAGCTCAACGAGCTAATCAACAACAGGGTTGCAGAGGCAATAGCACAATACGCACAGGCACACAACACGGGGCCACATGGTCCAGCTGGGGGATTGCTTAATCCACAGGCGTGCACGTTCAAGATGTTCTTGGACTGCAAGCCACACAACTTCAAAGGGTCGGAGGGAGCCATAGGACTTCTCCGATGGATTGAAAAGGCAGAGTCTGTGTTCGAGATGTGCAACTGCCCTGATGACAGCAAGGTGAAATTTGCTACTGGAACGTTGGAGGGTCCAGCACTGACTTGGTGGAACTCCAATGTTCAGACCCTGGGGTTGGGAGAAGCAAATGCGTTGACCTGGAACAACTTCAAAACCTTACTACAAGAGGAGTATTGTCCTCGTAGTGAAATGCAGAAGTTGGAGGAAGAGTATTGGCACCTCAAGATGGAGGGGTCAAATATTGAGGAGTACACGACCAGATCGCATGAACTGGCCAGACTGCTACCACACATGGCTAATCCAGTCAGTAAGTGGATCGAAAGGTATATTGGAGGACTAGTGCCTCAGATTCAAGGGTTGGTGACTTCAGCAAATCCCACCACCATCCAACAAGCTGTTCGTCTAGCACATCAGCTTATTGATCAGGCAGTGTTACAGGGAACTCTGCCTAAGCGAACATCTACTACCAAGGTGGGAGACCATAAGAGAAAGTGGGAGAGTAACAACTTCAAGGGTAACAACCAACAATCACATCAGCAAAACAGGAAACAAGACTCAAACAAGTCTTATTATGGTTCAAGCAGTGGTCAGCAATCATCATCATCGGGGGGCTATAT
This sequence comes from Mikania micrantha, assembly GCA_009363875.1. Classification (NCBI taxonomy): domain Eukaryota; kingdom Viridiplantae; phylum Streptophyta; class Magnoliopsida; order Asterales; family Asteraceae; genus Mikania; species Mikania micrantha. The sequence goes on from CM018691.1 coordinate 123,513,234, forward strand.
TGGTAAGCACCCTAAGTGCAACAGGTGTGGTTACCATCATGCGGGTAACCAATGTGACAGAGCTAAGTGCCAGAGGTGTGGCAAGGTTGGGCATGCGGCTAAAGATTGTCGCGGAGAGCTGCAGAACAACAATAACAACCAGAATAACAATCAAAACAACGCGCAGAAAGGTTGTTTTGAGTGCGGCAAGATGGGCCATTTCAAGAAAGATTGCCCACAACTTAAGAAAGGCGGGGACAACAATGGTAATGGTAATGGAAATGGAAACGGTAATGGCAATGGCACCAACAACAACAACAACAATAATAACAACAACAACGGTGCTAGAGGCAGGGCGTTTGTGATTGGAGGACGTCAAGCGCGGGAGGATCCCAACATTGTCACGGGTACGTTCCTCTTAAATAATCACTATGCCTCTATGTTATTTGACACTGGTGCCGACCGGAGTTTTGTATCTAGTTCACTTGCTAAGTCACTGGATGTTAGTCCCACTGCCTTAGATAGTCCCTACACTGTGGAATTAGCTGATGGTAAGTTGATTGTAGTAGAAAACATTTATAAGGGATGTATCCTTGATTTGATGGGTCAGACATTAGAGATTGATTTGATGCCTATTGCCTTAGGCAGTTTTGATGTAGTCATTGGCATGGACTGGTTGTCCAAGAACCAGGCTGAAATTGTATGCCATGAAAAGATTGTTCGCATACCTCTTCCGCAGGGAGAGACATTATATGTACAAGGCGAGAAGAGCAGTACGCCACTGCGTCTCATATCTTGTATGAAAGCACACAAATGTCTGCGGAAAGGTCATACGGCAGTTATAGCACTTATAACTGAAAAGCCGGTAGCTGAGAGGAAGCTTGAAGATATACCTGTAGTTTGTGAGTTTCCGGAGGTATTTCCAGAAGACTTGCCGGGATTACCGCCTGTCAGACAGGTGGAATTCCGAATCGATCTTACACCAGACGCAGCACCGATAGCTAGGGCGCCTTATCGACTTGCACCGTCTGAGATGCAAGAGTTATCCACACAATTGCAAGAGTTGTTGGATAAGGGATTCATACGACCTAGTTTTTCACCATGGGGAGCTCCAGTATTGTTTGTAAAGAAGAAGGACGGAACTTTTCGTATGTGTATCGATTACCGGGAATTGAATAAGGTTACTATCAAGAACCGGTATCCGTTACCCAGGATTGACGATCTGTTCGATCAGTTGCAAGGTTCGAGTTACTACTCGAAGATTGATCTCAGGTCGGGTTATCATCAACTAAGAGTCCAGGAAGAGGATATCCCGAAGACAGCATTCAGGACTCGCTATGGCCATTATGAGTTCTTGGTCATGCCATTTGGGTTGACAAACGCTCCAGCTGTATTCATGGATCTCATGAATCGTGTTTGTAAACCTTATCTGGATAAGTTTGTCATTGTTTTCATTGATGACATTCTCATCTATTCAAAATCTGAGGAGGAACACGCTGAACATCTTCGATTACTACTAGAATTATTGAAACAAGAACAACTGTACGCTAAGTTCTCGAAATGTGATTTTTGGATGCGAGAAGTACAGTTCTTGGGGCATATAGTTAATGAAAAGGGCATACATGTTGATCCAGCGAAGATTGAAGCGATTAAGAATTGGGAAGCGCCAAAGACCCCTACCGAGGTACGACAATTCCTTGGTTTGGCGGGGTATTATCGACGATTCATTGAGGGTTTCTCAAAGATCGCTCAACCACTTACAGCTCTTACGCACAAGGGAACAAAGTATAACTGGACGGATAAACAGGAAGCTGCATTCCAGTTATTGAAACAGAAACTCTGCAGTGCACCGATTCTGTCTTTACCAGAAGGAACGGAAGACTTTGCGGTGTATTGTGACGCATCTGGACAGGGTTTGGGATGTGTATTGATGCAACGGGATAAAGTGATCGCTTATGCTTCCAGACAACTACGAACACACGAAAAGAATTACACTACTCATGACTTGGAGTTAGGAGCAGTGGTTTTTGCTTTAAAAATTTGGAGGCATTACTTGTATGGAACTAAGTGTACTATTTATACTGATCATAAGAGTTTGCAACATATCTTTGATCAGAAGGAGCTTAACATGAGGCAACGACGATGGGTTGAATTGTTGAACGATTATGAGTGTGCGATTAAGTATCACCCGGGAAAGGCTAATGTCGTAGCCGATGCTTTGAGCAGAAAAGATACAACGGGAACAAGACGGGTTCGTGCACTTATGATGACAATACATACTGACTTACCAGACAAAGTACACAGTGCTCAGATTGAGGCTTTGAAAACGGAAAACTTGGTACAGGAATCTCTACGTGGGATGGAAACACAGTTGGATGTCAAGTCTGATGGAATTCGTTATTTCATTGATAGACTTTGGATACCTTTGTATGGAGGTTTAAGGGAACTCGTGATGGACGAAGCACACAAGTCCAGATATTCAGTCCATCCGGGATCAGATAAGATGTATCACGACTTGAAGGCACTGTATTGGTGGCCTCACATGAAAGCTGATATTGCTAAGTACGTTAGCAAATGTTTGACTTGTTCGAAAGTCAAAGTTGAATATCAGAAACCATCTGGTTTACTGCAACAACCAGAGATACCGATGTGGAAGTGGGAACAGATTTCGATGGATTTCATTACTAAGTTACCCCGTACACCGAGTGGTTGTGATACGATATGGGTAATTGTCGATCGATTAACGAAATCTGCACACTTCTTAGCAATCAAAGAAACTGACAAGATGGAGAAATTGACTTGCATTTACATCAAGGAAGTAGTAGCACGGCATGGTGTGCCAATCTCTATCATATCAGATCGGGATGCCCGGTTTACTTCCAATTTTTGGAAATCTCTTCATAAGTCATTGGGGACTCGCTTGGATATGAGTACCGCTTATCACCCACAGACCGACGGTCAAAGTGAACGAACGATTCAAACGCTCGAGGATATGTTACGAGCTTGTGTAATTGATTTTGGTGATAGTTGGGAGAATCATTTACCGTTGGTGGAATTCTCTTACAATAATAGTTATCATACAAGCATTCAAGCAGCACCGTTTGAAGCTTTGTATGGTCGCAAATGTCGTTCACCAGTTTGCTGGGCTGAAATTGGTGACAGTCAGATTACAGGTCCTGAACTGGTGCACGAAACAACAGAGAAGATAGTTCAAATCCGAAATCGTATGGCAGCGGCTCGGGATCGACAGAAGAGTTATGCAGACAAACGTCGCAAGCCGTTGGAATTTCAAGTAGGTGACCGAGTTCTTCTAAAGGTATCACCTTGGAAAGGTGTGATACGATTCGGCAAGCGCGGCAAGCTTAGTCCACGTTACGTAGGACCTTTTGAGATTCTGAAAAGGATTGGTCCGGTTGCGTATCAACTCAAACTACCGGATGAACTCAGTGGAGTTCATGATGTCTTTCATGTTTCAAATTTAAAGAAATGTCTTTCTGATGAGACATTGATTGTACCGTTGGAAGAAATACAAGTAGATGAACAGTTACGATTCATTGAAGAACCGGCGGAAATCATGGACCGAGAGGTCAAACAACTGAAGCAAAGCAAGATTCCGATAGTCAAAGTTCGATGGAATTCAAGACGTGGTCCTGAATTCACATGGGAACGGGAAGATCAAATGATGAAGAAATATCCTCATCTATTCAAGACAGCTACTGCTAACACTGAGAGCGCACGTTAAATTTCGGGACGAAATTTCCTTCAACAAGGGGATGACGTGATGCTTTCACACATCAACACTGCAAATTTCAAACTGTAAGCACAAACGTTTTATTTATTCAATTGATTTTGTTACAGATATTTGTGCTACATTACATTTTATATGTTTTATGTGCTACATTTCATATGTTACATGTTATGGTAGTACATACACGATTGGTTACATACATTTTGCTATGTGCGGGGTTGCATAGTACATTGGTTACATACATTTTGCTATGCGCGGGGTTGCATAGTACATTGGTTACATACACTTTGCTATGTGCGGGGTTGCATAGTACAAACAGTTTCAGACACTCACTATGTGTGAGGTTACACAACACAGTATGATCAAACACAAACAGTCACAGTTAGGTGAACTAACTAGTGTACACGCAAAACAGTTACATTGAAAGATCACAATTAAGTTGTGATGTTGCAAGCATTAGACTTTGTGTGTGAGTACACACAAGCACACAGAATGATCAAATCACACTAACACGTACGATTTAAACTCGTAAGTAGTTTCCTAACTACTCTTAACACTTGCTAATTTTCGGGACGAAAATTCCTTCAACAAGGGGATGATGTGACAATCCGACTTTTCAAGTTAACCTTGTTAACCTCCGTAGGCCCAACAAGGCCAATGAAGGCCCAACAAGGCCAATGAAGGCCCAACAAGGCCAATGAAGGCCCAACAAGGCCAATGAAGGCCCAATAAGGTCCATGAAGGCCCAGTAAAGCCAAAGAAGATTCAGTAAGGACAAGGAAGGCCCAACAAGACAAGTCAGACTCAATGAAGTTTATGAAGGCCCAATAAGACAAATGTAGGCCCAAGAAGCCAAGGTGGGTCCAATAAAGCAAGAGTAGGCCCATTGAGATCTAGGTAGGCCCAGTAAGCTCAAGATAGGCCCAGTGAGCCTAAGGTAGGCCCAATTAGCCCAAATGGATTAATTGAGTCCAATAGCATTCCAATTAGTGATAGTTAGGGAATTTCGGTTCAACTTTGTAAACCGAATTGTTAGGTAATTGAGAAAAATCAACCTAAAGGATTAGTATTAACTGAAATCTATCCTAATACACTTTAATTACAAGTTTAGACTTGTAATTAGTTAAAGGAAGGTTCAATTTTGACTTCAGGAGTCAAAATTCGTCATCAAGCAAGAGGGGAATTTGGAATTCTATGCAATACACTACAATTAATTGTAATAATCATTCATAACCATCATATTGATGATTGTGATCGGTTATAACTAGTTAATTCTATCATAACGTTCGAATTAATCATGATATTAACTCAAAAGTCGAAACCGTTTTGAGTCATTATCAAATTCGTATCATTGGATCATAATTCTTGAAATTGAAACCTCAGAACCTCTAGTCGGCTTACTTAGAAGCTTTCCTATATCACAATTCGATTTCAGAAGTTTGGGAAGAAGGATTTCGATTAAAGGGTTGCCGAATCTAGGGCTCAAAGTGGTTCTACTTCAATTCCATATCAAATCAGGTTAGTAATTGATCCTAAACTTTCTAAAAGGGCCGATTAAACTAACCCATATAACAATTTCGTTAATTAGCATCGAATCATATGGTTTTTGATTCTAGGGTTTATACTAAGAACGGTTTTGGGGGTTTTGATCTTAAAAAGTTTAAGAATCGAATTAAAATATATGGATAGTTTCAGAAGATCCCGAATAAGCTAACACACATGACAATTTCATGTAATGTACACGATTTATTTGATTTCGATTTCTAGGGTTCTAAGCATAAACGGGTTTGGGGGTTTTCAACTTAATGAGTATTAGAATAAAATTAATGCACATGTATAGTTTCAGAAGGGTTCGGTTAAGCTAATCCATGTATCAATTTTAGTGAGTAACATCGAATTGGTTGAATCCTAGTTTCTAGGGTTTGTTATAAGAACGAATTAGGGATTTCGGATTAATTGAAGTTAATAATCAAATTAATCATTACAGAAGGTTTCGAAATTAGGGAATTGATGAAAACCCTATGAATTAAAGATCAAGTGGACATCAATTCGATTGATTTTGATTAGAAATTTACGGATTGGAATTCGATCATGTATATAGCCAATTAATCGGGTTATAGTGGTTTGTTTTCGAATTAAAACCACATGTAGAGTTGATTGAATGTCAGAAACAAAAGCCCTATGGTTTCATGGACTATCGAGATCGAATTCGTGATCAATTTGGGACTTTTTGCTTCGGCTATATTATAGAAAGGGATTTGGACTGGAATGGGATTTAAAACAATTTAATTCTGATATCCATTGCGACACCCTAGCGGGCTGAGTTGGTTAGATGCATGTGTGTTAGTGTTGAGGGTCGCGGGTTCGAGTCCCGGCCCAACCATATTTTTGGGTTTTTATGCTAATTTAATATTTCAATCATATTTTATTCGTTCTAACTCCGTTTTAATCCGTTCGAGTTGCGTTGGAACCGTAACGAGAATACGAACGCATTAGAATGATAAAATTCATATTTTAATCCGAACACGAAATCGCGTATAATTACGATTAATTGAATAAAATCAAATATGATTTTATTTAATCGATTTCAGTAGCACGCGTACTTTCGTATGCGCAATTTTAGCAAATCCAACATACGTGTGTTGACACGTATGTGATTTTAAGCACAAAACGATTATTCGAATAACAATAGGTTATTGTTTAAATCACAGATTCTTCGTAGAGGATTTCTACGCAAGTTCACACGTGTTTGATCATTCTACTATTATCAAAGGTGCGTACACGGCCCCTTTCTTATTTTAAACTGTTTTGGGGGAGAAAACATGTGCAACAAACTATTTTTAGATACATATCACTTGCATGAGTTATCTGTTTACATTATGTGACAACATATCAACTTGAAAGTCCTTACACACCTCGAACCGTTTAGTTTGCTGTAATGCAAAGCGTGGTAGTTGGAAATAGATCTATTAGGTTTGACAAACCTCACCTGGTAGATGGGATCTACGCAGGTGTTTGACTGACCAAACACAATTATTACTATTGTTGTGATAGACAATAGTGGCAAGGCGAAAACATGCTATAGCATGGCAACTAGTCAGCTTCGGTGTCGAACACGTATGTAAATAGTTTATATGACTAGCTATCATGACTGTGCATTTGTGATTATGTTATCTACAAACTTATTATTCAAACTGATGTTTTGAACACTATGATTATTTAAAACCTGTGTTATGCACCAACCTTTGTGTTGACTTGATTTGCATGTTTTCTCAGGACGCTAAGGCGCGCGTTACAGCTGGCATGGACTAGGAAGATAGAGTCTCATGCATTATAAACACTTTGAATATTTGAATTTGAATATTTCAGTATTTTGAATTGTAATGTTTTACTTAACAACAGTTTATTGGTTTTGATTTGAAACGCTTCCGCAACTTTTTGTAAACTCTGAATATTATGTTTTAAAGACCAACGTATGTTTTGAAATTCATATAGAGGTCTTCGCTATGTCTAATGATCTGAGATCCTGGTTTGTCACGTTCCCAAACGGTATGATTCCGTTAGTTGAAATTGGGGGTGTGACATCACCAACTACTTCGTAGTTGACACTAGATTTTTACATGTTTCAGGGAACGAGGAGAAGTAGGTAAAGCAGGATAGCTCTACATCTTTTTGGAAAATCATCACTTAGGGTCTCGGACTTAGCTAAAATTAACTGGATTACTGAAGACTAGTATTTAGTTAATTTAGCTAATCTTTTGTGTAATTGATTGTAATTAAATCATGACGAACATGATTTTTGTGTAAACATTTATTTGATTTGATTGATATGTGATGATTTAATTAGATGCCCACGAGCTTTTGAACAATCTACACATCCCTCGTGGCATCCCGACGTTTCCGCCGGTTGGGGTGTTACAAAAAGTTTCTAAATATAGAAAGTCCACATAGCACATGATCCTAGTCATCAATAATTCGTTCTAACATGAACCTAGGACTCTTGACATTATCATGGCAACTCGTCTAGACCAAAACAAATTATTATGAACAAGTCTTATGAACAAAGTTTCCATTTATGGAAACTTGTCACAAACACACATATTTCCACCATTCTAATGAATCAAAATGCCTAATATCATTATGTTAAACCCATATAATCATGTTAATCATACTATAACATCAAGTTCATCCTTATTTAGCAAACTTGTGGCAAAAAGTTTCCATTTATAAAAATAATGGTGTTATTTATATTTTTAAACATTTCTAACAACCCAAATGCATCAATAATCATCATGATAGATTCTTAACATCCTTTTAAGCATAAATCATAGATATAAACTTATGCATGTTACCATTTCATCAATTTCTCAAGTTTTGTGACAACAAAGTTACTAAAATTAGTAATAATCACCAAATATCATTTCTTGATAACAATAACACTTCTAAAGCTCTTAGATCATATCAAATATCATAACTAATAACATATCATCATCAATAATCATGTGAATCTACATAGATTGTACATGCATGTAATCCATGATACCCATTTCATAGCAAAATCATCGAATGATCATTAAAACCAATCAAGATCATCATGGATCGTCAAGAAATCATCAAATCAGTAGAAATATCATTAAATAATAGATCTATCTCATAGAAAATTTTGTGCATGTGAAGTGTGGGTAGTTGCATGTGTGTGATTCACAATGCATGTGAGTTTAGAAGTGTTTTTAGGCCAAAATGAGTATATATTCGACCTTACAAGCCCCAAGCAAGCTGAGATAGTGGATGAGCAGCCTCTTGAGCTCCTGGAATCTCTCTTCGATTAGTGCAAGTGATGGTGATGGTGGCGACAAGATCTTGCAAGCCTTCCTTGATCTTCCCAAGCTCCAAATCTCTCAACAATGGCTTCAAATGGGTGTAATATGGGTTGTAAAGGTGATAGCAGAGGGTTTTGAGAGGTTTAAAACGAGTGTGTTGCGTCTGAGATTAACCAAAATAGGTGTAGGGTGGCTAATGAAATGATTAATCTTGGTTTAAGCAAGATCTTGCGTGTCTGGCTTCCAGGCGTTTCGCCTGTCGTGAGGCTTTGGCAACCAGGCATACCGCGCGTGTCCACCGGATAAGAGACTTACCTTCCCCATCCGCGCGCAACGCCAGAGGTGGAGTCTTGGGTCAGGCGTTCCGCCTGGACCCTTGGTCTAGCCCAATTTGGCCCATTTTCATGTTTTGGCCCATTTTTCTTGTATTCCTCGATTACGTATATCGTTTCGAGGCATATGGACATCATTTCTCCTATTTTAGGTTCCCTAGAACCTAAGTGTAGTGTAATTGATCTGTGGTTTGTGTAATTCACCAACTTTCATTATTCAAGACACGTGTGTGCGTTTCACGATAATTCCTCGGATTATCTGTGTGTTTGAACTGTTGTGCCACGTGTCACACTAAATATTAACAATTCTAGTGCCACGTATGAAATAGTAATACACATTATTATTAATATAAAGTTAGTGCTGACCTGGAATTTGCGAGGTGTCACATCATCCCCTAGTTAATAGGAATTTCGTCCCAAAATTCAGTTCGCGTTGCTGGTGTTAGTCTGGTCGGTAAACAGTTGAGGGTATTTCTTTTTCATTTGATCCTCCCGTTCCCAGGTCTATTCCGGTCCACGCCGTGAGTTCCATCGTACCTTTACTATCGGTATGCGACTGAGTTTGAGCTTTTTAATCTCCCGGTCCATTATTTCCACCGGCTCCTCAACGAAGTGAAGTTGCTCGTCAATTTGGATTTCCTCCAAAGGAATAGTGAGCATTTCGTCCGATAAACACTTCTTGAGGTTCGATACATGGAATACATTATGCACGCTACTCAATTCCTGTGGTAGCTGCAGCTCGTAGGCCACGGGGCCTATACGTTTCGTGATTTCGAATGGTCCGATGTAACGAGGATTCAACTTCCCCCGCTTCCCGAATCGGATCACTCCCTTCCAAGGCGAGACTTTAAGAAGTACTCGATCTCCCACTTGGAATTCCAAAGGTTTACGCCTTTTGTCGGCGTAACTCTTCTGTCGATCCCGAGCTGCTGCCATTCTGTTACGTATTTTCACGATCTTTTCGGTTGTATCGTGCACGAGTTCGGGACCAGTTAGTTGTCTTTCACCAACTTCTGGCCAGCAAAGTGGTGATCTGCACTTACGTTCATAAAGTGCTTCAAAAGGTGCAGCTCCAATGCTGGTGTGATAACTGTTATTATATGAGAACTCCACCAAAGGTAGGGGAGTCTCCCAGTTGTTACCGAAATAAATCACACATGCTTGAAGCATATCTTCCAGTGTTTGGATGGTTCGTTCACTTTGTCCATCCGTTTGCGGGTGATAGGCAGTGCTCATATCCAATCTTGTTCCAAAGGCCTTATGTAAGGACTTCCAAAAATGTGCCGTGAATCTGCTGTCTCGATCGGATATGATGGAGATTGGAACTCCGTGTCTAGAAACGACCTCCTTCAAGTAGATTCGGGTCAGCTTCTCCAATTTATCAGTCTCCTTAATCGGTAGGAAATGTGCTGATTTAGTGAGTCGGTCTACGATCACCCAAATGGTATCGCAACCACTTGTCGTCTTTGGCTATTTCGTGATGAAATCCATTGAAATCTGCTCCGATTTCCATACTGGGATTTCTGGTTGTTGAAGTAAACCTGACGGTTTCTGATATTCGACCTTTACTTTCGAGCAAGTCAGACACTTACTCACATAAGTCGCGATTTCTGACTTCATGTTAGGCCACCTGTAAGTTGTCTTTAGATCGTGGCACATCTTGTCAGAGCCTGGATGTACCAAGTACCGGCTCTTATGAGCTTCATCCATCACTACGTCTCTTAATCCCCCGTAGCGTGGAATCCAAATTCGATCCATCAGATAGTAAGCTCCATCATCCTTTTCCTTTAGTTGCTTATCCATTCCCCGCATTGCTTCGGGAGTGAGGTTTTCAGTTTTCAAAGCTTCTTGTTGTGCAATGCGGATCTGATTAGGTAGCTCTGAGTGGATGGTAAGTTGTAGTGCACGTTCGCGTTTGGTTTTTTTCTTTCGACTCAACGCGTCGGCTACTACATTAGCTTTCCCGGGATGATACTTGATAGCACAGTCATAGTCACCTATCAGTTCGACCCATCTGCGTTGTCTCATGTTTAGCTCTTTCTAGTCGAAGATGTGTTGTAGGCTTTTATGATCAGTGAATATTGAGAGAAGAATCGTGGGTTGATACCATGCAAGAAGAACTCTTACAATTCAAGAAACTAGGTGTTTGGCAACTTGTTGACAAACCTAAAGGTGCAAAGGTTATAGGCACTAGATGGGTTCTTCGTTGCAAAAGGAACGATCACGGGATCGTTGTACGAAACAAAGCACGTCTAGCACGTCTGGTGGTGCAGGGATTCAGACAGATTGAAGGACTTGACTATAATGAAGTGTTTGCACCGGTTGCTCGTCTCAAAGCAATTTGTACCTTCTTGGCATATGCATCCTTCAAGAAATTTAAAGTTTATCAAAGGGATGTCAAGAGTGCATTCCTTCATGGTGTGATCTATGAAACTGTGTATGTCAATCAACCTCCCGGGTTTGAGGATCCATTGCATCGTGACCAAGTCCACAAGCTAGACAAGGCTTTATATGGATTGCATCAAGCTCCGAGGGCGTGGTACGAGACACTGTCTACTCACTTTCTGAACAACGGGTTCAGAAGAGGTGTCATTGACTGCACGTTGTTTATTCGAGAGAAGGATGGTGATTTACTCTTGGTGCAAGTTTATGTGGACGACACCATTTTTGGTTCTACAAATGATAGTTTGTGTAAGGAATTCGAGAAGGTTATGAAAGACAAGTTTGAAATGAGCTCAATGGGGGAGATGAAATTTTTTCTTGGGTTGCAGGTGGATCAATCTGAGGCAGGAATCTTCATTCATCAAACCAAATATGTTGGTGACATTCTGAGCCAGTTCAGTATGTCGGACGCAAAACCTGCCGGTACCCCACTGGCTGTAAATCACGGGATTACACCAGACGAAAAGGGGGAGTTAATCGATGCCACTCTGTACCGAGGAATGATTGGATCTCTCATGTATCTTACTGCTTCTCATCCAGACATCATGTTTGCCACATGCTTGTGTGCTCGCTATCAGTCCAAACCAAGAGTATCACATCTGATTGCTGTGAAGAAGATTTTGCGTTATCTAAAGGGTACTCCGGATCTTGGCTTATGGTACCCTAATGATGATAACTTTGAGCTTACTTCATACAGTGATTCAGACTATGGCAGATGCAAAAAAGATTTCAAGTCAACATCTGCAGGATGTCAGTTCTTTGGAACCCGTTTAGTTACCTGGCAGGGCAAAAAGCAGACGTCGGTGTCTACTTCAACATGTGAAGCTGAATATATTCCTGCTGCTCACAAATCATCTGGATACAGCAACAACTTAGGGACTATGGGTTACATTTTTCTAACACTCCTATTTATGTTGATAATACTGCCGCCATTGTTGTCACTAAAAATCCAGTCCAGCACTCGAAAACCAAACACATCGACATAAAATATCACTTCATACGTGATTGTTTGGAAAAGAAACTCATCGATGTTGTTAAAATTCACACCGATCACCAGAAAACCGATCTTTATACAAAAGCTTTTGATAAACCCATATTTTTATATTTGTTATCGGCTAATGGTGTTTTTCAAAAGGATGAAGTCATTCCTTCATCTGAAACAAATAAATGATCATCGCTTTTATTAGTTAGTTTATTTTAATTTATTAGTATTTCTGTAATTCTTCTTTCACTTAATTAGAAACTCAAAAAGATTTTCTGTTTTAGGTTTTTAGGGGAAGAAAAAGTGAAAAATTTTAAAATCCAAAAACATTTAAAAAAATTGTAAAAATGAGAAAGTCTTATTTGAGAAATAATGTGTTAATTTATCATGTCTTAAAAGCAAAAGTGAATGCATAAACCGAAAACACATGAGAAGTGTGATTTGATGTACTGATAAGCCGACTTTACAAAATGTATAGACTATTGGTGATTACTTAGAAGGTCTGATTTGTGGGATCCGTTTTAGAAAACCAGCTACGTGATAAATAGTTTTTGACTCAAATCAGGCATACACATGTTATCATAGGATCTAATGAGGTTTCTAATGATTCATGAATTCAAGTCTGTACACGTGCCATACTGCTTTATAAAGACCTAGCTGAAGCCGTCCATTCAGATGAGAATGATTGAATCACAAGAAAATAAAAGTAAATCAGATTCTGTACAAGTGCCATATTGCTGGGTTGCTGCCTAGCTGAAGCCGTCCATTCAGATAGGATAAGCTAAGAAAATTACAAAAATAAAATAAGTTCGATTCCATACAGGTGCCATATTGCTTTGTAAAGACCTAGCAGAATCCGTCCATTTGGATAGAACAAGTTGATCATGTCAACACAGTTCTGTATACGTGCCATATTGCTTTGTAAAGACCTAGCTGAAGCCGTCCATGAGAATGTGTTGAACATGAGAGACAAATCAAAAAGAAAAATACAAAAAGAGAATAAATTGGAATCTTATGGAATTTATGATGTTAGGTATTAAGTTATGCAGAGATGATTTACAAACTAGTTTTGATCTTTATTGGTTAAATAAAATGGGTAACTCAGACAGAAAATATAAGTGATCATTAAAGTGGACAAGTATATCAGTAATCAAATCATAAGACAAATGTGTCTGAAGTGCAACATTCATTAATGCTGATTTGATGTGATTAGGTGTATGAGTCATTTTCTTGAAAGACTGCTCACAAAAATATGTGTTTCTTAATTGTTTCAGTTTTATTTGTTAGCTGTACATTTGTCTTTCGTTTCAGAAAAATACAAAAAGATTTTATATTTTTCAAATTTGTTTTAGATGATCATTTATGTGTTCAGATGTTCAATCATATCTGAATCCATCACCAAATCAGACTAATCTTCATAATGGCACTCGTTTAACTGTTCATAATGTCAAATTTGAAATTAATTTGTGTTTGTGAGTGCTAAGTTCATTCATGCGAATGAAACAGGCGAATAGCTCATTCAACCGAATGACTTCACTCATGCGAATGAGTCATTCGGCCGAATCAATCTGGTGCGAAGCAACTCATTCGGTTGACCTCTCAGCCGAATGAGACTTCCTATATATAGGGCTCTTTCAGCTGAACCAAGTCATTCCCCCAAATTCATTCGCTCGCTCTACTGTGTGAATCCTTTCGGCCGAATCATCCTCTCACCTCTGTTCTTCGATTCTTCTCCATTTAATCGACCATACTCATAGTTTTTCTTCTTGTGTTTGTTACAGGTATCATTGGGACCAAGATTATACAATTTTATCCATGGATTCGCTATAAACAGCCCTAGACTTAGGGTTTTAGGGATCGTAACAGTCACCTTTTAATAAATGGCCAAATTGGACACAAAATCACCTAAGACTTGTTTTAAAAATCGTAATCGATCTTTTCTGAACATGTTGGTGTAGTTTTTGTGGTCTAATTTGTGATTTTGGCAACCTGGAATTTTGAAATCTTTCGGCCGACCAAATGAAGCCATTCGGACTTCAAGAGCCGACTGAATGAGATGCAGCGACATAATGAAGCAATCTGACCGAATGTGGCTCTTTCGGCCACTAGCCTCATTCGGTTGTCATTCGGTTGACTTGACCTATTCGGTCATTGTAGACTCATTCGCCAAGGTTCATTCGGTCATTGCAGTGTCATTCGCACAAGTTGTAGACTGGTGTAAAATTTTTGATTTTACCCACTTGGTTAACTGAATTGAACTGACATGTTTATTTTTTCAGTATGGCTGACTACAAAGCGGTGACGAAGAACAACATCTGTGCTCACTTGGATCTTGCCACCAAGAACAACATTTTAGAGAGATCATTACTTTTCTCAAGCGTTCTAAGATCTTTGCTGCCATATCTACAGTCTATGATCCATATCAGTCACACCAGCGGGATTTCTGGAGATCAGCAGAGATAGACTGTGATATTGAGCCTCCTGTGATCAGAGGCAAAGTGCGAGGGCATGACATTATTGTTTCTGCAGAGCACATTAGGAGAATATGTGGATTTCAGGATGCACTGGATCATCCTTTCTTACTTGATCGCTATCTTGTTCGATGATGCTTTATGCGATGCAAGTACGATGATGACTTGGGAGTCGGAGTTCTCAACAAAGTCTTTCTATCTCCACAGTTCAAGTACTTAGCACACGTACTTATTCACTGCTTGGGCTCGAGGCGCAGGGGATTTGATGAGCTGAGGGAGACTATACAGTGTGCTTTTGTTGCTTTGGTGTTGAATCTACCATTCAACTTCTCTGAGATGGTATTCACACATCTGAAGGAGAACGTCGTTCTCAAGGGTGACAAGAAGTTCCTCATGTACCCTAGATTCCTTCAGCAGATCATTGATGCTCAAGTATAACCTACCGAAGACCAGCTCGGACATCATTCGGTTAGAGCACATGAACGACATTACTCTTAACAGAGTATTATCATACATAGGAAAAGAGACGAAGCCTCCAGTTCGTGCTCTATTTGGTCATCTCCAGAACCCTCAGTACATTGCTCCCGGCGGAAGGAAATGGAGACATGACGATTCTGATTCTGATATAGAGGATATTATAGTACCAGGTGGTGATGATGGAGATGATAGTGGAGATGCTGGTGCTGGTGATGTGAGTGGTAGTGGTGCAGGTGTTTCTGGTGGTGATGTTGTTGTTACTGGAGCTGGTGGTGATGTTACTGGTGCGGGTGCAAGTGGTGCTAGTGTTGGTGCAGGCGATGTTGGTGTTTCTGGTGATGCTACTGATGATGTTGATGTAGATAGTCTTCTTGAGCTGGATTTCCTTACTACCACTAAGGCTACAATTTCCACCCCCTTAGAGATGGGTGGAACCACTTCAGCAGAGGAGAGAGATGATTCAGATGAATCAGGTGATGCTGGTGGTGAAGATGATGATGAAGAAGGCTCTGAAAGCTCAGATTCTGACAAGCCTGATGATGAGTTTGAGAATGTTATAGTGGGCACGAGGCTTGTGAAAAAGAGGAAGAGGCCCAGTTTGATGGAGTAGGAGAGTGAGGAGATCAGGGATCCATCCTTTGTCCCTGAGTTTGACTTTCCTCCTCCTCCATGTACTTCCATTTCTACATCTATTGATGCTGCTACTACTGTTCAACCCACATCATCTCCTCCTGCCAAGAGAAGAAGGACTAAGTTTGTCCTACAGAGGCGGTCAGAACTGTCTTCTGTTGCAGCAACCACTGTTACATCCGCTGCAATAGTTGCAGTTTCTTCACTGACCATGTCAAGGGCTACTACTTCACGTATTACTATTGCCCCTCTGACTTCCTCTGGTGCTCCTATAGTTGTTTACACTGCAGCTTCTTCTGGTCCCTCCATCACACGAGCTGATACGTATATTCCTACTGTCTTAGTGACTGAACAGCTCAGTACACTGAACAGTTTGGTTCTTAGGCTGATGAAGAGGAACCATCAGCAGGACGAAGCCATTGCCCAACTCACGTAGAAGGTCAGTGAGCAAGATGCTCTTCTATTACAGGCTGTTGACCAGCGTGCTGACTTGAGGGCTAGATCTGCTAAGCAGGAGGAGCAGTTGCTCAAGTACATTGATGAGCACAACCAGTTGGCTTTGATTGCCTCTGGTTTCAGTGATTGGATCCTAGCTCTTGAGGCCGAAGACTCGCGACTGACAGAGCAGGTTGAAAGCCTCAAAGAGGCTACTCCTAGGATCGAGGGTACTGAATCTGCCTCCAATGATTCAGATTAAGATAAAGAAGAAGACGAATCTGATGAGGAGAAAGTTGACTACGAAGATTCTGATAAAGACAATGATTCAGATGATAATGATGATAGTTCTGGAAGTGGGTCTGCCAGTTCTTCAAGTGCAGCAGGAGAACAGTCTCCTCCCACTGAGATCCGGACCAAGACAAAGCACGATAAGAGTGCCAAGTCTCCTCCTCCTCAAACTGAAGAATCCAAAGCTGCAGAAGAGGTAGAAGCAATGCCAGTGAGGCGGATTTTGGATGAAAAGCTCACTATGATCTTAGATGCTCAAGGCATTATCCAACATTCTGTTAGCTATGATAAAGAGGAAGGAGAGATTATTCACTGTTTGACTAAGGAGCAAATTGCTGAGCTGTTCAGGTTAAATCCTGACGAGGTTGTCATTGATGACACATTTGCTCCTATTTCAGATATTCCTTCTCCCGAAGCTTTTAATGATGTTAATGAGGTGATTTTGGAGGATATTACTGAAGAAAAGTACGTAAAGGATACTACAGCTGAGGATGAACTGCCTACCTTTATTGATCTTTTCGGTCAACACACTGAGGAGGAATTGACCAGGAAAATTGACGAGAAGATCAGTGGCAGCGAGTCTTCAGCAGAAGACATCCAG
This sequence comes from Mikania micrantha, assembly GCA_009363875.1. Classification (NCBI taxonomy): domain Eukaryota; kingdom Viridiplantae; phylum Streptophyta; class Magnoliopsida; order Asterales; family Asteraceae; genus Mikania; species Mikania micrantha. The sequence continues at coordinate 123,530,442 of CM018691.1, forward strand.
AAGAGAAAAGAAGAATGGAAAGCTTACTAGGAGGTCTTGAAGAAGGAGAGTGTTGCGAAGATGCCAGCTACACACACCAAAGTATATAGGACCAAAGGATACAAGGCTGGAGGTCAAATACTTAGCTGGGCATACTTTCATGATCTGCAACGTTATGCTGTCAAGAGAGAACAAGGGATTCAGTATTTCAAGCACCCCCATGACTTCAAGACGTTGCCAGGATTTGAAGTCAACCAACTCGCACGTTTGAAGATGCTTTACAGTGGAGAATCGAGGATGTCAGCTTGGTTCTCTAGACAGATTCAGTATGAGTACAGGAAGAGGTGGATCAACTTCAAGCCTCAGGAACCAGAAAGATACTATCAGCCAGAAATCAATGGAGATACCCGCAGACACAAAGTCATCCTGAAGTGGCTGCCTCCAAGAGTCATGAAAAAGATTCCTTTACGGAAGATGTGTCAAGACTTCTTGGACAGCTTCTGATGGTGGTATTATGATGGGCGAACTGCAGAGGCTGTGATTGTGTTGTGCAAAAACAACAAGTGGGATACAGAATGTATATTTGATCCTATGTGGCTGACGAATCTGTCACACAATGATGTCAAAGCTTTGTGCAGATGTCAGATTTTCTTTGATGTTGAAGACATGGAACAAGCTCTACAATACATGAGAGTTATCCGAATCTGCATTGTTTTTGGAATTCATGCTGGAACAGACTGGAAAGCTATATCAGACAAGTATTTCAAGAAAGATGCTGAAAAGTGAAGAACTAGGTCCAAGGGGGAGTATGTTAGTGCATGAGATGTCCCTAGTTCAGTTAATGAAGATAAGTTATTCTATATTGTTGTTTAATGTTTATTCAAGTTTATATGTGTTTGTCTATGTTTAAATTTGATTATATATGTCTTATAGACCCATTCGTACGAATGACCCTAAGAATGAGGTCATTCGGGCAAATGAACGCCTAGCGAATGACTAGGGCGAACGAATGAGTCATCCGTACGGCTCATTCGGTTGACCAAGCTCATTCGGCTGAGCCATTCGCCGAATGAGTTGTTTTGGCTACTCATTCGGCCGAATGAGTACAGTCTATATATACTTGTTCAAACAGATTCAAACCTAACTTTTTCGAGCCTCCTCTCTTCCCAGAGCACTCTAGTGTCATACCCTTAGGGTTTTGAGCGGTTCATTGCCATCCAAATTCGATTCTCACCCCGTGGTGTTCGATCTTGATCCAAACGTTCACTCCTCATCGTTGGATTGCCACGGGGCCTGTTGGTTTCGATTGGAAAACCCTGGAATAGGATTCCGCACTATTTCAGTGGCTGTAGAGCAGATTCCTTGGTGAACCGGATTGTTTCCGGGCTCCAAATTGGTCCTACAACTATGTCACACAAACACATTATGGAACCAAAATGAAATGGAAAATATTGACTGAGATATTTTCATATTCTGTGGCAAGTAAGATTATAAATAGAGATGATACTCCTAAACCAAAATCAGTCAACGATTGTCAAAATCGAGATGACCGGAACAAATGGAAAGATGCTATGCAAGCTGAATTAGATTCACTTATCAAACGAAAAGTTTTTTGTCCAATTGTTATTACACTAAAGACCGTAAAACCAGTGGGTTGCAAGTGGATTTTTGTGCGAAAACGAAATGAGAAAAATGAAGTTACATGATATAAAGCCAGACTTGTAGCTCAAGGTTTTTCTTAAAGACCAGGGATTGATTATGAGGAAATATATTTTCTCGTTAAGGATGCAATCACTTTTAGATATTTAATCAACTTAGCAGTATCTAAAAATCTAGAAATGCGTCATATGGATGTTGTGACAACTTACTTGTATGGATCACTTGATAGTGACATCTATATGAAAATTCTCGAAGGATTTAAAATCCCTGAAGCATTAAGTTGAAAACCTAAAGAAATGTGTTCAATCAAATTACAAAGATCTTTGTCCATGTGTCTTTATTAAAAAGATGATATCAGGATTTGTGATCATAACTGTGTATGTTGATGATCTAAATATAATTGGGACGCATAAAGAAATTCATGAAATAATTACTCTTTTAAAGAAGGAATTTGAAATGAAAGACCTTGGAAAAACCAAGTACTATCTTGATTTACAGATTGAGCATATGCCTAATGGAATACTTGTGCATCAATCAAATTATACAGAAAGACTCTTAAAGCGTTTCAATATGGACAATGCAAATTCTTTAAGCACCCTAATGGTAGTTAGATAACTCAATGTTGACAATGATCTATTTCGCCCATGCGAAGATGGTGAAAAAGTTCTCGGTCCGGAGGTACCATACCTTAGTGCAATTGGTGCTCTTATGTATCTTACTAACTGTACAAGATTAGATATTTCTTTTGCAGTTAATTTACTAGCAAGATTTAGTTCAGCACCTACAAAAAGGCACTGGAATGAAATTAAAAATATTTTTCGATACCTTCGAGGAACTACTGATCTAGGTTTATTTTATCCTAACGATTCAAAAGAATAATTGGTTGGTTATGTTGATGCATGTTATTTATCTGATCCTCATAAGGCAAGATCTCAAACTAGATATGTATTCTTGAATGGAGGAACTGCAATTTCATGACTTTTTTAAAAGCAAACACTTGTTGCAACATCATCAAATCATGCTGAAGTTATTGCACTACATGAGGCCTCTAGAGAGTGTGTATGGTTAAGGTCTATGACTAAATTTATATTGACTTTATGTGGGCTAGATAAAGATAGAAGTCCAACTACAATTTATGAAGACAATGCAGCTTGTGTCTCACAGATGAAAGAAGGATATATCAAAAGTGCCAGAACAAAACATATATCACCAAGATTCTTTTCATAAACTCAAGACCTTATTAAAGACAATCAAGTTGAAATAAAATATGTTCCGTCTAGCAACAATTAAGCTGACCTTTTTACAAAAGCACTACCTACAACAATTTTCAGGAAACATGTACATGATATCGGAATGCGACATGTACAAACGATATAGTTAACATCAGATGATAATTTGAGGGGGAGTTATATGCTGCACTCTTTTTTCCTTAGCTAAAGTTTTTTCCTATTGGGTTTTCTTTAGCAAGGTTTTTAACGAGACAGTAGTTTAAAATAAAACTTTATGTTTGAAAAGGTATCATCCAAGGAGGAGTGATGAAATATTGAAACATTGGATGGAAACTTTTTCATCTCAAAAGATTGGTTGGAAATATTTTTACACTTAGCATTAAATACAATGTACTCTTGTTTCCCAAATAGTAAATTTTTTTGTAGTATAAATACCACTTCAATGTAAAGAGAAAAATGCACCTCTTGTATGTATTTTGTATATATTATACAATTGTCCTTCTTCTCTCTAAAATCTTTTCTATCTTTCTCTTATAATTATCTCTAAAATATTGTTAAGGTGTGCTAATCATAGTTATATTATAACAATATACAAATATTAATAAAACAATCAATTTATAACATGTTAGATTTATTAAAGTTATGTAATACATGAACTTATATTATACTCAAAGTGTCATGATAGAATTATAGATTTAAAATTTATATAAATTAAATTTTTCTCATAAAATTAAAAGGGATCTCAAGCTTGAATCATATTCTTGGGTCTTATTTTAGACGCTACGAGAAAAAAAAGGCTTTTACTAGCCCCACTCTCAAGAGCTTTGTCCCGTTCATGAATTGAGTTCAAGTTCAAGTTCATGCATCAATCCATCACAAATCGTCCACATTCAACGCTTTGCTGATTTGATTCTTGTTGCTTCCTTATTTAACAATGTCGCTTTATTTATTTACTAATTTAGTCACCCGTGTACTACATGAGTTTATTCAAAAAAATTATATTGATTAAATTATAAAAATTACGAATTAAGATTTAATAAATGTAAAAGGATTATGTAAGTTAAATTTTTGTCTGTTAAGTTGTATAAAGAAGTTAATTGAGAAAATACAGTTTTCTTTGTAAATAGTCTAATTATTTTACAAATGTTTTCTTTAAAAAAAATTCAAAAATTTCATAAGTTTTATGGATCAAAAAACATTATACTTTTTTCTAAATTTGATACATTATAAAATATTTTAAAAAATGTACACATAAAACCACATTTTTGTTAACCATCAAAAATCAATAAATGTTCTTTGAAAATAATTAAACATACTTTATGTTATAATTTTATCAACAATAAACTTAAGATAAACTGATCATAAAATCAATCGAACTACATCATAAAGGTAAATTAAATATTAATATAAAACAATAGATTAAATGATTTACTCAAATTGTTTTATTTTCTCAAGATTTCTTAAGTTATAAAAAATAAAATTAAATACACTCTTGGCTTTTTAAATGGAAGATCATGGGTTCAAATCTCTATCAAGACGAAATAAGGGTCCTTGAGAGGTCAGGCTGTTTTCCGGTGCGGTTTCCTTCTGGGGTGGTGGTGAGGTCTCAACGGAGGTCATGTTAACTAAACCTTAGTGACGTGGCTTGAAAATCAGTGATTTACACGTTGAGATCAAATGCCGTTAAAAAAAAGTGGTAGCCTTTAAAACATTCAGTTTTAAAATTACATTTTAATCGTTCAAATACGATGAATAATTAAGAAATAAACACCATCTACCTGTTTTATACAAACCCACCCGTACTTGAAGCTTTAACCACTCTAACCATAAAATGAGTTTACGATTAGAAGTCAAACAATCAGAAGATCACTTTGAAACAAAACAACATATTTTCGTTAATCAACAAAGTAAATTACAGTTTCTCCCAGATCGAGACGGAGTGGTACTTGAATTCTCCGGCATCTAATCCCTGATTTACAGGCAGCCGATGTTCATCGTCACCGTATCTCCAAACCTTCCAATACTTGCAAAGATCAACGATTACAAACATATAGAACAAAAAACAACTACACAAACTCACAACGGTGTACAGAGTCTCCGTGATTCGCCAAGGGAAGAAATCCGCAAGCTGACAAACAAATCCAAAACAGATGGCCGTGTATAGAAACCACATATTAAACTTTAGCCAAAATTTGTGACTCGATTTCTCGTTTTTAGGCAGCGAGAGGTATTTTGAGAGGCAGAATTGAAGCAAAAAGAAACATACAACAACCGATACACAGAGAAGCGTCGATGAATAGTCGTTCCGGCGGATGGCTCTGGCGATGGCACCGACAATGTTAGGCATCATGATAAGGAATAGAAATGCCCATTGGTAGTCGGTGGTGATTTCGTGAGGATGAGTGCAATCGGGAATAAGGGTTAGCTTCTTACGTAGAGGCATGTGTTTGATTGAAGGATTGGATGATGATGATGATGAAACGAGATAGGGTTTATATGCCTGTCAGTGACAATAAAGCCAAGCGACTTGCTCAACGATTTCGGGGGAAGCAACGAGTCGTAAAAAAAGAATTTCTTTTCTTTTTAATAATAATAGTAATAAAAAAAAAAAAAGTGAAGGTCCGTTCACATTATTATTATTATATTAATTTTTAATAGGAGACTCGTGAAAAATGTTTGGCAAAGTGTTTGTCATGTGGCGTTCTCCCATCTGCTTCAATAAACAGATCATCAACTATTTTGGAGTTTTTTTCCTAATATGAAAATTATTTATTAAAATAGGTATTTTGAAAAATATTTTTATTTTTTTCTTTATTAAAATCTCTTTTCTAAACAAAACATTATTAGCCAATGTGGGACTAGCCCACTTAATAGAGACATTCTCTCTTAGAAAGAAAGTCTTGGGTTCAAATTCAAACAAGGAGGATTATTTGGTGTAATTTAGGAGTAGGAGTAGTATAGTATCGCTCTTAAAAAAACGAAATATTATATATTTAATAATGGAAAGATATATTTTCTAAAAACATGTGCATTACATTAGCTGAATAATGTTATGTTTTATCCGGATTGAATAAAATGTAATATAATATGTTAGCATATATAGTCTTTAAAATCTATGAATCCTAATAAACAAACATCTAGAGTTGCCACTTGGCATATTCTAATGCCTCTTCATCCACATGTCATTTTTTTACATTACCCGCTTAGTAGTATACGCGGATCTTCTCGAACCATATGAAAACCCTAACCTTCCAGCCACCTCCCTTCATCTTTTCCTATCGATCTCTCAAACCACAAAATCAATCAACGCAATTGTTTCATTTCCACTCAAGAAAACAAAACCTAAATCAACCTTCTGTTGATTGGAGAGTGGAGACAACGGTATGGATGTTTTTTTTTTTTAATTTTCTTTCATCCTTCTCAAAACCCTACTTTTGATTAACGTTTTTAAGATTTACGATTCATTGTATTTTTCCGATTCAAAATGTATGGATCCTTTTTATTTGTTAATAACCTGTCAATAATCCTATTTTTTCACTTGTATTTTAAGGTTCTTGCTCAATTTGACTCATGAACCTCAATTAGCCTTCTAATGATTGGCGACAAAATCTGGGTCCAGAACCTGCATGTATTTTGCTCCATGGTCTTGTAAAAATGGTACTTCTTCCATTTTTGTTCATGGTAATAGTCGTCTTTTTTAAGAATTAGGGTTACGTTTGTTTTACAGTTTGTGGTTGCTTCGTTTATTGTTCTGTTGTGTAAATTTATTCAATACTTGAAATCGATGTTGTTATTAATATACACAATCTGCTTTTGATTTTTTTTTTTGTATCCTGCTTTGTTGTTCTAATGCAACAACCATTGGAGCTGATTGAAAAAAATTAAGAATAACAGTTGTGATCCTAATATATGAACTTATAAATTACAATGTATTGATTGACAGTTTATGCAAGATGGGATGCATGTCGGTTGCTTATATCCTTATCAATATTAGGTTTATATCTTCAATTTATCCTTTAAAAAACCCATTTGTTACCCTGCCTCACTGGCTACACAATCTGCTTTTGATTTTTTTTAATCCTGCTTTGTTGTTCTAATTCAACAACCATTGGAGCTGATTGATAAAATCCTTATCAAAATTAGGTTTATATCTTCAATTTATCCTTTGAAAACCCCATTTGTTTTGTTATAGTACATTACGCCTCTGGTGTGTGAGTTTCAAAACCCCCAACGAATGTGGTTATATACATGTGTTTTGGAGACACTCAAGGATTACTTGAGACAAAAGAGCCCGGATTCCTAAAAGGTTTTGATTCTGCAACCTTCGTTGATTTGCTCTTAATCTGTTGATTTTCTAAATTCATTTTCGTGTTCATGTTTTATGTTTGCGTATCATGTTTTTTGAGTAATTTGCTGCTGTAATAAATGTTTAAGGCTCTTAAACTTTGTTAAATCTGATTCATGTGTTACGTTTTGTTATTTGATTTTTTTTTTGTTTTACCCTCTAATTTAATTTTTGGGTTCTTTGTTTTTTAGTGTTTTTTGTTATATAAGGTTTAAGATTCCCAGGTAAATCAATTTCCCAATTAAATTCTTAAGATTTAACTGTTTCAATTGTTAAGATTGTTGCATAAGCTTTGATTTCTGTAACAATCCGACTTTTCGAATTAATCTTGTTAACTGAGAATAGTGAGAACACAGGCCCAACAAGGCCAAAGTAAGCCCAATAAGGCCAGTGTAGGCCCAATGAAGTCTAGGAAGGCCCAATAAGACCAGTGTAGGCCCAATAAAATCTAGAAAGGCCCAATAGGGCCAAGGTAGGCCCAGGTAGGCCCAATAGTATTTAGGAGGTCCAATTGGGTTAACCGAGCCCAATAATGTTTCAACTAATTTGATTAAGTGACGATTCGGGACTTTTGGTTCGACTTTGTTAATTGAAATGCGATGTTATCGATTAAAAACAACTACAAGGGTTAAAATGGAATAAAATTTATTTAAACAACTCAAAAATTATAAGGATTAAAGTTATAATTTCAAGAAATGAGCAATTTTGACTTATAAAGTCAAAATTCATATGATTTACTAGTTAAAATTCGAAATATTCAATAATTGGTCTTATAACTGAAAAATTTATTGTCATTAATCATTACAATGATGATTATTAACAACAACAATCCGTTACTAGAACATAAAACGTAGGATTAAACTCAATTGATGATATAAATGTTAAAACCGTCCTTAATCACAACCCAATTCGCATACTTCGATCATAGATAAGCAAATTCAGTTCTCAGAGACTTTGATCGGTACCTTTAGGGTCTGAAACATTCACCAATTCGATCTCAGAAGCTGTGAGAAGAAGATTCAATTGTAGGGATTGCCGAAATCAAGCCAAAAGTAGATCTCTTTCAATTGGTTATCAAAACATGTAAGTAATCACTCTGGCACAACCTAAAACCTTCGACTAAACAAAAACCCATGCTAATTCGAAGTGATAATCACGAATTATAAGGGTTCGATCATTAGGGTTCATACTATGAACTGATTTGGGGGTTCTAGAGCGAACGGGATTAAAAATCAAATTAACCTATCTAGGAAGTTTCAGAGGGTCCCGATGAAGCTGAAACATAAACCAATTTCTTGTAACAACATCGATTTGATAAAGATTTAATTCTAGGGTTCTTGAATAGAAATGTTTTGGGGGTTTTGATTCAAACATGTTTTATAATCGAATTGAATACCACAGAAAGGTTCGAAATCCATAGTTTAATGAAAACCATATGTTGTTTCTAACTAATTTGCACGGATTAAACAATTTTTAATTTGGATTAACATGCTCACGTTCGAAACTATGTTAGTCGCGATTCTGGACTTTTTGTTGATTGAAAATCAAATTAAATCCACCCCTAGATTCGTTTGAATCCATGGAGCAAAAGCCCCATGGTTTGGGGTCCGATTGGGTTTGAATTCCGGGTCAATTGGAACCCACATGGTTCGGTTATAATAAGGGAGCCGGATTTTGAACTGTTAAAACAAATAAGGATGGAAATTTATTGCAAATGTTGAGCAGGGGAGACTGGTTGGGTGTATGCGCGTGGAGTTAGGGGTCATGGGTTCGAACCCATCCCCCATTGTTTTTGTTAATAGTTAAACCATTTTAATGATTTACTCATAAGTTTCTCGTTTTAACTCCGATTCAATCCGTTCAAGTTGCGTTGGAACCGTAACGAAATCCCGAACAAAATAAAATAATAAAATTTACATTTTAACCCGAAAACGAAATCGCGTATAATTACGTTGGTTTAAATAAATTAATGATGTGATTTATTTAAACGATTTCTATGTCACGCGTATATACGTATACACATTCTTAACAAATCTAACATACGTGTGTTGACACGTATGTGATTTCAAGCACAAAACGACTAATCGAATAACACAACGTTATTGTTTAAACACAGATCCTTCGTAAGAGGATTTTATACGCAAGTTCACGTATTTGATCATTCTGCAACTATCAAAGGTGCGTACACGGCCCCTTTCTTATTTTAACTGTTTTGGGGGAGAAAACATGTGCAACAAACGCTTTTAGATACATATCACTTGCATGAGTTAGCTGTTTACATTAAGTGCAAACATAGCATTACAAAGCCTTCTCTTTCGAACCGTTTAATTTGCCGGAGCGCAAAGCGTGGTAGTTGAAGATAGATCTATTGGGTTTGACAAACCTCACTTGGTAGATGGGATCTACGCAGGTGTTTGACTGACCAAACACACACATTGCTATTGTTCGTGCTAGACAATAGTGTTAAGGCAACAACATGCTATAGCATGGCAACTCGTCAGCTTCGGTGTCGACCACTTATGTAAATAGTTTATATGACTAGCTATCATGACTGTGCATGTGTGATTATGTTATCTACAAACTTGATATTCAAACTGCTGTTTTGAACATTGTGAATACTTAAACCTGTGTATGCACCAACCATTGTGTTGACTTGATTTACATGTTTTCTCAGGACACTAAGACACAAGCAAGGACAAGCAGGGACTAGGATGTTGAGTCTTATGCATGCATTTCAGTTCAAGTGTTTTAGTTTTGTTCAATTAAGACATGGAATGTTTTGAAATTGTACTTTTCATTTTCAAACCGTTACGTATTGTTATTGGTTTTAAAACGCTTCCGCAAACATTGAAACTTTGATATTACAGTTTTAGACCAACATATGTTTTGAAATTCATATAGAGGTCTTCGTTATGTCTAATGATCTGAGATCCTGGTTTGTCATGTTCCCAAACGGTATAATTCCGTTAGTTGAAAATTTGGGGGTGTGACAGATTGGTATCAGAGACATTGGTTATAGCGAACTAGGTTTGCATTTTGTAGACTTAGACTATAACTGTTAGACATTAGACACTTGCTTACACGATAGTTTGAATGCACTTACATATGGCATTATGTAACAGATATGGCATCATCGTCTAAACGTATTCTTGATGAGGAATCACATGTGGATATTGAAACAGCTAAGAGGAGGAAACTGGAGCCAGTGGATGATACTATTCACTACGGCGAGGATATTCACATTAGACTCAGAGGGAGCAGCCATTATTGGCAATGGTTCCCTGATCTCATCCGTAGCTGGGTACGCGAGGAGAGAGTGCCTCCTCCATCCGCTACTTCATCTACTACTGGCATATGGACATTACCGGCTCTAGGGTATCCGCTAGAGCAGGCATTTGTTGCATTCGTGGCACGTATGGATCGAGAGATCCGTAATATGCGCGAGGCGGCAGGGGCAATCACCGGGTTGTTGGAAAGCAACAACTGGATTATGGATAAATGGAGGAGTCTTAAGGAGGAACTTATTCGTACAGATGAATTACATGAGAATCTGGTGGAGGATGTGGAAATGATGCGAAATGCTATTGTTGAACTCACCAACCAACTTCAAGATGCTGAACTTCGTGCAACTATGGCCGAGGCACGACAACAAGAGACGGAACTACGTGCGGCTATGGCCGAGGCAAGGGCTGAAGAGGCCATTGCACTCTCTAATGCGGCTATAGATGGAACTAATGTAGTCGAGGATTTGGCCGAGCAAGCATTGATACTTGTCACCGAACATATACAGTATGATCATGGTGCAGAAGGTGGTCCACCAGAACGGGCTGATTCATCTTCTAGTGTTACACCACCAAATGATGGGGTTTAGCTACTTTATGTTAATTATCTTTCAGTAACAAACTTATATGAGTGGGTTGTACTCATAAAAGTAGATTTCGTGTTTAGTTGTTTTGCATCTCTTTGACAAACAATTGTAAGCACTAGTTTATCATAAGTGATTAAGAATTGTTACCTTAATGACTATGGTAGTGTGTTGTACTTACTTTATGCATGAATGTTGATTATGCGATGGGTGTAGTCTCATTATGTATATTTGTAAATAGGGAGATCATGGTTGGAGGAAACATTAACATGACCACAACGGAAGTTGAGGCACTTATTAACACTCGAATTACCGAGACAATCGCAAACTATACGCAAACATACCAAACAGAACCACATGATCCAACGGGGGGACTGGTAAACCCACAGATGTGCACGTTCAAGACATTCTTGGACTGCAAACCACGTAATTTCAAAGGATCGGAAGGAGCCGTTGGACTTCTTCGATGGATTGAACAGTTAGAATCGGTGTTTAAGATGTGCAATTGTCCGGAAGAAAACAAGGTCAGATACGCTAGGGGTACTTTGGAGGGTTCAGCCTTGACATGGTGGAACTCTATCGTACAGACACTCGGTTTGAATACAGCCAATGCACTTACTTGGATCGGATTCAAAATCCTGTTGCAGGAGGAGTATTGTTCCAGTAATGAAATGCAAAAACTTGAGGATGAATACGGGCAACTCAAGATGAAAGGTTCTAATATTGAGGAATACACTACTCGATTCCAGCAATTAGCAAGACTCTTACCGCACAGAGCAACCCCACCTAACAAGTGGATCAAGAGATACATTGGAGGACTGGTATCTCAGGTTCGAAAATTGATCATATCTGCAAATCCTACCACCATACAACAAGCTATTCGACTGGCACACCAACTGACTGATCAAGTGATGCAACGAGGGACACTACCCAAACGAACAGTAACAGCTAAAGTGGGAAACCACAAAAGAAAATGGGATGTCATTGATTCAAAGAATTTCACTCAACAGTCATTTCGGCAGAACCGCAAGCAGGAATCAAACAGAACCCATCACAACCCAAACAATAACCAACAGTCATCGGGAGGGTACAATGGTAAATACCCAAAGTGCAGCAAATGTGGATTCCATCACCTTGGGAAACAATGTGACAAATACCGATGTCAGTGATGCAGAAAGATAGGGCACGTAGCAAAAGACTGTCGAGGGAAACTGCAGGCAAGCTCACTCAACCGGAGCAACACACAAAAAGGATGTTTTGAGTGTGGCTTATCAGGACATTTCAAGAAGGAGTGCCCACAACTCAAGAAAAGAAGGACTAATGACATAACTACAAAAGGAAACAGCAACAACAACACAAATGTTGCTAGAACAGAGCTGTTGTGATTGGAGAACGTCAGGCATGGGAAGATCCCAACTTCGTTACGGGTACGTTTCTCTTGAATTATCACTCTGCCTCTATGCTATTAGACACCGGTGCAGATCGGGGTTTTGTATCTAGCAAATCTTGTGAATTGCTAAGTATTAGTCCTACTGCTTTAGAAAACCCATACACTATAGAACTAGCTAATAATAAGTTAGTTGTTGTAAACCATATTCCTAAAGAATGTGTTTTGACTCGATGGGTCGAACACATGACATTGACTTTATGTCTATCTCTTTAAGTAATTTTGACATAGTCATGGACATGGACTGGTTGTTCAAACACCAGGCTGAAACAGTAGGCTATCAAAAGGTCGTTCGTATACCGTTTTCATATGGAGAGACACTGTATGTACAAGGTGAGTAGAGCAGTACGCCACTGCGTCTCATATCTTGTGTGAAAGCATACAAATGTCTGCGTAAAGGTCGTACGACAGTTATAGCATTTATAACTGAGAAGCCGGTAGTTGAGAAAAAGATAGAAAACATCCAAGTAGTTTGTGAATTTCCTGAAGTGTTTCTAGAAGACCTACCGGGAATACCGCCTATCAGACAGGTGGAATTTCGAATCGACCTTACACCAAATGCAGCACCGATAGCTAGGGCGCCTTATCAACTTGCACCATCTGAGATGCTAGAGTTATCTACACAACTGCAAGAGTTGTAGGATAAGGGCTTTATACGACCTAGTTTTTTTTCATCGAGGGGAGCCCCAGTCTTATTTGTTGAGAAAAAGGACGGGACTTTCCATATGTGTATTGATTACAAGGAATTGGACAAGGTTACTATCAAGAACCGGTATCCGTTACCCAGGATTGACGATCTGTTCGACCAGTTGCAAGGTTCGAGTTACTACTTGAAGATTGATCTTAGGTCTGGTTATCATCAACTAAGAGTCCAGGAGGAGGATATTCCGAAGACAGCATTCAGGACACGATATGGCCAATATGAGTTCTTGGTCATGCCATTTGGGTTGACAAACGCTCCAGCTGTATTCATGGATCTCATGAATCGTGTTTGTAAACATTATCTTGATAAGTTTGTCATTGTTTTCATTGATGACATTCTCATCTATTCACAATCTGAGGAGGAACACGCTGAACATCTTCGACTATTATTGGAATTATTGAAACAGGAACAACTGTACGCTAAGTTCTCGAAATGTGATTTCTGGATGCGAGAAGTACAATTCTTGGGGCATATAGTTAATGAAAAGGGCATACATGTTGATCCAGTGAAGATTGAAGCGATTAAGAATTGGGAAGCACCAAAGACTCCTACTGAGGTACGACAGTTCCTTGGTTTGGCGGGTTATTACCGACGATTCATTAAAGGTTTCTCAAAGATCGCTCAACCACTTACAGCTCTTACGCATAAGGGAACAAAGTACAACTGGACGGATAAACAGGAAACTGCGTTCCAGTTATTGAAACAGAAACTTTGCAGCGCACCGATTCTGTCCTTACCGGAAGGGACGAAAGACTTTGTGGTGTATTGTGACGCATCTGCACAGGGTTTGGGAGGTGTGTGGATGCAAAGTGATAAAGTGATTGCTTACGTTTCAAGACAACTACTACCACACGAAAAGAATTACACAACTCATGGCTTGAGTTGTTGAATGACTACGAATTCGCGATTAAGTATCACCCGGGAAAAGCTAATGTGGTAGCTGATGCTTTAAGCAGAAAAGACACTTCAACAAGACGGGTTCGTGCACTTATGATGACGATACATACTGACTTACCTGACAAGGTACGCAGTGCTCAGATCGAAGCTTTGAAAAAGGAAGACTTGGTATAGGAATCTTACGAGGAATAGAAGAACAACTGGATGTTAAGTCTGATGGAATTCGTTATTTCATTAATCGACTGTGGATACCTTAGTATGGAGGTTTAAGGGAACTTGTGATGGATGAAGCGCACAAGCCCATATATTCAGTCCATCCGGAATCAGACAAGATGTATCATGACTTGAAGGCACTGTATTGGTGGCCTCACATGAAAGCTGATATTGCTAAGTACGTTAGCAAATGTTTGGCTTGTTCGAAAGTGAAAGTTGAATACCAGAAGCCATCTGGTTTACTGCAACAAACAGAGATACCGATGTGGAAGTGAGAACAGATTCCGATGGATTTCATTACTAAATTACCCCGTACACCGAGTGGTTGTGATACGATATGGGTAATTGTCGATCGATTAACGAAATCTGCACACTTCTTAGCAATCAAGGAAACTGATAAGATGGAAAAACTGATTCGTATTTACATCAAGGAAGTGGTAGCACGACATGGCGTGCCAATTTCCATCATAACAGATCGGGATGCCCGATTTACTTCCAACTTTTGGAACTCACACCATAAGTCATTGGGGACTCGCTTGGATATGAGTACCGCCTATCATCCACAGACCGACGGTCAAAGTGAACGTACGATTCAAACGCTCGAGGATATGTACGAGTTTGTGTAATTGACTTTAATGATAGCTGGGAAAACCACTTATCGTTGGTGGGATTCTCTTACAAATCTGGAACCGTATGGTAGAGGTTCGGGATCGACAAAAGAGTTACGCTGACAAACGACAAACAGTTGGAATTTCAAGTAAGGAGACATGATTCTTCTAAAAGTGTCACCTTGGAGGTGACACCATCCATAGGACCTTTTGAGATCCTAAAAAGGATTGGTCCGGTAGTTTATCAATTCAATTACCGAATAAACTCAATGGAGTTCATGATGTACTTCATGTTTCGAACTTGAAGAAACGTCTTTCTGATGAGACATTGGTAGTATCACTTGAAGAAATGCAAGTGGACGAACAATTACGATTTGTTGAGGAATCAATTGAAATCATGGACCAAGAGGTCAAACAACTCAAACAAAGCAAGATTTCGATAGACAAAATTCAGTGGAATTGAAGATGTGATTCTGAATTCACAGAGAAAAGGGAAGACCAAATGATGAAAAAGCATCCCCACTTATTCAAAACAACAACAAACAGTAAGAATGCACGTTAAATTTCGGGACGAAATTTCCTTCAACAAGGGGATGACGTGATATTTCACACTATATTTCACACTCTAACATTTTTAGATTTCAAACTGTGAGCACAAACACATGATACTATTTAAAGTAGTAGGAACAATTGTGCTGAACACCAGCTTTGCAGAATGCAAACACAAACATTTCATATTAGTACATACGTGATTGATTTCAAACAATGTACTACATTTCATGTTGGTACAATCATGAGTGATTAAACAATAGTAGTACTACAAATAGAAGGAACCAGAATAATTGTGTAAGGTAAATTGACGAGTACAGGGGCCCATGTAATCGTGAATTTACAGTTACGCATGAATTTTGGAAGTTTCTATTTTGTCGACTACATTCAAACATTTGCTATGTGTGAGATTACATAGTACAGTATACAAACACTTTATTGGTTTTGTTACAAACATTTGTGCTACATTACATTTTTATTTTATGTGCTACATTTCATATGTTACATGTTATGGTAGTACATGCATGATTAGTTACACACATTTTTCTATGTGCGGGGTTGCATAGTACAAACAGTGATAGACACTCACTATGTGTGAGGTTACACAACACAGTAAGATCAAACACAAACAGTCACAGTTAGGTGAACTAACTAGTGTACACACAAACAGTTACATTGAACGATCACATTTAGTTGTGGTGTTGCAAGCATTAAATTTTGTGTGTGAATACACACAAGCACACAGAATGATCAAACCACACTAACACGCACGATTTAAACTCGTAAGTAGTTTCCTAACTACTCCTAACATTTACTAATTTTCGGGACGAAAATTCCTTCAACAAGGGGATGATGTAACAATCCGACTTTTCGAATTAATCTTGTTAACTGAGAATAGTGAGAACACAGGCCCAACAAGGCCAAAGTAAGCCCAATAAGGCCAGTGTAGGCCCAATGAAGTCTAGGAAGGCCCAATAAGACCAGTGTAGGCCCAATAAAATCTAGGAAGGCCCAATAGGGCCAAGGTAGGCCCAGGTAGGCCCAATAGTATTTAGGAGGTCCAATTGGGTTAACCGAGCCCAATAATGTTTCAACTAATTTGATTAAGTGACGATTCGGGACTTTTGGTTCGACTTTGTTAATTGAAATGCGATGTTATCGATTAAAAACAACTACAAGGGTTAAAATGGAATAAAATTTATTTAAACAACTCAAAAATTATAAGGATTAAAGTTATAATTTCAAGAAATGAGCAATTTTGACTTATAAAGTCAAAATTCATATGATTTACTAGTTAAAATTCGAAATATTCAATAATTGGTCTTATAACTGAAAAATTTATTGTCATTAATCATTACAATGATGATTATTAACAACAACAATCCGTTACTAGAACATAAAACGTAGGATTAAACTCAATTGATGATATAAATGTTAAAACCGTCCTTAATCACAACCCAATTCGCATACTTCGATCATAGATAAGCAAATTCAGTTCTCAGAGACTTTGATCGGTACCTTTAGGGTCTGAAACATTCACCAATTCGATCTCAGAAGCTGTGAGAAGAAGATTCAATTGTAGGGATTGCCGAAATCAAGCCAAAAGTAGATCTCTTTCAATTGGTTATCAAAACATGTAAGTAATCACTCTGGCACAACCTAAAACCTTCGACTAAACAAAAACCCATGCTAATTCGAAGTGATAATCACGAATTATAAGGGTTCGATCATTAGGGTTCATACTATGAACTGATTTGGGGGTTCTAGAGCGAACGGGATTAAAAATCAAATTAACCTATCTAGGAAGTTTCAGAGGGTCCCGATGAAGCTGAAACATAAACCAATTTCTTGTAACAACATCGATTTGATAAAGATTTAATTCTAGGGTTCTTGAATAGAAATGTTTTGGGGGTTTTGATTCAAACATGTTTTATAATCGAATTGAATACCACAGAAAGGTTCGAAATCCATAGTTTAATGAAAACCATATGTTGTTTCTAACTAATTTGCACGGATTAAACAATTTTTAATTTGGATTAACATGCTCACGTTCGAAACTATGTTAGTCGCGATTCTGGACTTTTTGTTGATTGAAAATCAAATTAAATCCACCCCTAGATTCGTTTGAATCCATGGAGCAAAAGCCCCATGGTTTGGGGTCCGATTGGGTTTGAATTCCGGGTCAATTGGAACCCACATGGTTCGGTTATAATAAGGGAGCCGGATTTTGAACTGTTAAAACAAATAAGGATGGAAATTTATTGCAAATGTTGAGCAGGGGAGACTGGTTGGGTGTATGCGCGTGGAGTTAGGGGTCATGGGTTCGAACCCATCCCCCATTGTTTTTGTTAATAGTTAAACCATTTTAATGATTTACTCATAAGTTTCTCGTTTTAACTCCGATTCAATCCGTTCAAGTTGCGTTGGAACCGTAACGAAATCCCGAACAAAATAAAATAATAAAATTTACATTTTAACCCGAAAACGAAATCGCGTATAATTACGTTGGTTTAAATAAATTAATGATGTGATTTATTTAAACGATTTCTAAGTCACGCGTATATACGTATACACATTCTTAACAAATCTAACATACGTGTGTTGACACGTATGTGATTTCAAGCACAAAACGACTAATCGAATAACACAACGTTATTGTTTAAACACAGATCCTTCGTAAGAGGATTTTATACGCAAGTTCACGTATTTGATCATTCTGCAACTATCAAAGGTGCGTACACGGCCCCTTTCTTATTTTAACTGTTTTGGGGGAGAAAACATGTGCAACAAACGCTTTTAGATACATATCACTTGCATGAGTTAGCTGTTTACATTAAGTGCAAACATAGCATTACAAAGCCTTCTCTTTCGAACCGTTTAATTTGCCGGAGCGCAAAGCGTGGTAGTTGAAGATAGATCTATTGGGTTTGACAAACCTCACTTGGTAGATGGGATCTACGCAGGTGTTTGACTGACCAAACACACACATTGCTATTGTTCGTGCTAGACAATAGTGTTAAGGCAACAACATGCTATAGCATGGCAACTCGTCAGCTTCGGTGTCGACCACTTATGTAAATAGTTTATATGACTAGCTATCATGACTGTGCATGTGTGATTATGTTATCTACAAACTTGATATTCAAACTGCTGTTTTGAACATTGTGAATACTTAAACCTGTGTATGCACCAACCATTGTGTTGACTTGATTTACATGTTTTCTCAGGACACTAAGACACAAGCAAGGACAAGCAGGGACTAGGATGTTGAGTCTTATGCATGCATTTCAGTTCAAGTGTTTTAGTTTTGTTCAATTAAGACATGGAATGTTTTGAAATTGTACTTTTCATTTTCAAACCGTTACGTATTGTTATTGGTTTTAAAACGCTTCCGCAAACATTGAAACTTTGATATTACAGTTTTAGACCAACATATGTTTTGAAATTCATATAGAGGTCTTCGTTATGTCTAATGATCTAAGATCCTGGTTTGTCATGTTCCCAAACGGTATAATTCCGTTAGTTGAAAATTTGGGGGTGTGACAATTTCAGTTAAAATGAATCTGCTCATGAACCTTTTTCATTTTTTAGGATATTATCTTGACTTCCACAGGTAAATCTGTAAATCAAGTTCTTAGTGTCAGTTGTTAAGAGTTCAGGCTTGCATAGGTAAAATGGTTTCTCCAATTCGATTGTTAATACATGACAGTTTCAATTAACGAGATCTTTTTTTATGGGTTTAATTGCATGTTCACATTCAAATAATTCGTTGTGTGTTCTCAAAATTGTTCATTCGATCTATACATTACTATTTTCCATTAAATTGTTAGATAAGTGGCATGTCATATGGAAGTTAATGTTGGCATGTCATATGGAGGTTAATGTTTCCATGTACCCTTATGACTATGTTATAAATCTAATTTTTTTCTACTTCATATTTATATAACAGAAAAAGCCTATTGTTGCTGTTAGCATTAAAAAAATATTAGTTTAAACGATTAAATGGTTTACAATTATGATGCTTTATTGCTTTGCGTAAGTTCAGATCTTCGGGTAGGATTTTGAATATAGTTCAACTTTAACCACATTGTGATCCCAAAGTTGGTTATATGATATGTCAATAACTTACCTCTGATTCCATGGTATGCTTATATTTACTTCCATAAGTATTGTAGATTTGGTTATAAAGCAAATCAGTATCAATCTTACACAAATACAGATCATTGGTATGCAAGCAAGTTTTCTTTAGATGAATAAGACATGAGCTTTACTAAAATTTCCTATTTTCATAAAAGCGATATGAGAACTTGCAATGTTTAGAACTTTTTCTTGACTGTATTTGAATCACCAGTCCTTCCAAAGATTGCTTCAATGAAATGTGGTGATTTGAAAGATAAATATCTTAGCTCTTTCAAAATTTCTTATTCAGATTTTTTTATAATAGTCAAGGGGATCCTCTTAAAAATTGCACTGTCTATAAATGATGTTAATATGGTTGAGATCTAACGCCCCATTTGCGGTGCACGCATATAATGTATATATGTGTGGGTCTTTAAGGGGCAAAAGTAAAAGTGCACTAATTTTAACGTTATTTTAGTTATTTGTGAAAATAACGTTAAAATCATTGGGATGATCAACTTCAAACGATAACTTTGAGCCGGGGACTCTTTCGGAGCAGCCTCTCTATCCCAATTGGGATAGGGGTAAGGTTTGTATCTATCCTTCCCCCCAGACCCTACTGAAAAGTGAGAATATACTGGGTAAGATTGTTGTTGTTGTATGATTCAGATCTTATTTTTTTGTTTCTTTTTGTAGGTAAAAATTGAGTTTTTAAGGGCTGATGTTTGCAAATGCCATGCTTCTTTCTCAACCATATCACAATGTCCTATCTTATGAAGGTATTTCTTAGTATGTTTAGATTTTGTATATTCAGAAACTTTCAGCTTCTATGCTTTTATAGCATCTTATTCATTCCCTTACTCAGGTTATATACTAATTTTAATTATACTTGTAATTGGGTATGATTATTTTGGGTAGTGTTTCATCAACGTTCATATCCTCTTTTGTACAATAGGATATCTAATGGTGTTTTAGTCACACTAAAGATGTCAAAAAATAAAGTTTCAACCAGGACAAGTAAAAATTAGGTGATTTTTTGGGTCAAAACTTATTAAACTTACATTATCTCAAATAAAACAAGGGTCAGATCTTATTAAACTCCAATTCTAAGATAGTGTGTGTAAATTATAAAACAAGGGTGGTGTGGTTGTTAGCATTTAAATATTAAATCATTAGATTTTTGTTTATTAGGATACATAGATGTTTGATGCCTAAATTGGATACTTTGTCGAATTGCTTTCAGTCTTTTATATTTTATTATTACTCAAGGGGAAAAACATAAAAAAAAATAAGATATTTTGACTCATCAATCTTACCATGAATTATTGATTTTGTTTTCTTTGGATGTAACTAGAGAGAATAACCAGGTTGAATAATTAAGTTGAATCCCCACATTGTACGTGCTCTTTGATTTTTTTACGAACTACACTTAATGTAGCAACTACAAAATACATTGAAATATTATTCTAGATTGATGTTGGTTTGATCTCATTTCTTTACTCAATCTTTTGATTTTATATCAGGTTATATCCTAATTTTAAGTATACTTGTAATTGGGTATGATTATTTTGGGTATACGTTTAAAGGTTGGTGTTTCAGTAATGTTGCTAAGAAACATTGATAAAAAAAGTGGGCTTTGTAATGGCACTAGACTACAAGAGATATCTCTTGGTAACCGTGTTATAGAAGCATAGATTATATTTGGCAACAATATTGGCACTCGTGTTTTTATTTCTAAACTTGACTTGACTCCTTCTAACAAAAAGATTTCTTTCAAATTTAGAAGAAGACAGTTCCCATTGGTTGTATGTTTCGCCATGACCATATACAAGAGTCAAGGACAATCATTATTTAGGGTTGGTTTGTATCTTAAGCATCCGGTGTTTACCCATGGACAGTTATATGTTGCATTATATAGGGTTAAAAGTAGAAAAGGTTTAAAACTTTTAATTTTAGATAAAGATGGCAATATCACAAATAAAACAAGAAATGTCGTATACAACGAAGTATTTACTAATTTATGAATTTTTGGTGTTACCTTGCTTTGACTTATTGTAACAAAATTTAATTTTACGCATTCATATATATTACATTTTTGTTGCTTTTTCCTGCATATAATTCATCCCGTGTTTTACACGGGTTATAATCTAGTATGACTATAAAGAAATAAGCTTTTATGTGACGGTTATAAACTTGTTAAGTTGATTTTCGAACATTTTTTAATCTAATATTAGTTTTTTTTTTGTAATTAATAAATATTAATTCAATTAAATTACACATAGTCAATTAAAAAATTTTTAGCACACTTAAATTAACTTAAAGTCTTAAATTGCAATTTATATTATTATATTAAAAGTTAAGAACTAGAACTTTAATTCTTATAATATCAGTTAAATATATTATTATTTTACATTGTATTTTACCTTGCAGTAATCAAATTATATTAAATATTTGACATTTTTTGTTATATTTATATAAGACCTGCAATGATGTTTTCAAAAAATTGAAAAAAAAAAGAATTTACTATTTTGATGTATTTATTGGATTGATATCATAAACATAAAAACTAGTAAGCTAGGAATAAAAAAATGTATTAATTTTTTTATACAGAAAATCATTATTCTTGTATTATGAAACATTTTTTGTTTATATGTCCTGATCAAACTATGCATTTAGTTTTTAGCTTATATTTTTACGAATTTATAGTTTTGAGCAACGATTGCTTTTGTAAATGATCTATTGGCCATTTAATAGGCTCACATGAGGAGAACACACGGTATTTAAGTGAAATCATCTTATTTTTTTGTGCATGTTCTTCACTATTCCCAAGTCATTCTTTGTTCATATCTATTCGTACATGTTATTCAATATTTCCATTTATTCTTCGTTCATGTATAATTTTGTCATATTAGTATCCATATATACACTTCAACGTCAACAATTAAATCATCTTCATCCACCATGAAATTTAACAAGTTGTCTGATCTCTTCAGCATGTACATGTTCATTTTTGTACATGTATCTATTCATCATGTATGTTGGATTAATCAAGTTGTTCAGTAGTTGGGTTAATCGAGTTATTCACGCATTATGGGTTGGCGAGTTAAACAGGTGAATGGGTTACGGGTCATGAGAGCAAATAAATCATGGGGTAAAAAGGTCATTTGGACCACAGTTTATACGTGGGAAGATTCGATTAACATGCAATATAACCTGCTTTGGGTTTATTATTGTGGTGGTGACTAGAGATTGTTCGTTGCTGTGACACTTGTCGCAAATTTTAGTTCGACTTTTGACTTTAACTATTAACTTTGAGTTTGATCAAGACATGAAATATTGACTCAGCCATGGTTAAACATTTTAAACATGTGTTAGACATGTTATAATTAACATTTGATAGTGTTTATTTGTTAGACAAAAAGCGACGGTAAATCAAGGGTTTACAACGATGGTTGTAGATTTTGGTTTAACCGACACACATTGATGATACACAAACGTATCAATATTTATAAACACTAAAAATAACTAAGAAAATATTACCAATAATGTTCATGAATAATTACCAAAGAAAAAGTTCACAAAAACTTATAAAATGACAATTCGTAAAGTAAACAAAATGTGTGACCTGTGACTTGTTGTTTTACAGCATGTCTAATGTGTTATATGGAATGGTACAAGTAAAATGAAAGTTCTAGAACCCTTCATGGATCTGCCAAAATGAAGAGTTACTAGGCTTTTCATGTTTTTGCAATTAACTCCCATAATTTGATTTTTAACTAGACTTAAACACCACCTTTCAAAAATCTCCATTTCAATCAACTCCAAATATATATCCTCTTCCGAATTTGACAAAAATCAGCCCCTCCCCAACCTCTCTTCATTGCTCATCCTTGCAAATTTTGTTAAGCATTTGTGTAATTTCATGTTTAGTCACATTCTTTTCATCTTGATTCATCAAGACTCACACCACACACATGATAGTTCGTCATATAATAATGTGCGTGTGTTTATGATCTATCATTCATGGCTACATGAAGATTCATTGACATCATATATGCGAAACAGGAGATTATGTTGAAAACCATCATTTTGATCCATTATATTCCAACTTGTTGATCTTAGATTATCATTAACAAGTTAATATTTTTGGTATCAAAAACATCAAATATATATGTATGCATGCTAAAAAGTAATCATGCACAAAACCACTTGTTTTATTAATCAACATTAAGATTTGCAACACAAAACTCTATTCTAAAATCGTAATAGAATTGTTGGTCCGCATTTGAACGACCATAACTTGGTCATATTTGAACCAAATCAATCGTTATTTGAGTCTAAAATCAAGTTTAGGGAGTCTACTTTCAATCCAAGTAGTCATTCATTTTTTTATAAGATTTCTCCCTTTAAACGTTTATCCTAAATTCAGAATAATATGTATTGTGTAATCATAATAGAGGGGTCAACTTAGGAAGGCCACAACTTGTGAAGACCATTAAAACACCACCACCATCGGACCATTCGCCGCCGCAGCTGTCGCCAGTTACCCCACAAACCACCACCACCATCTCAGATAGTAGAGAGAGAAACACATTACCGCCACCGGTTGAGAACCACCATCGTTGCCTAAAACCCACCACCTCGTCGCCAATCACCATCACCACACACCTGAAAATCGCCATCAAGCCACCACCATCATCATTTTTAGAGACATAGTAGAGATAAAACCCACTACGACTATCAAACCACCACCATAGCCGCCTAAACCCACCACTGTCGCCTAAACCCACAACCACCAAGAAACCACCACCACTGTCGCCTAAACCTTCACTTGACCCACATCATCGCTTTGAATCGACCACCACCCTTGCCACCTGATGTGCAGCGGTCCGTATGCTAAAAATAGGAGAAATTAAAACTGTCTAACCTAAACTAAAGACACTATAACTAATCCTAGACCTAGACTTGACCTAAACACCTAGTTAAAATCGGAAATCCTAAACTAGACTGCTACGAAGGCAAGTGTACCTATCGGTGACAGTATAGCTTGTGGAAGTCCGGATATCGAACCTAAGGACACTAGTTTGACAAACTTAACCTAGACTGTGAACAAAATAAAGTAAAAGAGGGGGTTTTGGTGCAACTCTGAAAACCTAATTGAGACTATAACTGACTAACTAACTAAAATAACAACTAGACACTAAAAAGACTGACTAAAACTGTAACTAATAATGGGACTGTAAAATGGAATCTGACTGCAATAAGGAAAACTGGTATACCTAGGCTGGGAATCAAAAGTGTGACAAGTGATGACTTGGACTGACTTGAGAGGGATGAAGACTAGGATCTTAAGTAACAAACTTAGAATGGCCTAATGGGACCCAGATCAAATACCAGGTAACACCAATGGAAATCCGAAGAATGTATGTATGCACTAGCATATATCATCCCATAGCATAAATCAAGTCCAAAATCATCAAAGTTCATAACTTTATCATCCCAAACCTAGATATAACCCAAGATCTAGCCAACCAACATAACAACAGTACCAAAACACATCTGAATAAGGTCTAAAAACATATTAAACTACTGATTAAAAAAAGAAACCAATGAAAGAAAGGAGTTACTCAAGCTCTTCCTTGAATCTTCACTTCAAAACCTCATTCCAAGCCCCAAACTCCAAGGGTTAAGCTCCAGCAGCTCCAGGGGGCGGAATTAGTGTTCTTCAGGTCCAGAAGAGTCCCAAAATCGGTCTTGACGAGTCCCTTTTGTAGAGAAGAAGAAGTTAGGGTTTTGGAGCTGAAAATGCATGGGGCGCATCGCCTAGCGGGGGTGCGTGGGGTCAACCGATGCGCACGGGACAGAATAGTCGGGCGGCTGAGACTGGTAGGCGCATCGCCTGCGGCCGGTCGCTCTGACTATGTGATGCGCGCAGAAGGTTTTGGACCAGAGAATGTTCCCAGGCGCATCGCCTGGGATCAGATGGTGGCCTGCGGCGTACCGCCTAGGGCTAAATTCTTCAATTTCTTCGCTCGGTCAACCACACTCGATTCCGATGCCCGTTTGCCTTCGTTTCCGCTTCCCCGGGACACAATCCTGCATAAAAATAAGAAAAATGTGAAAAGGAACAAAAAACGACTCACAATATAAATAATATTTACGAAAACGGACTCGATTATGTACAAAAACAGATGTGTTAAACTAACACATCAAAAATACCCACACTTAAACCTTTTTCGTCCTCGAAAAAGCTTGCAAAATGGAATCATAGATCAGGGACTTGGATTTTATTTGCAAAAGATTTATGAATCCTAAATCCCTGTGTATTAACCGCGATTATTGGTATAATGGTCCAATCTAAACCCAAACACCAATTTCAAGTTCCCTAGTCATGATTATTTATGTTCAAATGCAATCATTCATCTTATAGGCCCCATCCCTTGGTCAAAACGAGTTATCCTAATCCAAAGCAACAGCTTTCAAGGCACAGGTTTAAGTCTAATGACTTAAACCCACCTCTGTATGCAAACTACGTAGAGATAATCAAAATTCAACCTAATGATGGAGATGGATGAAGGTGTGAGCATTTTGCCTTTTTATTCTCTCATTTTCTTTTGGTTTTACCTCACTTGAGCGTATTACAACACTGTTTCACTCGGTTGCTAGCAGGGGTATGACAAAGGCTTTTTAGCTCTTATACTCTCTTTCTTTTATTTGCACAGGCTCAGCTCACTTAGTGGATTGTGGAATTTCTTTTATTTAGCGGGCGCCATAAACCTCGGATTTATTTCCATAAAAAGAGGATATATGTGCTAGGTTTAAATTTTAAAAACTCTAGGTTGCTAGTTTACAGAGGTTCCTTTATTCAATATTACCTGGTTTTAGATTTCCCGAATTTCCCAAGTCTTAATCCCACAAAAATCATGAAATTAGGTTTATTCTATCAATCCTAAGGAACTTTCTATCGGTTGGGCCTACCAACAAATCCCAAATTAATACACAAGTTAGCCTTTAAAAACCAAAGTCCTAATCATAATCCGATCATCTTCCATTTATTAAATGCAAGCTGAAACCAAAGACATTTTCTAGACTCTAGCTATATACAACCTAAGACTGTAGACTCAATCAGAATATGCAAAATTCAAATAAAAGAATATTTACATAAAGAGAAACATAAGGTAAAAAGTGGAGAAGACTTAGCTGATAACGTAGAATCAACAAGCGTGAGTCTTATCCAAAAAGAAGTCAATCAACACAGCTGGCCGTTTGCATATGGAATAGTCTAAATAGTTGCCACCCGAATGTAATTGAGTATGAGTGGTTAAAAGCAGACTACAATTAAGATCTCAAACAACCAACAAGATCAACTGTAAAGATAAAAAGACTCAAGGACTGACTTGATTTAACTATTTACAAATGACTCAATTATAAGAAAAATCTTTTTGTAATTTTTTCATTTTTATTTTTTTTTTGTGTTTTTAACTTTAACTATTTACAATTTTCATTATTTATTTACAAGTTCTTATTTATTTTACAAAAATTTCAAAAATTTTATTCAAAATTTAAAGTTTTATTAAAAATTTGACTTGATATATACAATGACTTGATTTTACAAAAATTAAAAGTAAAAGGCGTCAGCCTGACATACCTCACACTTAGAACAACACATTGTCCTCAATGTGGACTCAGAACTGGTGATTGATAATGAAAACTAAAATATAGTAAAATGGAAAGCGACGAACTCCCTGATATAATGCAGATGTGTCGTGAGTGGAGTCACGCTCCTTAAATATACAATCACAACTCATATATACAATTGTTAATAAAAAAAATGAATTACAATTTATACAACATCATTATACAACCAATAGTATACAAATTGAAACAAACATACAACAATCACAAATTTACAAACAATTTTGATACAAGTTAAACAAAAACAACCAATTCACAACATTAATATACAAACAACTATAATAATAACATAAATGTAAACACTACCACAACCAATCACATAAACAGAAACCAGACATACCAAAATAAAAATATAAAACAAAGTCTGTTTGAATACTTAAAAAGAAAATAAAAATACATCCACTAATCTAAATACAACTGTTCCGCGTCCTCCCTGTCATCTGACTCGGTGTCGGTGTCGCATTTGGGGTCGGATGAGAGGTGAGGGTAAGGCATCCGAGGGGGCATCTCACAACCCATATGGTCCACCATGCGCCTGATCATCTCCTCTATCATCTCCATCCTCTGAACGACATAACGAAGGGTGAGTCGAGAAGGAACAGGTGGACGTGGCAGGTCATCACGATGTGGTCGCTCCCCTCGGTGCAGAATGCGGTGCGTCGATGGCGGAGGAACGATGGGTGCCTGGTCAGGAAGGTCAGGGGCCGGCAACAGAGGCGTCCAACGGGGTGATGTCACACCCCGAGCCGGCGGGGTTGGATCGGAGTCCCCGTCGGGCGGAAGGTTCCCGGGGCGCGATATCGTGAGTGATAATCGTGATGATCAGATTGTTTACATTGCACATGATATAAATGAGAAATGCTAAATAGAATAGAATTACAAAGTTAAATTACATCAGTATTGTTTATAATTTAACAATGTAAATCTACCATCAACATCATAAACTTCTATCTTGTATCTGTACAAGATATACAAAAATACATTTGCATGATGATGTTCCAAAATAATGCAGGTCCAAAATATACTAAGTCTTCTATCTGAAGTCCTAGTCCAAAAGCAATGACTTCTTATTTGCCCTGTTCGTCACCTGAGGAGTCATGCAAAAAGATCAAGTCAACACATGGTTGGTGAGTTCATTTAGTTTTACAAAAAATGAGTTTGAATAACTTGGAGGACAACCTTAACCTCACCATTAAACCACCTATACCATCCAGTTCAGTATGCTTATATATAGGGCATATGTAGGGGAACAAGCCCCAGCCAACATCCCACCACATACCAAACCACATGATATATTGTTCCTGGTAATAATTAAGCCTTTCATCCCATACCTTTGATCACATAACCTTTGATTCTTAGTCTTTGATTACCATGAAAATGTTTACCTTGATTCCCCGAAATGACAACCTTAACCTCATTAACAATCACCTATGCTATCCAATCAAGTATGCTTATATATAGGGCATATGTAGGGGACAAGCCCCAGCCAACATCCCACCACATACCAGACTGCTTAGCATATTATTGTTAATGATAATTAAGCGTGTCACTCCATTCACCTTAACTTTAGATTTTGATTTCCACAAATAGATTTACCTGAAATCCCTAGAGTCACCATGTTATTCATGATTACCCCAAAACGTTTGTAGAAATATAATATTAAATGATTAGTTAACTAATTAACTAAGCATTTAAATACAACTAAGACATGATGATTGGGCCTTATTTGACTCAATCAATTAGACTTAGTTGTTGGTGGTTGTCCAAGTTGTACCCTGTCACACGTGGCCCATATCAGGCATGACCCACAAGGAGTCTACCTGTATGCGTCGGGACTTTCATGATGTGCCCATATCAGCTTGACCCATTGGCCTACTGTATGCGTCGGGACTTTAATATATCCTTTGATTTATGATCTTCTTGATTCCCTTGATTCCTTTTGATAGTTTAAGTTATGCCCATGTAGCTTGACTACAAGAGTCTACTCCTGTGAAGGGACTTTCCGTGTGTTACACGTGATCTCGATTTACATACAACTAACAACTCACCTTACGTTAAGTATTAATGATTTCATTAGATCATAATGATTTCATTATTTCCATGATTCACACACGGTTATGATTCCCATGATTCTATTGATTTCTGATCTGTAGAATTCCATGATTTCACAATGATTATAGATTTTGATTAGGATCCTTAGTTTACTGATCACACGCTGGATTAGATTCCTTTGCATTTGATCTTTAGTTTTGATTCTGTCGATTTCACTTTGAATTTAGATTCTTGAATTTGAACTCGATGGACTAAGGGTTTCTTTAGAGTTGTAGACTTTATATATTACTCCCTAGAGTAATATAATTAACTTATTAGCAAGTTCTGCATAGAGATTTCCTAGATGGAAGCCTAGGATTATAAACAAGCATCCATATACAACATATAATAAATAAAGCATTAAAGTAAACAATTTAATTAAAACAGTTTACGCATGCTTATCAACCCCGCGTTTTAAAACAAAATGTTTAGAAAAGGGGCAATGAACTCACTTGTGTTGCTGTGCAATGGAAGTATCACAAAATGCGCGCTCTTTGTTTGTAGTTATGTTTCTTCAGTTCCTGAGTTGTTTTAAGAGAATTCGAATACGATAAGTACATATAACCGTCGTCGTATCTAAGGTTTGGTCTCGGCGTGCAACTAAGTGTCCTAGATTACTAATGTGCTTCTAAGTTTTCATCTATCATATCTAACCCATTACCCATTAGCAACCCTCATCCCACAATTATCTGCTATAAGTCTTTATTTATAATGTTTATAATTTATTTTATTTCAGGTTACATATTTAGAAAACATCGTCTAATGTAATTTAATAAAGTTTATAATTTGATTTCTTTTATTAAAACATGATTCATTTAAAGATGATTATAATTACCATGATGGGCTTAAGTCAAGCCCATTAGGCCAACCTCGGCCCATTATTAGATCTTGATTTTTAAATGGTTTCTTCTCCATACTTGTATTAACTAAGACTAGATGGTTTAAATAAACCGTCTAGGTTAGTCATATGTTTTTATTGATTTTCCTAGGGCTTACGTGTTAGTGGTTAAACCAACACTTCAACCCTCATTTAGTGCTTTAGTCCTTTAGGATTTTCCTAAAAGAATTCTTAGTATCATGACCCGATTGTAAGTTCTAGATTAAACCCCATGGTCCTTTCCTTGGCAACCTCTAAGTTTAGTTAGATGATTTGCCCAAAGTTGGTTTCATGAAAACCCTAAGGTTATCCCCCATGAACACACTCACATTTGCATGCACACACACACATTCGCATGCATACCCACTATTTCCATGCATGCACCTTACGTATCCAATACATGTAATCGTGTACTCGACCCACTTGCATTCAACCGAATGGGTGAGCCGTATGGAACCTACTCGAATGAAGCCTAGCCGAATCAAGGTCTTGGCCGAAAGGCTTGGGCCGAAGGAGCTTTGTCACATGAGTCTCGGCCGAAGGTGGTTGGCCGTATGGGTCCTTGCCGAATGATAGCTGCCGATTGAAAAGACCCCTTGGCCGATCGAATAGCTAGTGGTGAAAGGGACCTAAGCGGTTGAACCAAATGGCGAATGGGTCTGGGCCGAAAGAGTATTGGGCGTATGAGGTTTCATTCCCCACAAGGCCATTCGGCCGAATGTGGCTAGGCTCATTCAATGATCTGGAACTTAGCCATTCGGCTACTTAGGATCCCGACCCAATACCTCCATGGTTTTCAAGACAATCGACCAGGGATTTGTATGGCACTTGTTCCTACTCTTTCTAAGTGTATATTGCGAGGGTTTCCCTAACATTTTGAGGTGTGTCGGCCGGTTTTCAAGAAGGGCTCGATCTAGGGTTTTCAAGCCCTAAAACCGAACTAACACATGGGTTTTTACCTCGAATTTGCTGGTTCTAAGTCCAGATCCCTTGTACTTTCGAGATCTACACGATGTGGTGGTCGTTTAGACACCAAAATCACTGAAAATGGTTGAGATTTGAGCAAGAAATCTTAGAAAGAGAGAGGAAAATGCTAGTGAGAGAAATGAGAGAGAGAAAGTGGCGATTTTGGGGTGATGGTGGCTGGTTGGTGGTGGTAGATGAGGCTTTTAATGCCTCATTAAGTGAGGGGAAAATACCCGGGTTCGTTCGGGTTCGTTCGGTTTCGCGTGGTTTCGCGTAAAAACGCCGGTTTCTCGTCGTTTTCATAACGAAATGATTTGGTTTTAAAACAAGAATTTGAAATATTATTTTAGGTTGTGATTCCTAATAAATTAACTAAATCTCTTTTATTTATTTTAAATTTTCAAAAATATTTAATTTACTGTTCAAAATCGAATCTTACGGTTATCGCGCGTATTCGTTCGGATCGTCATCCGTACGAACACGGCGATAACTATACTTTTCAATATTGTTTTCTAATTATTGGATATCATTCAGAACGTTAAACTTCCAGATTTATTCGTACAGATCGTCAGCTATACGAATAATCCTGCGGTTTAGCATTCACGTAACGACATCCATATTGTTTTGTTCAGTAAAGCCTCACATATGTTTATACATAATAAAATCCCAACAAATAATCACATGATGGTTCTGTATTGCCAGATAATATATCTGACTGATGAACCAGGTTTTCTGAATTTTGCTTCTGAATTGAATCTGAACTGTGCTTTGATAACATGAAATGATAATGATATATGAATGATAACTGAAATGCACCTGATTTACTGTTCACGTACTGTAGATATCACTGTTCCGGTGTCGTTTCCGGCACTGATGTTACAGTCTCCCCTTGTTAGAGAAATTTCGTCCCGAAATTTAAGAGTTGTTATCGGGCACAGCTTCCTCTTCAAACAGTTGGGGATACTTTAACTTCATGTGATCTTCACGTTCCCAAGTAAACTCGGGTCCGCGCCTTGAGTTCCAACGAACCTTTACAATCGGAATACGGCTTCGCCTCAGTTGATTGACCTTGCGATCCATAATCTCCAAAGGTTCTTCAATAAAGTGTAACTTTTCATCAACTTGAATTTCTTCGATTGGAATGACGAGTGATTCGTCAGCAAAGCATTTCTTTAAGTTCGAGACGTGAAACACGTCATGCACACCACTGAGTTCATCTGGTAGTCTCAGTTTATACGCCACAGGACCAATACGCTGGATGATCTCGAACGGTCCCACGTATCGCGGTGCTAACTTGCCTTTCTTTTCAAAGCGGACTACGCCTTTCCATGGAGAAACCTTCAACATTACACGGTCTCCCACTTGGAATTCCAACGGCTTTCGTCGTTTATCGGTGTAGCTCTTTTGTCTGCTCCTAGTAGCTTGTAGCCTTCGTTGAATCTGGGCAATCTTGTCAGTGGTTTCCTGAATAAGCTCTGGCTCAGTCATACGGTTATCTCCAACTTCAGTCCAACAGATCGGTGATCGACATTTCCGACCATAAAGAGCCTCGAACGGTGCACATCCGATGCTACTGTGATAACTGTTATTGTAGGAGAATTCGATCAGTGGCAAATGAGAATCCCAATTCCCACCGAAATCCAACACACAAGTTCTTAACATGTCTTCCAGGGTTTGAATTGTACGTTCGCTTTGACCATCCGTTTGTGGGTGGTAAGCTGTACTCAGATTTAACTGCGTCCCTAGAGATTTTTGTAATGATTGCCAGAACCTTGATGTAAATCTGCTATCTCTGTCAGAAATAATAGACAATGGCACACCGTGGCGCACCACTATCTCATTGATGTACAATCTTGCCAGTTTATCCATCGTGAAAGTCTCACGCATCGGCAAGAAATGTGCAGATTTAGTCAAACGATCGATGATAACCCAGATCGTGTCGTGACCACTGGAAGTGCGGGGTAGCTTGGTGGTGAAGTCCATAGCTATTTGTTCCCACTTCGAGAGCGGAATCTCTGGCTGTTCCAGTAAGCTAGACGGCTTCTGGTGTTCCGCCTCTACCTTCGCACACGTAAGACATTGACCGACGTACTCGGCTATGTCTTTCTTCATTCCCGGCCACCAATAAAACCCACGCAAGTCTTGATACATTTTTATCGGCACCTGGATGAACAGAATACTTTGTCTTGTATGCTTCATCGAAGATAAGTCTTCTTAATTCATCTACCGCAGGAATCCATATACGATCCTTATAGTAAATGATTCCATCAGACTTTGTGTCAAATTGTTTCTCTGCCCCACAGTCAAGTTCCTTCTTCAAGTTTCCTCTATCAACTGATTCCTGTTGTGATTGAATAATCTTGTCTCGTAAGCTTGTCTGCACAGTCATTCCCATTGCTCTGACACGCAAGGGTTTGACCCGTTCCTTCCGGCTCAAGGCATCAGCTACAATGTTTGCCTTTCCCGGATGGTACTTGATCACGCAATCATAATCATTCAGAAGTTCGACCCAACGGCGTTGTCGCATGTTGAGCTCCTTCTGATCAAAGATACGCTGCAGACTCTTGTGATCAGTAAATATGGTACACTTGGTGCCATATAAGTAATGTCTCCAAATCTTCAGTGCGAAGATTACAGCTCCCAGTTCAAGATCATGAGTAGTGTAGTTCTTCTCATGAACCTTTAACTGTCTCGATGCATAAGCGATAACTTTGTCCCGTTGCATAAGTACACAACCAAGTCCCTGATGGGAAGTATCACAGTATACAACAAAGTCATCACATCCTTCCGGGAGAGATAGAATTGGAGCATCACATAACTTTTGTTTTAATGTCTGAAAAGCATCTTCTTGTTTCTGCTGCCAGACGAACGGTTCACTTTTCTGAGTTAGCTTTGTGAGAGGCAAGGCTATCTTAGAAAAATTTGAAATAAATCTGTCACACCCCCAATTTTCAACTAACGGAATCATACCGTTTGGGAACGTGACAAACCAGGATCTCAGATCATTAGACATAGCGAAGACCTCTATATGAATTTCAAAACATACTTTGGTCTTTAAATATAACATCAGAGTTTACAAAAATTGCGGAAGCGTTTAAAACCAATAACAGTTGTAAAGTAAACATTACAAAATACAATACTTAAATGTTCAAATTCAAATATTCAAAATGTTTAAAAATGCATGAGACTCTATCTCCTAGTCCATGCCATCTTTAACGCGCGCCTTAGCGTCCTGAGAAAACATGTAAATCAAGTCAACACAAAGGTTGGTGCATAACACAGGTTTTAATCATTCATAAAGTTCAAAACAACAGTTTGAATAATAAGATTGTAGATAACATAATCACACATGCACAGTCATGATAGCTAGTCATATAAACTATTTACATAAGTGTTCGACACCGAAGCTGACGGATTGCCATGCTATAGCATGTTTTCGCCTTGCCACTATTGTCTATCACAACAATAGTAAAATTGTGTTTGGTCAGTCAAACACCTGCGTAGATCCCATCTACCAGGTGAGGTTTATCAAACCTAATAGATCTATTTCCAACTACCACGCTTTGCATTACAGCAAACTAAACGGTTCGAGGTGTGTAAGGACTTTCAAGTTGATATGTTGTCACATAATGTAAACAGCTAACTCATGCAAGTGATATGTATCTAAAAACAGTTTGTTGCACATGTTTTCTCCCCCAAAACAGTTTAAAATAAGAAAGGGGCCGTGTACGCACCTTTGAGTTTAGCAGAATGATCACACACTAAAAGCTCGTGTAAGAAATCCTCCTACGAAGAATCTGTGTTTAAACAATAACCTAGTGTTATTCAGAATGTCGTTTTGTGCTTGAAATCACATACGTGTCAACATACGTATGATAAAATGTTAGAAATGTGCATACGAAAGTACGCGTGCCTTTGAAATCGTTTAAATAAAATCCTATACGATTTTATTTAATTAAACGTAACTATACGCGATTTCGTTTTCGGATTAAAATATAGATTTTACTATTCTAATACGTTCGTATTCCCGTTACGGTTCCAACGCAACTTGAACGGATCAAAACGGAGTTCGTACGCGAGAGTTATGATAGAATCAATAAAATAATCTAAAAAATCCAAAAACCAGCAGAGGCCGGGCTCGAACCCGCGACCTCTGCTTCTTAATACACTCCCCCCACCATCTGATCTACTCAAATTTCATTACCAGACTTGGTTTCTAATTGTTATAAGCCCAACGGCCCAGATTCCCTTTTGTTAAACCATAACCGAAACTTATTGGGTTCAATTGGGCCTCAATTCGTTCTAAATCAAACCCATTATCATGGGGCTTTCACTCCAAGGATCTAAATGAACTTAAAAGTAGTTTCTATTCTTAAATTATACCATTAATCATCCCAATTAAGTCGAAATCAAAATCGGATTCAAAACATCCAAATTCCCAATTCAATCGAATTGAATTCGAATCTGATTGTCCTCAAAATGATAGGGCTTTTCATCCTCAACCCTAGACGAACTCATCCGCATGTTTAATTTAACTATAACTTTCGATTTCCTTAACAGAACCCCAATTCGTTATTCTCTAATAAACCCTAGAATCAAAACCTTTCAATTCAATAATATAACATGAAATTGATATGGGGTTGTCATTGGAATATGGATTTCGATCCTTTCAGAATAGATTGATTTAAATCCTATAGTCATTAACATAGAAATCCCCAAACCGGTTCTTAGCATAAACCATAATAATCGAAATCGAATAGTTTGATGATAATACTTCAAATTGATCTTGAAATATGCTTAGTCGAGGTCATCTGAGAGTCACAGAAGCATTTAATTTGATTCCCAAACAATTTTTCATGCAAACCCCCAAATCGTTACAACCTAAGAACCCTAGTAATAGAACTTGATCGATTCGTGAACGTTTAATGAAATTGAAAGGTGGTTTAGTATCATCGGAGGTTTCTGAAACTTCCTACATAATTTAATTCGATTCTTAAACTCTTTAAGATCAAAAACCCCCAAAACGACTTTGATATAAACCCTAATTACTTGAACTCCAACGAATCGATGTAATCAGTTGCAATTGATTTAGTATAACTCTTAGTCGATCATGTTAGAAGGTGTAGGATTGATTACTTACCGGATTAATTGTCGAATTGATGAAGATCCACTTCTAGCCCTAGTTTCGGCCCCCTTGAAGATCGATTCTTCACCACAGAACTTCCCCGATCGAATTGCTGCTTGAAACCTCCTCTAATAATGCCGAATAATGTGAAGGAATGCTTAATTGTGCGAGATGTTGTCGAATTCTACGAGTTTTATGACTAGGGGCTACGGTTTCACATTTTTGTATTCAATCTTGATAAATTCTGATGATTGATGCCCCCGTAACGTCTAATAACTATTAATAATCATAATTAAGATGATTATGATGATTCAATTTCGGTTACAATTGAGTTTTGATGTGAATTCCGGATTTAATTGCAATATTCATTACTTTTATTCCGAAATTTGACTTTAAGAAAGTCAAAATTGATCATTCTAATCATATACAAGTTAAAACCCTATAATCTAAGTGTTTTAGGCTTATTTCAATTAATTCAAACCCTTATAAATTATTCTAGATCACTAACTTAACATTTCACTTATCAAAATTAATCCGAAACTCCCTAATTGTTACTAATTTAGTTACTTAGAATATTGTTGGGCTAAATTATCCCAATTGGGCTTCTCAAATACAATTGGGCCTCACTGGGCCTTCCTGGGCCTACCTTGGCCTTCCCTGGGCCTACTTTGTTTACATTGGGCCTCACTTGCCCCTATTGGGCCTTACTGAGCCTCCCTTGGCTTATTGGGCCTACCTTAGTTCTGTTGGGCCCACATTATCTCTGTTGGGCCTGTGATATCAGCATCTCCCGTTAACAAGGTTAGTGTAAAAAGTCGGATTGTCACATAATCTCCTATAATAACCCGCCAATCCCAGAAAAGACCGTATCTCCGTATGTGTCTTCGGAGTGTCCCAGTTCTTTATTGCCTCAATCTTGGCAGGATCCACGTGTATTCCTTCGCTGTTGACTACGTGACCCAGAAATTGAACTTCTCTTAACCAAAATTCACACTTAGAGAATTTGACATAGAGTTTCTGTTCTTTCAACAGCTCCAAGATTTTTCTAAGGTGTTTTTCATGATCTGCTTTGCTCTTAGAATAAATCAGGATGTCATCAATAAAGACAATGACAAACTGATCCAGATTCAGCTTGCACACTCGGTTCATGAGGTCCATGAAAACCGCTGGTGCATTTGTCAATCCGAAAGGCATCACCATCAATTCGTAATGCCCATATCTTGTTCGGAATGCCGTCTTCGGTATGTCTTCGTCTTGAACTCTAAGCTGATGATATCCGGACCGTAGATCGATCTTCGAGAAATACTGAGCTCCTTGCAACTGATCAAACAAGTCGTCAATCCTTGGCAATGGATACCGATTCTTGATAGTCAATTTGTTCAGCTCCCGATAGTCGATGCACATTCTAAACGATCCGTCTTTCTTCTTCACGAACAAGACCGGAGCTCCCCAAGGTGAGTAGCTCGGTCTGATGAATCCTTTATCCAGTAACTCCTGCAACTGGTTCGACAATTCCTGCATCTCCGAGGGTGCTAACCTGTAAGGAGATTTGGCAACAGGAGATGCTCCAGGAATTAAGTCAATTCGGAACTCTACCGGTCGCGCAGGTGGCAAACCTGGTAGGTCTTCAGGAAATACTTCCGGATACTCTTTCACTACAGGCACGTCTTGAATCTTTTTTCTTGTCTTTCCCTTTTTCCACCACATGAGCCAGGAAAGCTACGCACTGCTTCTGTAAACACTTACGCGCCTTTATGCAAGAAATGATTTTGACACTTCGTTCTGCTTGATCCCCTCTGACTTCCAATACACGATCATCTGGTAATGGAACTCGAAGCAGCTTCTCGGAACAGATGACTTCCGCTTGATTAGAAGAAAGCCAATCCATTCCTACAATGATGTCGAAACTACCCAACTCCATCGGTATTAAATCGATGGCAAATGTATGACCATTAAGTGTCAACGGGCAATTCCTGTATACTGTACTAACTGTGATCTGTTTTCCGTTAGCTACCTCTATGATATAAGGGGAGTCTAACTGTTCCTCTATAGAATCTAGTTGGCATGCAAAATCGACAGAGATAAAACTCTGATCCGCACCAGTGTCAAATAGAACAGATGCATAAAAGTCATGTAAGAGAAATGTACCAGTGACCACATTCGGGTCTTGGCGTGCAGCTGGAGCTCCTATGACAAAAGCTCTTCCACGGGGTGCTTGAACTGCCTGTTGTGCCTTCTTCAGGTAGGTTCTTTGCAAAGTGGCCCTGTTC
Organism: Mikania micrantha; assembly: GCA_009363875.1. Classification (NCBI taxonomy): domain Eukaryota; kingdom Viridiplantae; phylum Streptophyta; class Magnoliopsida; order Asterales; family Asteraceae; genus Mikania; species Mikania micrantha. The sequence goes on from CM018691.1 coordinate 123,569,079, forward strand.
GCCACAGTTATAGCATCCACCGTTGTTCTGGTTGTTGGGCGGATTAAGAGCTAAAGCACCATTGTTGACTGCTTGATTTTGTGTCATCCTGCAATTCTGGACCTAGTGTCCTTTTCTTCCACATCCCGTGCAGTGACGGTAGGGATTGCTTGCAGCATGATGGTACTGGCACTTGTTACACAGAGGATGTGGACCAGTGTACTGCTTCTTGTGCACATCTTGAGGTGTCATGGCTAATTGATTGAGGGGAGTAGCCACAGTGTAGTTCTTGATGGTCTTCTGCTTCTTCTTTTGGTGTTGGTGGTGATGAGGCTTCTTGGAAGGTTCTTCCTTTCGCTTGCCAGTGTCAGCCTCCTTTTTCAGTACTCCTGAGGCCACCAAAAGATCAGTGAGTTTCCCAGAAAAACTCACAGCAGATTCCACAGTAACAGGGTTGGCTGCAACAACTAAACCCTGAATACAGGCGGGGAGTCCACCCACATATCTATCAATCCTCTTCTCTAAGGTTGGCACCATGTCTGGCACCAAAGCAACTAACTCGTGGTAACGAGTAGTATACCCCATGTGATCAGCCCCTTTCATCACATGGTTAGACAGCTCAACCTCCAACTTTTGTAGTTCATTCTTGGGGCAGAATTCCGTTCGCAGTAGATTCTTGAAATCTTCCCAAGTCATCGACATGGCTTCTTCTCTTCCCCTTGCGTTGATTTGACCATTCCACCAAGTTAAAGCTCGTTTGTTGAATGTTCCATAAGAGTAGCGACCCTTGTGATGCTCTGGACAGATGCAGAGGTCCAGTGTGGTTTCGATCTTCTCTATCCATTGGATTAATCCAACGACTCCTTCAGACCCACTAAAGCTGGGTGGTTTACATCCTACAAATGACTTGTAGGAGTAGTGTGATGAACTGCCAGTGTTGTTGATCTCATTACGGAGGCGGAGGAACATCTCCGGTATCGCCTCCTTCATCTGATTGGTCATCTGACTACTCAGTAAAGTCACCAAGGCGATAGTGGCAGGATCCATCATCGGTGTTGTGCTCGGGCCTGGTGGTATGTTGAGTGGAGGAGGAGGAACAAATGGAGGAGGCGGTGGAGGAGGTGGCGGCGGTGAATCAGCTGGTGATGGCGTCGATGAATGTGGAGCCAAATCGTGCGGTGGTGGTAACAACCAATCACATAAACAGAAACCAGACATACCAAAATAAAAATATAAAACAAAGTCTGTTTGAATACTTAAAAAGAAAATAAAAATACATCCACTAATCTAAATAAAACTGCTTCGCGCCCTCCCTGTCATCTGACTCGATGTCGGTGTCGCGTTTGGGGTCGGATGAGAGGTGAGGGTAAGGCATCCGAGGGGGCATCTCACAACCCATATGGTCCACCATGCGCCTGATCATCTCCTCTATCATCTCCATCCTCTGAATGACATAACGAAGGGTGAGTTGAGGAGGAACAGGTGGACGTGGCAGGTCATCACGATGTGGTCGCTCCCCTCGATGCAGAATGCGGTGCGTCGATGGCGGAGGAACGACGGGTGCCTGGTCAGGAAGGTCAGGGGCCGGCAACAGAGGCGTCCAACGGGGTGATGTCACACCCCGAGCCGGCGGGGTTGGATCGGAGTCCCCGTCGGGCGGAAGGTTCCCGGGGCGCGATATCGTGAGTGATAATCGTGATGATCAGATTGTTTACATTGCACATGATATAAATGAGAAATGCTAAATAGAATAGAATTACAAAGTTAAATTACATCAGTATTGTTTATAATTTAACAATGTAAATCTACCATCAACATCATAAACTTCTATCTTGTATCTGTACAAGATATACAAAAGTACATTTGCATGATGATGTTCCAAAATAATGCAGGTCCAAAATATACTAAGTCTTCTATCTGAAGTCCTAGTCCAAAAGCAATGACTTCTTATTTGCCCTGTTCGTCACCTGAGGAGTCATGCAAAAAGATCAAGTCAACACATGGTTGGTGAGTTCATTTAGTTTTACAAAAATGAGTTTGAATAACCTGGAGGACAACCTTAACCTCACCATTAAACCACCTATACCATCCAGTTCAGTATGCTTATATATAGGGCATATGTAGGGGAACAAGCCCCAGCCAACATCCCACCACATACCAAACCACATGATATATTGTTCCTGGTGATAATTAAGCCTTTCATCCCATACCTTTGATCACATAACCTTTGATTCTTAGTCTTTGATTACCATGAAAATGTTTACCTTGATTCCCCGAAATGACAACCTTAACCTCATTAACAATCACCTATGCTATCCAATCAAGTATGCTTATATATAGGGCATATGTAGGGGACAAGCCCCAGCCAACATCCCACCACATACCAGACTGCTTAGCATATTATTGTTAATGATAATTAAGCGTGTCACTCCATTCACCTTAACTTTAGATTTTGATTTCCACAAATAGATTTACCTGAAATCCCTAGAGTCACCATGTTATTCATGATTACCCCAAAACGTTTGTAGAAATATAATATTAAATGATTAGTTAACTAATTAACTAAGCATTTAAATACAACTAAGACATGATGATTGGGCCTTATTTGACTCAATTAATTAGACTTAGTTGTTGGTGGTTGTCCAAGTTGTACCCTCTCACACGTGGCCCATATGAGGCATGACCCACAAGGAGTCTACCTGTATGCGTCAGGACTTTCATGATGTGCCCATATCAGCTTGACCCATTGGCCTACTGTATGCGTCGGGACTTTAATATATCCTTTGATTTATGATCTTCTTGATTCCCTTGATTTCTTTTGATAGTTTAAGTTATGCCCATGTAGCTTGACTACAAGAGTCTACTCCTGTGAAGGGACTTTCCGTGTGTTACACGTGATCTCGATTTACATACAACTGACAACTCACCTTACGTTAAGTATTAATGATTTCATTAGATCATAATGATTTCATTATTTCCATGATTCACACACGGTTATGATTCCCATGATTCTATTGATATCTGATCTGTAGAATTCCATGATTTCACAATGATTATAGATTTTGATTAGGATCCTTAATTTACTGATCACACGCTGGATTAGATTCCTTTGCATTTGATCTTTAGTTTTGATTCTGCCGATTTCACTTTGAATTTAGATTCTTGAATTTGAACTCGATGGACTAAGGGTTTCTTTAGAGTTGTAGACTTTATATATTACTCCCTAGAGTAATATAATTAACTTATTAGCAAGTTCTGCATAGAGATTTCCTAGACGGAAGCCTAGGATTATAAACAAGCATCCATATACAACATATAATAAATAAAGCATTAAAGTAAACAATTTAATTAAAACAGTTTACGCATGCTTATCAACCCCGCGTTTTAAAACAAAATGTTTAGAAAAGGGGCAATGAACTCACTTGTGTTGCTGTGCAATGGAAGTATCACAAAATGCGCGCTCTTTGTTTGTAGTTATGTTTCTTCAGTTCCTGAGTTGTTTTAAGAGAATTCGAATACGATAAGTACATATAACCGTCGTCGTATCTAAGGTTTGGTCTCGGCGTGCAACTAAGTGTCCTAGATTACTAATGTGCTTCTAAGTTTTCATCTATCATATCTAACCCATTACCCATTAGCAACCCTCATCCCACAATTATCTGCTATAAGTCTTTATTTATAATGTTTATAATTTATTTTATTTCAGGTTACATATTTAGAAAACATCGTCTAATGTAATTTAATAAAGTTTATAATTTGATTTCTTTTATTAAAACATGATTCATTTAAAGATGATTATAATTACCATGATGGGCTTAAGTCAAGCCCATTAGGCCAACCTCGGCCCATTATTAGATCTTGATTTTTAAATGGTTTCTTCTCCATACTTGTATTAACTAAGACTAGATGGTTTAAATAAACCGTCTAGGTTAGTCATATGTTTTTATTGATTTTCCTAGGGCTTACGTGTTAGTGGTTAAACCAACACTTCAACCCTCATTTAGTGCTTTAGTCCTTTAGGATTTTCCTAAAAGAATTCTTAGTATCATGACCCGATTGTAAGTTCTAGATTAAACCCCATGGTCCTTTCCTTGGCAACCTCTAAGTTTAGTTAGATGATTTGCCCAAACTTGGTTTCATGAAAACCCTAAGGTTATCCCCCATGAACACACTCACATTTGCATGCACACACACACATTCGCATGCATACCCACTATTTCCATGCATGCACCTTACGTATCCAATACATGTAATCGTGTACTCGACCCACTTGCATTCAACCGAATGGGTGAGCCGTATGGAACCTACTCGAATGAAGCCTAGCCGAATCAAGGTCTTGGCCGAAAGGCTTGGGCCGAAGGAGCTTTGTCACATGAGTCTCGGCCGAAGGTGGTTGGCCGTATGGGTCCTTGCCGAATGATAGCTGCCGATTGAAAAGACCCCTTGGCCGATCGAATAGCTAGTGGTGAAAGGGACCTAAGCGGTTGAACCAAATGGCGAATGGGTCTGGGCCGAAAGAGTATTGGGCGTATGAGGTTTCATTCCCCACAAGGCCATTCGGCCGAATGTGGCTAGGCTCATTCAATGATCTGGAACTTAGCCATTCGGCTACTTAGGATCCCGACCCAATACCTCCATGGTTTTCAAGACAATCGACCAGGGATTTGTATGGCACTTGTTCCTACTCTTTCTAAGTGTATATTGCGAGGGTTTCCCTAACATTTTGAGGTGTGTCGGCCGGTTTTCAAGAAGGGCTCGATCTAGGGTTTTCAAGCCCTAAAACCGAAGTAACACATGGGTTTTTACCTCGAATTTGCTGGTTCTAAGTCCAGATCCCTTGTACTTTCAAGATCTACACGATGTGGTGGTCGTTTAGACACCAAAATCACTGAAAATGGTTGAGATTTGAGCAAGAAATCTTAGAAAGAGAGAGGAAAATGCTAGTGAGAGAAATGAGAGAGAGAAAGTGGCGATTTTGGGGTGATGGTGGCTGGTTGGTGGTGGTAGATGAGGCTTTGAATGCCTAATTAAATGAGGGGAAAATACCCGGGTTCGTTCGGTTTCGCGTGGTTTCGCGTAAAAACGCCGGTTTCTCGTCGTTTTCGTAACGAAATGATTTGGTTTTAAAACAAGAATTTGAAATATTATTTTAGGTTGTGATTCCTAATAAATTAACTAAATATCTTTTATTTATTTTAAATTTTCAAAAATATTTAATTTACTGTTCAAAATCGAATCGTACGGTTATCGCGCGTATTCGTTCGGATCGTCATCCGTACGAACGCGGCGATAACTATACTTTTCAATATTGTTTTCTAATTATTGGATATCATTCAGAACGTTAAACTTCCAAATTTATTCGTACAGATCGTCACCTATACGAATAATCCGTCGGTTTAGCATTCACGTAACGACATCCATATTGTTTTGTTCAGTAAAGCCTCACATACGTTTATACATAATAAAATCCCAACAAATAATCACATGATGGTTCCGTATTGCTAGATAATATATCTGACTGATGAACCAGGTTTTCTGAGTTTTGCTTCTGAATTGAATCTGAATTGTGCTTTGATAACATGAAATGATAATGATATATGAATGATATGTTCACGTACTGTAGACATCACTGTTCTGGTGTCGTTTCCGGCACTGATGTTACAGGTGATGTGTCAAAAGTCTCCATCCCCGAGTCTGCATGTCGTACAGTGCGTATGACGTTGTCTCGGGGCTGAGTGTAACGTGCTCCACAAGATATGTGGCAAACACTCGCAGACGATCAGCCAAATGGCTGATGTATGGCCCCATCCAGGCGCGCAGTGTGGCCTCCCCGACGAGGCCTCGCTAAATATGTCAAAAGAATGGTGGCGAGGTTCACCGGGTGGCGACCCTGTGTGCAGTACAGGCAGAATAAATCAAAATAGTTGACCTTGTCCTTGCCAGAATGGCGAGGAATCAAGGTGCACGCAAGAATCCGATGGTTGTAACGAATGAACGGATCGCGGATCTGGGTGGCCAGCCTACGGTCGGTGTGGGGCTGGGTAGAGATCGTCCCCCAATATGTGGTCATCTCCGCCTCGGTAACGTATCCGGTCCTAGCTGCCCGAGATACGCCCCGAATGAGACCCTCGAATTCTGCAGCCGCCACCTCTTGCTGCGTGTAGAGGTAGAAAGTGACTGCGAACTGGGCGACACTCATGCTGTGAAGGTGTCGCCTTAACGCAAACGACACAGCTCCAGGATACGCCAATGAGTGTGTGTCGTATCGGAAAGTAGATAAGAACTCCACTGTGAGCTCGTCATACTGCAACCAGTCGCAGCGTAATAGGGGGCCCACTGTGGAGTCATCATGGCGTCATGACCCAACTCAACAACACGACCCAACTGCTCCAGGATGTCTCGATCATATCCATGATGCTGCATCGTCTCATGTCTGACGAGCGTACGCAGGTGACTGTACTCCATCGTATCCGATGCAAACTGAAGAAAAGTATGCTAAGATCGGGTGCGTAGCGGCAACGGAATATGATGGGCGTCTGGTGGTGGGACGACTAGAGGGACCGAGTAACGAATCTCCCTCACCGGCAACTGCTGTTGTGCTGCATCACCGTACCTGGCCCTCTTGGCCCGTGATGTCGATGCCTCTGCCAGCTGCAATAATGTACAACAAATATATACACAAATTACAAACTATCTACAAACCTAATTCCTAATTGATTATTAATTTTATTTGAAAAACGTTTATTTATATACAATTTTGTTTGAAATGGTTATTTATGTACAACTTTTTATTATTAAGTTATTTATTGGTGATATATATATGTACAATGTATTATTCATTATTTATATGTAAATTTTTTATTTTAGTATAAATTTTATTTAATAATTTACAAACATTATTATTTATTGAGAAAAGACTATTGTACATTATTTATTATTATGCATACATTATTTATTAATTTTATACAAGTATATGTACAAAACTTATTCATTTGCAAAGCATTATATACATATATTATTTATTATAGATATACAAAATTACATTATTTATATACGTATGGTAAGTTATTATTGTTTATTATTTATGGCATAATTATTCTTTATTATTTATTTGAATACAAGTGTTTGTATAAGATTTATTTATGTGCAAAATTATTTATTCATAATATACAAAATTATATTATTTATATACTTAAGTAAATTTATTTATTAAACAAGTTCACATAAGTATGTATATATATATATATATATTTATTTATTTTTGAGTTTTTGTGTATTAAGTATATATAGATACTTATGACATTTTATGCGTTATTATCTATTTATTTAAAAGTGCAAATTTATTTGTAAGTGTTTTCTTTTAAAATTTATTGTTTTAAACATACAATTTACAAAGTTATTATTTACCCAATTATATTTTAAGATATACATTTATGTTATTATATTGGTAATTATCATTATACAAAACATATACATTTTTATACTTATGTTGGTTTATTATTTACAAATCTTATACTTTATTTAAAAACAAGGGTACTATTATTTCTTATTTTGTATTACTTTATTATTTTTACACATAATCTATTCATTTATTTATTTATTTATTTATTTATTTTATGTTTTTTATACAATTATTTATTTAAATTACAAGAGTATTTATTTATATTTATTAGTTATTTTGTTACAGTACACATTATTATTTATTTAGTATCATTTGTCTTTGTTTTTATTTATTTATTATCATTATTATTTTATTTAGTTATTTATTTATATATTTATTATTTATATATATTTTATTGACAATCTGACACCATAATTTATTTTATTTATTTATTTTATTTTTATTTTTATTATTTTTATTAATTTATTTCTAGATTATTATTGAAATTAAAATTAAAAGAAAAAGAAAAACGAAATTGAGGGGTCTGGTCAGGGCGCCATGGGCGAGGGGGGATACTAGGCGGTCCGCCTAGGGTAAAAACCACCAGAGAGCAGTGTTTCTGGCCACCCCATTCTTTCCCTTGACCTATTTTTCGTTCAAAATCAATCCCAAACAAAACCTAATATATCCTACTATTTGATTTCTAATCTAGAATGAATGAGATTCAGAAAATCAAAAAGGGGGTTTACCGTAGATGACGTTTGCGGTGGTGGAATAGACGGTGGAGGATGGTGGTGTGGTGACCGGAGATGACGATGGTGTTTGGTAGTGGAAGACAGTAGTGGTGGACTGAAGATGATGAAGGATGATGGTGTACCGGAGGTGGTAATGAGCTGCGACTGGTGGATGTCGACTGAAACGGCGGTAATCTGTGGTTCGATGTGGATGGTGATGATGACCGGTGAAGAAGGCGGCTCCTGAAGATGGTGGTGAAGCAGGCGGCGACCGAAGTGGTGGTTGTTTGGTGTCCGGTGAAGCATTTGGTGTGGTAGGCGTTGTAGTGGTGTGGTAGGCGTAGTGGAAGAGTGGTGGTGTCCGGTGGTTATGTTGTTTTGAATTAAATTTTTTTCCAAATTCCCAGTGTCCGCTCGCACCGCCTTAGGCCAGTCGTTGGTCATAGGCGTTGCGCCCGGTCTACACCCTTTTGAATTCTAATCAGAATCTGCGCGTATCGCCTGGTTTGATTACTTGGGACGGGGCGCTGCACCTAGGGTTTCATTTTCTGTTTTTCTCTTCTTTTTTTATTTATTTTTTTTATATAAATTAATTCTAACTAAAGGAAAACCTAAAAAAATTAAACTAATTTAATTTTAAACTAAGTTAATTCCTAAAAATAAAATAAAATTTACTTCTAATTAAACTAAATTCCTATAAAATTTAGACTTAACTAAAGTTATTCTTAATAAAACAAAATTCAAACAAGAGAAAATAAAATTAATTAAATCCTAAGATAAACCATAATTCTACTAAAATTAAAAATAAGAGTAACATCAACCAAACCCTAATAAAAATTAAAAACTAAAATTAACCTACGGCAATTTAACTAAAAAAATTTAACTAAAAATCAAGAAAAACCGAGTCAAATGTTTGGTGATGCAAATAGTGATCAAATTCCAAGCATGGATTGGTAGTCAACTGTTCGAAATGGTGATTCGAACATAAGTGACAATTACCCACACTTGAACCTGACATAGTCGTGTAAGCGTAAATCCGTCACCAATCACGTAAGACTCGATATACTAAACTAAAACTATGTACACTATATACAAGTTGGGCCGAAGCCTGAATCCCTAACCAGCTCGGGATTCGAGGAGGATAACCTCCTCGTCAGACGGAATCGGGCCTCCAATGTAGGGCTTCAACCGGTGCCCATTGACCTTCCATGTATGGTCCCCCGATTCCAACTCCACCGCACCATGCAGGAACACCTCACGTACAACAAACGGGCCTCTCCACCGCGACTTTAGCTTTCCTGGGAAAAGCCTTAGTCTCGAGTCATAAACCAGAACTCGATCGCCCTTCGCGAACTCCCTCACCTTTTTCAATCTGCTGTCGTGCAGCGCCTTCGTGCGCTCCTTATAATTCCACGACCGAGCGTACGCCTCGTCGCATAGCTCATCCAACTCGTGCATATGGAGGAATCGGTGCTTGGCGGCCTGTGACAAATTCAAGTTCACAGCTTTCAAAGCCCAAAGGCTTTGTGCTCAAGCTCTACCGGCAGATGACAGGCTTTCCCATAGACCATGCGATAGGGAGTCGTCCCAATCGGATTCTTAAACACGGTCCTAAAAGCCCACAAGGCATCATCTAGTTTTTTGGCCCAATCTTTCCTAGTGTGGCCTACAGTCCTCTCTAAAATCCTCTTCACTCCCCGATTTGCGTTTTCCACATGAACGCTGGTTTGCGGATGATATGCGGTCGACAGCCGGTGGGTGACCCCATACTTAGTTAGCACTTTGTCCATCTAGGAATTGCAAAAGTGCGTGCCTCGGTCAATGATCAACGCTCTCGGGGTCCCGAACCTACAGAACAAGTGCTTCAGAAATCTCACCACCACTCGCGCGTCATTAGTGGGGAGCGCCTGTGCCTCCACCCACTTAGAAACATAGTCAATCGCAACGAGGATGTACATGTTCCCACGAGAAGCTGGGAAAGGTCCCATGAATTCAATGCCCCAGATATCCAAAACTTCCAACAACCTGAATAGGATGCTGGGGCATCTCATTTCTGGATGAGATGTTTCATGTCCTCTGATAGGAATCACACTTCCTAGCCAAATCATGAGCATCCTTAAAAATGGTGGGCCAATAGAAACTGGAATCAAATACCTTCTTCGCGGTGTAAGAAGGTCCGTGATGACCACCGGTCAGCCCCTCATGATAGTGCATAAGGATCTCTAATCCTTCCTCTCTACTCACACACCTCCTAAACTGATCAGCACCCACACGGAAGAGGTAAGGTAGATCCCAAATGTAATGCCTCGTGTCGGCAAAGAATTTCTTGCGCTGTTGGGATGTCAAACCCTTGAGAAGGAAACCATTGGCCAAATAATTGGCAATGTCTGAAAACCACGGTAATCCTTCATCCAGCCTCTTCGTGCGGCAGATCTCACCTATCCCCACGCTCATCAGCGTCTCCTAGGGAAACTTGTCCCTTATCGCGCCCTAGCGGATGAACTCCCTCTCCAGATCCTTAAGTCGTGACAAATGGTCAGCGGCTACATTCTCAGCTCCCTTCTTGTCCTTGATCTCGATATCAAATTCGGACAGAAAGAGGATCCACCTGGTCAGTCTTGGCTTTGTGTCCTTTTTCGCGAAAAGGTAACGCAACGCCGCATGATCGGTATAGACAACACTCTTGGAGAGGACGAGATAAGACCTAAATTTATCAAATGCGTACAGTACCGACAACAACTCCTTTTCAGTAGTCGTACAGTTCTCCTGGGCGACATCTAAGGTCTTACTCGCATAATAAATAGGGTGGAAATGCTTATCCACACTCTGCCCCCGGACAACCCCCACAGTGAAATCACTTGCGTCGCACATGAGCTCGAACGGCCGACTCCAGTCGAGGCTATCAGAATGGGTGCGCTCACCAATCTCTCCTTCAGATACTCGAAGGCTCTCAAACACTCATCATCAAAAACAAACTCCACATCCTTCTCAAGCAAACGAGTGATAGGTCGGTGATCTTAGAAAAATCCTTAATGAAAAGTCTGTAGAATCCCGCATGACCTAGAAAGCTACGCGCAGCTTTAACACTCGTAGGAGGAGAAAGTTTGCTAATCGTCTCAATCTTAGCTTTATCAACCTGGATGCCGTCACGGGATATCTTATGCCCAAGAACAATCCCCTCGGTGACCATGAAATGGCATTTCTCCCAGTTGAGCATAAGATTGGTCTCAACACATCTCCTCAACATCTTCTCCAGGTTGGTCAGACACTGATCGAAAGAACTTCCAAACACAGAAAAATCATCCATAAATACCTCAATGGAAGTCTCGATCATGTCCTGGAAGATGGCAACCATGCATCTTTGAAAAGTGGCTGGAGCGTTACATAACCCAAAAGGCATACGGCGATATGCAAATGTGCCGTACGGGCATGTAAAAGTGGTTTTCTCCTGATCCTCAGGAGCAATCGGGATCTAGAAATAACCTGAGAAACCGTCAAGGAAATAGTAAAACTGTTGTCCTGACAAATTCTCCAGCATCTGATCAGTAAACGGGAGGGGGAAGTGGTCCTTCCGGGTGGCGTCATTTAGCTTTCAATAGTCTATGCACACCCTCCATCCGGTGACTGTTCTGGTGGGAACTATCTCCTTCTTCTCGTTCACCACCATTGTCATCCCGCCTTTCCTAGGGACCACGTGTACTAGGTTCACCCAAGATGAATCAGAAATAGGGTATATGAGCCCAGCATCTAGAAACCTAAGGACCTCCTTCTTCACCACCTCACCCATGTTCGGATTAAGCTGTCTCTGTGGCTGAACCACTGGCTTGAAATCCTCCTCAAGCAGAATGCGATGCGTACAGAAAGAAGGGTGAATACCCTTGATGTCCATCAGCTTCCATGCAATCTCCTGCTTGTGCTCACTCAGCACACTAATCAGTCTACTATTCTCTACTTCTATCAGAGCTGATGAAATACTGACAGGTTGATTAGAGTCCCCAACAAGGAATGCATACTCAAGGTGAGGTGGCAACTCCTTTAGCTCTAAAGATGGGGGAGCCTCAACAGATGGCTTGTGAGCCGGCTCATGTCTCTCAACCTCAAACACCGTGGGATAAACAGGAGGCTCCAATGCTAAACTGCTAGGAAGGTAATCAAGGTAAGACCCAATAGCAGCAGCATGGCCCTCATCTCCCACAACCTCATCTCTCACATCCCCGTCACCTAAGTCCTGATCTCCCAACAGATCTACTCCACTGATGTAGTCCAGGCAACGATCCATAGTAGAGAAAAATACATCAAGGAAATAAACCTGATCTTCCTGACCACTGGAGTTCTTCATGGACTTCACCACATCAAAGGTGATGGTATCATCTCCTGCACGCAATGAGATCTTCCCCTCATAAACATCAATCATCGCCTTCGCCGTGTGAAGGAAGGGTCGTCCCATGATGAGGGGAACTCTATCATCAGAAGCTCCAAAACTGTCCTGAGGTGTTGCTCGTGTTCTTTCTCGTTCTTTGAGTAAATTAGTATATCGTCGATGAAGACGATCACAAACTGATCTAAATACGGCTTGCACACCCGGTTCATCAAGTCCATGAACACAGCCGGTGCGTTCGTTAATCCAAATGGCATCACCATGAATTCGTAATGTCCATATCGGGTACGAAAAGCCGTCTTTGGTATGTCTTCCTCTTGAATCCGGAGCTGATGATAACCTGATCTCAGGTCTATCTTTGAAAAGTACTGTGCTCCCTGTAACTGATCAAACAAATCATCAATCCTCGGTAACGGGTACCGGTTCTTGATGGTGAGTTTGTTGAGTTCTCGATAATTGATGCACATTCTGAAAGTTCCATCCTTCTTCTTGACAAAAAGAACCGGAGCTCCCCACGGGGAAAAGCTCGGTCGGATGAATCCTTTATCGAGAAGTTCTTGCAATTGGTTAGACAACTCTTGCATCTCAGATGGTGCGAGTCTGTAGGGAGACTTGGCTACAGGAGTTGCTCCCGGGATTAAATCGATTCGGAATTGTACCGATCTCTCAGGTGGCAGTCCCGGTAAGTCATCCGGAAATACTTCTGCAAAATCTCTCACAACTGGCACATCTTGAATCTTGATTACCTTCTTGTCTTTCTGAATCACATGAGCTAGAAATGCAACACATTGTTTCCGTAAGTACCTGCGAGCTTTCATGCACGAAATGATCTTGACACTGCGTTTCGCTTGGTCTCCACGAATCTCCAAGACCTCATTGTTTTCCATAGGAATACGTAGTAGCTTATCGGAATAGATGAACTCAACTCGATTAAGAGATAGCCAATCCATTCCGATGATGATGTCGAAACTGCCCAGCTCCATCGGTATCAAGTCGATGGAAAATGTATGATCACCAAGTGTTAGTGGGCAATTTCTAAGTACTGTGTCAACTGAGATCTGTTTGCCATTAGCTATCTCAATAGTATAAGGGGAGTCTAATGATTCCTCAACATGATTAAGATGGCTAGCAAAATCGGATGAGATAAAACTCTGATCCGCACCAGTGTCAAATAATATAGATGCATAAAAATCAGATAGAAGAAATGTACCCGTAATGACATTCGGGTCCTGTCTTGCTGCAGCAGCTCCTATCTGAAAAGCTCGTCCTCTTGGTGCTTGAGCCCTTTGTTGATTTCTCTTGGGACAATCCCGAGAGAAGTGACCAGGTTTGCCACAGTTGTAGCAAGACCTGTGATCGGTAGCAGCAGTAGTGGCTGCATTGTTGTTTCTGTTTTGAGTCCTCGGACTCTTGCAGTAGTTTGCTGTATGACCAAATCTCCCACAGTTGGTGCAGTGTCTGCACGGGACATTTGGTAGATGATGAAACTGACATGAATTGCACAGAAGTGCAGTGCCAGTGTATGGCTTCCTGATCTCCAACGGGGGTGGCTGGTTGCGCATCGGAGCTTGAGTAGTGGCAGCAAAGTTTCTGGCCACCTTTTGTCTCTTAGCCGGACGTTTGTCCGACTTCTTGGAAGTTCCAGCCTTGGCTGAGTCAGCCTCCTTCTTGAATGCCCCAGAGGCAACCATCATATCTGTCAGTGATGCTGACAGTGTAACAGCTAATTCCATGGTGGTAGGGTGAGCAGAAATCACATGACCTCGGATACTGGGCGGTAATCCACCAACATAACGCTCAATCCTCTTCTCAAGTGTCGGCACCACATCAGGTGCTAAAGTGGCCAACTCATGAAATCTTGTGGTGTAAGCCAGATGCCCACCATCAATCATAACCAGGTTGAGCAGCTCAGTTTCAAGCTTCTTCAACTCGTTCCTCGGGCAAAACTCCGCCCGCAGCATAGCTTTAAAGTCATCCCAAGGCATAGCCTGGGCCTCATCTCGACCTCTGATCGCAACCTGAGCGTTCCACCAAGTTAACGCTCGCTTATGAAATGAGCCAGCAGCATACTTGACTCTGTTCTGTTTAGGACAGCCACTGATGTCAAGGGTGGTTTCCATCTTCTCGATCCACTGGATCAATCCAACAGCACCCTCACTGCCACTAAAACTGGGTGGCTTGCAACCTACAAAGTTCTTGTAGGCGTAATCCTGATTCTGCCGGGTGTTGCCACTGCCTTCTCCAGTTGAGTTGGCAGCATTGTTACTGTTGTTACTGTTAATCCGGTTCATCATCTCTGGGATTACATCCCTCAGCTGGCTAGTCAGAAGAGTGGCCAAGGCCACAGTAGCAGGATCCAACTGAAAAGCCGGTGGTGGCGGAGGAGGAGGTGGAGGTGGTTGTAGATGTGGAGGAGAGTCTGGCGGTGTCGGTGTAGATGAGTGCGGAGCTGAACCTTGAGTCAGGGGTAGCAGAGGTGGTTGTCTTCTCGGCGGCATTCTGATCATAACCGAAAATAAATCGGTTAGTGAAGTGATCAGAAGCAGAAGACATATGCAAATAGAATCCTATGTCACATGATTTCTATATGAGGGTCCCTAGGTTATAGTCTAGGCCAAACCGTTTAAGTAATATGACCTATATTTCTCTATAACCATGGCTCTGATACCAATCTGTCACACCCCGGGCCGGCGGGAACGGATCGTGTTTTCCCGTCGGGCGGAATGTTCCTGGGGCGCGATATCATTGTGTTGATAATCAAATGATCAGATTGTTTACATAGCACATGAGATATAAATGAGAAATGCTAATCATGACATGAAATAGAATTACAAAGTTAAATTACATTGTACTTCATAATTTAACTAAGTAAATCTAATCAAAAGAATCAATGAGTTTATATCTTGATCTGTACAAGATATACAAAAGTGATTCATAGTTCTGTCATATCAAAATGTATGCAACCAAAAGAAAGCTAGGTCTTCTATGAGTCCACTAGCTTATCATTTGCATATAGTATCTACACCTGTCCGTCACCTGAGAAAACATGTAATTTAAACAAAGTCAACACTAGGTTGGTGAGTTCATAAGTATGTAAATTGAAAACCATTGAACTGATCATGCAAACATTCACACTGTCATATCTGTTGCTTGTATACCTGTTTCACCTGTTCCACCCAATGGCCTCTCCTTAGTTATATGTACAAGTAGTATATCGCCTAATTAAGTATGCTTATATATAGGGAATCACGAAAGGGTCAAGCCCAGACGCTATCCCACCACATTCTTAACCAAACTCCACACCACTTGCGATACAACTAAAGATATCCACTTCCCAATTATCCGAATTGTCCGTTGTGTCATCATATGTAGAATAATAATATAGTAAGAGGAGTTTAGTTATCAAACCGAAGTATTGATAAACCCTCGTTGAATTAAGGAATTTAGATTATTTAAATCTAATCCTTATATTATTCTATTACTTGAGAGGTTAACTTTTATATTACACTTTTAATTTAATTAAAAGTATTAGTTAACTGTTCACCATATGTCTCCAAATGTAGCGTATAGAATCCGAATGGAATCCATTTTAATCCTCACGTAATCAGATTAAAATGCATTCCATTCTCTCCTATCCCGCCGTGTGATCCCAAAGTTTCCGTGTGGGATTTAATCATGTGATTAACAAAGTCAAATAAGAACTTGTCTTATTACGTTATGATAATCGGGTGTAAATGACAAGAATCCCATGAAGTTACGTTATCATGACCGTCATTTACTGAACCCATGTGTTTCCCAAAGTATCCGTGTGGGAATGTTCTCGTGTGTTTAACAAAGTCGAATAAGAACTTGTCTTATTACGTTATGTTAAATAGGTGTAAATGACAAGAATCCCATGAAGTTACGTTATCATGACCGTCATTTACTGAACCCATGTGTTTCCCAAAGTATCCGTGTGGGAATGTTCTCGTGTGTTTAACAAAGTCGAATAAGAACTTGTCTTATTACGTTATGTTAAATAGGTGTAAATGACAAGAATCCCATGAAGTTACGTTATCATGACCGTCATTTACTGAACCCATGTGTTTCCCAAAGTATCCGTGTGGGAATGTTCTCGTGTGTTTAACAAAGTCGAATAAGAACTTGTCTTATTACGTTATGTTAAATATGTGTAAATGACAAGAATCCCATGAAGTTACGTTATCATGACCGTCATTTACTGTAAATGATAAGAATCGTCATTTACTGAATCCATGTGTTCCCAAAGTATCCATGAGGGAACGTTCTCGTTTTACAGTTAAGTGTAGATTGTCTAAGTACTTGATCATGTGGAAATAACTAAGTGTTATAAGTTTAATCTTATAACTAAGTTATTATAATGTGTTGATGATTAAGAATTATCTTATCATCATTATATGAGTTTCCCTGTTATCTCATAATCATACAAGCATGCATACAATGATAAGCGATAATAAATAATTTAATATTATCAAATCAAAGTATAAATAACATGTTAAGCAAACTTTTAAATAAATAAAAGTAAACATGTTTCTCAGCCCCGAGAGTTAAAATCAGTCAAGATTTAAAGAAAAAGGGGGCATATGAACTCACCTTGTAGTGGTTGCAGTTGACTTAGTCTAAAAAGAGAATGCACGCGCTCTTGTTTTGTACTCGTTGTTGTTTTCACGATCCTGTATTGATTTCATGTTGTTTGAAGTTTATTAGTATAAGATTGTAAAGACTTGTGTGTGATCGTGTTAACCATAAACCTTGGTTAACACGCGTAAGTCTCGGTCGACATTCGGCCCTTCTATACTTGTTATTGATTATTCCCATCCTTGTACTAATTAGCACGGTTTTGTTTTATACCTTATTACTTGTTTAAGTTTATCTTGACTGGAAATTATCATGTAATATAACTTGACTCCTTATCATCTTCTAAGTATATAGTTTAACCCTTTAGTTCTAAAACTTTGTGTGTTACCCGAGTAAAACTTGATTTGTTACCGACATATCTATTAACCCACCATGACTTGTCTTTGTAAAGCTTAGTGTTTTAGATTTTGTGAAGCCATTTAAACCATAACCACTCTTATGGTACACTAAGTTACTATTCATAAAATGTGTGCTCATAACTTTAGTTTTACAACGTTTTTATATCTTATGTCACGTGTCCCCGGCAATTAAATGTGGGTCGAATTAGTCTCATGGGCCGACTTAGCCTATTGGGCCGGAACAGTGGCATGGACCGCATAGTTGGGCCAAATCAACTATGTTCTGGGCCGGCTAGTAAGTCGTGGGCCAAACAGCTTACATGGGCCTACCGAATGGCTGGAAAGATTTTCTGGGCCATCACAGGCCGTTGGCCTTAAAACCAAAGTGGGCCAAGAGGGTGGGCCGAGGGAATGCTGTTGGGCCGCACTGTTGGCTTTAGCCCAATAAAGGGCTGTTGGATCTGAACATAATTAGTGGGTCATGACACTGAGTTTGGGTCGTATGGGCTAGATAGAGGGGTTGGGCCAAGTCCTTGGGCCTTCTATTCGAGCCCAACATGTGAATGTAAGTCTTCATCAGTTGTGTGAACCAAAGGGTTGGGTCAAACGGTTGATTTAAACCAATTAAAAGGTTGTTGGACCAAATGAAAAAGAGATGGGCCTCATTACGAATCTGGACCTAAATAGTTCCTGGGCCAACCCAATGTACTGTGCCATAATAACCATCCGTGGACCATAAGACATGTGCAGTCAGCTAAACCTAATGGTCCAGATGTGTTCTGTAGGTCGAATGAGAGTAGCAGCAGACTAGGAAACTTGCGCACAAAGCTTGGTTGACCACCGACTGACATGGGAACGAATGAAAGTGATGGCTGCAGAATGGTTGGTTCCAGCCGAATGAAAGTTGGTCAAGTGATTCGGCGAATGAAGGGGGGTGGCCGGCCGAATGAGATGTTTCTGTCGAATGAATCTGTGGATCAGGGCGAAGGAGTAGTGGCGAATGGTCTGTTCCGGTCGAATGACAAGAACTACTGCAGGAGAGGGATTGGCCGCATAAGGTCCACATTCGGCCCTAGCCTTCCGCGTATGAAAGCCCTTCGGCCCTAGTCATTCGGCCGACTGTAGGCCTTTGATCCCAAGCAGATTCGACGAGTTCTAAGTGTGACAGAAAGAGGCTGTTCGCTGGTGATGTGGGGTGAGGGCTGGGTTTCTAGGTGTATGGTTCGAGGGGGAGGGACCCATAACCAGCTGAAATGAGAGTTCAACAAAAGGGTGTAAAACCCTAATTTTTCGCTATCTTTGCATCACAATACCTCGATTTTCAGTAGTATTTAGCTCCGATCTGTTGTACTTTCGTGTAGAGCACGATGAGAGCTTCGTGTGGGTTCGAAAATGGAATGATTTGATTGAGAAATGAGAGAGATATGGAAGAGAGAAGGTTGTAGGTGGCTAGGGTTTTCAAAACCGGGTTTTTGGTTTGTGGGGAAGAAGATGAAGTGGGAAATGAGAGGATTTCACTCATTTAAGTGTATTTATACCCCGAGGGTGTTCGGGTTCGTTTTCGTTGCTCGGTTCACGTTTTCGTTACGTTTCCGGATAATTACGCGTAATTTAAATGGAATTAAATAAAAGGAGTTAATTTATTTATTTTGATGAGTTTCAAAATTGTAAAATGTTATTTATTTTATTTTATTAAATTATTTTCGTTTCGTGACGTGTTTTCGTTGTCGTTTCGTCAGATCGCGTAACCTTCGCGCGTAATTCGTTCGAATCGTCACCCGAACGAATACGATGATGGTTTTGCTTTCTGACTTTTGTTTTCTACTTTTCAGTCATTATTTTAGAATTCTAAACTCACAGATATGTTTGTGTGAGTCGTCACTCACGCAAACACACTGTCAGTTCGTCATTCTGAAATAACACTGCATTTACGTTTTTATTGTGTTTCCTCACTGTCGGACTCAACTATACTTCATGATTTCACATTGTTTTTGTACAGACTTGTCGGTCATCTGATTCCTGTCATCTGTGGACATCAGATCGCAACCGATATGTTTCTGAATATTGTTTGAATACTGTTGTTTCTCATGATTTGTTGTGTTAACTGTAATTAAGTTTTCACTTAATAAACACAACTAATGTTTCAAATGTACGTTGTACTTAATGTATTTAAGTTTATACAAAAATACGTACAACGATTCCTTGTATTTAGGATTCTGTTAATACAAGTACTGTTTAAACTCACGTATGTACACATAGTATAAGGTGAAAGTACACATACCGTACGGACTTGCCGGACGATCTGGCACTTGCTGTTACAGTCTCCCCTTGTTAAAGAAATTTCGTCCCGAAATTTAAGCATCAAAGTCGGGTTTCAATTCTCGAATAGATGGGGATACTTCGCTTTCATGTTGTCCTCGCGTTCCCAGGTAAACTCTGGTCCACGCTTGGAGTTCCATCGAACCTTTACAATAGGGATACGGCTTCGTTTCAGTCTCTTGACTTCACGTTCCATAATCTCTACAGGTTCTTCGATGAAATGTAGTTGTTCATCAATCTGTATCTCTTCCAATGGTATGATCAATGTTTCATCTGCTAGACACCTCTTGAGATTTGATACATGAAACACATCGTGTACTCCACTGAGTTCATCAGGGAGTCTGAGTCTGTATGCCACAGGACTTATACGTTGAGTAATCTCAAATGGTCCAACATACCGAGGTGCTAGTTTGCCTTTAGCCCCAAAACGAACTACGCCTTTCCATGGGGACACTTTCAACATGACTCGGTCACCCACATCGAATTCCAAAGGCTTGCGCCGTTTGTCTGCGTAACTCTTTTGGCGGCTACGTGTTACTTGTAATCGTCGTTGTATCTGGGCTATCTTATCAGTAGTTTCCTGAATAAGTTCAGGCCCAGTTATTCTGTTGTCTCCCACTTCGGTCCAACAAATTGGAGACCGACATTTTCTACCGTAGAGTGCTTCAAACGGAGCACATCCAATGCTGCTGTGGTAGCTATTATTGTAGGAGAACTCAATAAGTGGTAAATGTGTGTCCCAATTTCCACCGAAGTCTAGGATGCATGTTCTCAACATATCCTCTAGGGTTTCAATAGTGCGCTCGCTTTGTCCATCCGTTTGTGGATGATAAGCAGTGCTCAAGTTAACACGTGTCCCTAAGGATTGTTGCAATGATTGCCAGAACCGCGAAGTGAATCGACTGTCCCGGTCTGAGATAATAGACAATGGCACACCGTGCCTCACTACTATTTCATCAATGTATAGTCTTGCAAGTTTCTCCATCTTGTATGTTTCTCTGATTGGCAAGAAATGCGCGGACTTGGTTAATCTATCAATGATAACCCAAATCGAATCGTGTCCGCTGGAAGTGCGGGGTAGCTTGGTAATGAAATCCATAGCTATTTGTTCCCACTTCCATTGTGGTATCTCTGGTTGCTCCAGCAAACCCGAAGGTTTCTGGTGTTCAGCTTTGACTTTGGCACAAGTGATACATTTGCCAACATAAGTGGCAATGTCTTTATTCATGCCTGGCCACCAATAAAATGACCTAAGATCTTGGTACATCTTATCAGCACCAGGATGAACTGAATAACGTGTCTTGTGTGCCTCGTCAAGTATGAGTGTTCGAAGTTCATCTAATGCTGGAATCCAAACACGATCCAGATAGTAGATAACTCCATCTTGCTTTGTCTTGAAATGTTTCTCGGCTCCACAATCGAGCTCGCGTTTCAGATTGTCTCTTGCCACTGCCTCCTGTTGTGCTTGTAAGATATGATCTCTCAAACTTGTTTGCACCGTCATGCCCATAGCGCGAACGCGTAAGGGTTTGACTCTTTCCTTCCGACTCAAAGCATCTGCAACAACATTTGCTTTGCCCGGATGGTATTTGATCACACAATCGTAATCGTTCAGGAGTTCAACCCAACGTCTCTGTCTCATGTTAAGCTCCTTCTGATCAAATATGTGCTGTAAACTCTTGTGATCTGCGAAGATAGTGCATTTGGTACCATAAAGGTAATGTCTCCAAATCTTTAGTGCAAAAACCACAGCTCCCAGTTCAAGATCATGCGTCGTGTAATTCTTCTCGTGTATCTTCAGCTGTCGTGAGGCATAAGCAATGACTTTGTCTCGTTGCATCAAAACACATCCGAGTCCCTGATGGGAAGCATCACAGTAAACTACAAAGTCATCACTGCCTTCTGGGAGTGTTAGGATTGGAGCATTGCACAATCTTTGTTTCAGTGTCTGGAAAGCCTCTTCTTGTTTATGAGTCCACACAAAAGGTTCAGACTTCTGTGTGAGTTTGGTGTGGGGCAAGGCTATCTTAGAGAAATTCGAAATGAATCTCCTGTAATAACCTGCCAATCCCAAGAATGATCGGATCTCTGTCGGTGTTGTAGGCACATCCCAGTTCTTGATTGCTTCTATCTTGGCAGGATCCACATGAATACCATTACTGTTAATCACGTGACCCAAAAACTGAACTTCTCTTAACCAAAATTCACACTTAGAGAATTTGGCATAGAGTTGTTCTTCTTTCAGAAGCTCCAAAACTGTCCTGAGGTGTTGCTCGTGTTCTTTCTCGTTCTTTGAGTAAATTAGTATATCGTCGATGAAGACGATCACAAACTGATCTAAATACGGCTTGCACACCCGGTTCATCAAGTCCATGAACACAGCCGGTGCGTTCGTTAATCCAAATGGCATCACCATGAATTCGTAATGTCCATATCGGGTACGAAAAGCCGTCTTTGGTATGTCTTCCTCTTGAATCCGGAGCTGATGATAACCTGATCTCAGGTCTATCTTTGAAAAGTACTGTGCTCCCTGTAACTGATCAAACAAATCATCAATCCTCGGTAACGGGTACCGGTTCTTGATGGTGAGTTTGTTGAGTTCTCGATAATTGATGCACATTCTGAAAGTTCCATCCTTCTTCTTGACAAAAAGAACCGGAGCTCCCCACGGGGAAAAGCTCGGTCGGATGAATCCTTTATCGAGAAGTTCTTGCAATTGGTTAGACAACTCTTGCATCTCAGATGGTGCGAGTCTGTAGGGAGACTTGGCTACAGGAGTTGCTCCCGGGATTAAATCGATTCGGAATTGTACCGATCTCTCAGGTGGCAGTCCCGGTAAGTCATCCGGAAATACTTCTGCAAAATCTCTCACAACTGGCACATCTTGAATCTTGATTACCTTCTTGTCTTTCTGAATCACATGAGCTAGAAATGCAACACATTGTTTCCGTAAGTACCTGCGAGCTTTCATGCACGAAATGATCTTGACACTGCGTTTCGCTTGGTCTCCACGAATCTCCAAGACCTCATTGTTTTCCATAGGAATACGTAGTAGCTTATCGGAATAGATGAACTCAACTCGATTAAGAGATAGCCAATCCATTCCGATGATGATGTCGAAACTGCCCAGCTCCATCGGTATCAAGTCGATGGAAAATGTATGATCACCAAGTGTTAGTGGGCAATTTCTAAGTACTGTGTCAACTGAGATCTGTTTGCCATTAGCTATCTCAATAGTATAAGGGGAGTCTAATGATTCCTCAACATGATTAAGATGGCTAGCAAAATCGGATGAGATAAAACTCTGATCCGCACCAGTGTCAAATAATATAGATGCATAAAAATCAGATAGAAGAAATGTACCCGTAATGACATTCGGGTCCTGTCTTGCTGCAGCAGCTCCTATCTGAAAAGCTCGTCCTCTTGGTGCTTGAGCCCTTTGTTGATTTCTCTTGGGACAATCCCGAGAGAAGTGACCAGGTTCGCCACAGTTGTAGCAAGACCTGTGATCGGTAGCAGCAGTAGTGGCTGCATTGTTGTTTCTGTTTTGAGTCCTCGGACTCTTGCAGTAGTTTGCTGTATGACCAAATCTCCCACAGTTGGTGCAGTGTCTGCACGGGACATTTGGTAGATGATGAAACTGACATGAATTGCACAGAAGTGCAGTGCCAGTGTATGGCTTCCTGATCTCCAACGGGGGTGGCTGGTTGCGCATCGGAGCTTGAGTAGTGGCAGCAAAGTTTCTGGCCACCTTTTGTCTCTTAGCCGGACGTTAGTCCGACTTCTTGGAAGTTCCAGCCTTGGCTGAGTCAGCCTCCTTCTTGAATGCCCCAGAGGCAACCATCATATCTGTCAGTGATGCTGACAGTGTAACAGCTAATTCCATGGTGGTAGGGTGAGCAGAAATCACATGACCTCGGATACTGGGCGGTAATCCACCAACATAACGCTCAATCCTCTTCTCAAGTGTCGGCACCACATCAGGTGCTAAAGTGGCCAACTCATGAAATCTTGTGGTGTAAGCCAGATGCCCACCATCAATCATAACCAGGTTGAGCAGCTCAGTTTCAAGCTTCTTCAACTCGTTCCTCGGGCAAAACTCCGCCCGCAGCATAGCTTTAAAGTCATCCCAAGGCATAGCCTGGGCCTCATCTCGACCTCTGATCGCAACCTGAGCGTTCCACCAAGTTAACGCTCGCTTATGAAATGAGCCAGCAGCATACTTGACTCTGTTCTGTTTAGGACAGCCACTGATGTCAAGGGTGGTTTCCATCTTCTCGATCCACTGGATCAATCCAACAGCACCCTCACTGCCACTAAAACTGGGTGGCTTGCAACCTACAAAGTTCTTGTAGGCGTAATCCTGATTCTGCCGGGTGTTGCCACTGCCTTCTCCAGTTGAGTTGGCAGCATTGTTACTGTTGTTACTGTTAATCCGGTTCATCATCTCTGGGATTACATCCCTCAGCTGGCTAGTCAGAAGAGTGGCCAAGGCCACAGTAGCAGGATCCAACTGAAAAGCCGGTGGTGGCGGAGGAGGAGGTGGAGGTGGTTGTAGATGTGGAGGAGAGTCTGGCGGTGTCGGTGTAGATGAGTGCGGAGCTGAACCTTGAGTCAGGGGTAGCAGAGGTGGTTGTCTTCTCGGCGGCATTCTGATCATAACCGAAAATAAATCGGTTAGTGAAGTGATCAGAAGCAGAAGACATATGCAAATAGAATCCTATGTCACATGATTTCTATATGAGGGTCCCTAGGTTATAGTCTAGGCCAAACCGTTTAAGTAATATGACCTATATTTCTCTATAACCATGGCTCTGATACCAATCTGTCACACCCCGGGCCGGCGGGAACGGATCGTGTTTTCCCGTCGGGCGGAATGTTCCTGGGGCGCGATATCATTGTGTTGATAATCAAATGATCAGATTGTTTACATAGCACATGAGATATAAATGAGAAATGCTAATCATGACATGAAATAGAATTACAAAGTTAAATTACATTGTACTTCATAATTTAACTAAGTAAATCTAATCAAAAGAATCAATGAGTTTATATCTTGATCTGTACAAGATATACAAAAGTGATTCATAGTTCTGTCATATCAAAATGTATGCAACCAAAAGAAAGCTAGGTCTTCTATGAGTCCACTAGCTTATCATTTGCATATAGTATCTACACCTGTCCGTCACCTGAGAAAACATGTAATTTAAACAAAGTCAACACTAGGTTGGTGAGTTCATAAGTATGTAAATTGAAAACCATTGAACTGATCATGCAAACATTCACACTGTCATATCTGTTGCTTGTATACCTGTTTCACCTGTTCCACCCAATGGCCTCTCCTTAGTTATATGTACAAGTAGTATATCGCCTAATTAAGTATGCTTATATATAGGGAATCACGAAAGGGTCAAGCCCAGACGCTATCCCACCACATTCTTAACCAAACTCCACACCACTTGCGATACAACTAAAGATATCCACTTCCCAATTATCCGAATTGTCCGTTGTGTCATCATATGTAGAATAATAATATAGTAAGAGGAGTTTAGTTATCAAACCGAAGTATTGATAAACCCTCGTTGAATTAAGGAATTTAGATTATTTAAATCTAATCCTTATATTATTCTATTACTTGAGAGGTTAACTTTTATATTACACTTTTAATTTAATTAAAAGTATTAGTTAACTGTTCACCATATGTCTCCAAATGTAGCGTATAGAATCCGAATGGAATCCATTTTAATCCTCACGTAATCAGATTAAAATGCATTCCATTCTCTCATATCCCGCCGTGTGATCCCAAAGTTTCCGTGTGGGATTTAATCATGTGATTAACAAAGTCAAATAAGAACTTGTCTTATTACGTTATGATAATCGGGTGTAAATGACAAGAATCCCATGAAGTTACGTTATCATGACCGTCATTTACTGAACCCATGTGTTTCCCAAAGTATCCGTGTGGGAATGTTCTCGTGTGTTTAACAAAGTCGAATAAGAACTTGTCTTATTACGTTATGTTAAATAGGTGTAAATGACAAGAATCCCATGAAGTTACGTTATCATGACCGTCATTTACTGAACCCATGTGTTTCCTAAAGTATCCGTGTGGGAATGTTCTCGTGTGTTTAACAAAGTCGAATAAGAACTTGTCTTATTACGTTATGTTAAATAGGTGTAAATGACAAGAATCCCATGAAGTTACGTTATCATGACCGTCATTTACTGAACCCATGTGTTTCCCAAAGTATCCGTGTGGGAATGTTCTCGTGTGTTTAACAAAGTCGAATAAGAACTTGTCTTATTACGTTATGTTAAATATGTGTAAATGACAAGAATCCCATGAAGTTACGTTATCATGACCGTCATTTACTGTAAATGATAAGAATCGTCATTTACTGAATCCATGTGTTCCCAAAGTATCCATGAGGGAACGTTCTCGTTTTACAGTTAAGTGTAGATTGTCTAAGTACTTGATCATGTGGAAATAACTAAGTGTTATAAGTTTAATCTTATAACTAAGTTATTATAATGTGTTGATGATTAAGAATTATCTTATCATCATTATATGAGTTTCCCTGTTATCTCATAATCATACAAGCATGCATACAATGATAAGCGATAATAAATAATTTAATATTATCAAATCAAAGTATAAATAACATGTTAAGCAAACTTTTAAATAAATAAAAGTAAACATGTTTCTCAGCCCCGAGAGTTAAAATCAGTCAAGATTTAAAGAAAAAGGGGGCATATGAACTCACCTTGTAGTGGTTGCAGTTGACTTAGTCTAAAAAGAGAATGCACGCGCTCTTGTTTTGTACTCGTTGTTGTTTTCACGATCCTGTATTGATTTCATGTTGTTTGAAGTTTATTAGTATAAGATTGTAAAGACTTGTGTGTGATCGTGTTAACCATAAACCTTGGTTAACACGCGTAAGTCTCGGTCGACATTCGGCCCTTCTATACTTGTTATTGATTATTCCCATCCTTGTACTAATTAGCACGGTTTTGTTTTATACCTTATTACTTGTTTAAGTTTATCTTGACTGTAAATTATCATGTAATATAACTTGACTCCTTATCATCTTCTAAGTATATAGTTTAACCCTTTAGTTCTAAAACTTTGTGTGTTACCCGAGTAAAACTTGATTTGTTACCGACATATCTATTAACCCACCATGACTTGTCTTTGTAAAGCTTAGTGTTTTAGATTTTGTGAAGCCATTTAAACCATAACCACTCTTATGGTACACTAAGTTACTATTCATAAAATGTGTGCTCATAACTTTAGTTTTACAACGTTTTTATATCTTATGTCACGTGTCCCCGGCAATTAAATGTGGGTCGAATTAGTCTCATGGGCCGACTTAGCCTATTGGGCCGGAACAGTGGCATGGACCGCATAGTTGGGCCAAATCAACTATGTTCTGGGCCGGCTAGTAAGTCGTGGGCCAAACAGCTTACATGGGCCTACCGAATGGCTGGAAAGATTTTCTGGGCCATCACAGGCCGTTGGCCTTAAAACCAAAGTGGGCCAAGAGGGTGGGCCGAGGGAATGCTGTAGGGCCGCACTGTTGGCTTTAGCCCAATAAAGGGCTGTTGGATCTGAACATAATTAGTGGGTCATGACACTGAGTTTGGGTCGTATGGGCTAGATAGAGGGGTTGGGCCAAGTCCTTGGGCCTTCTATTCGAGCCCAACATGTGAATGTAAGTCTTCATCAGTTGTGTGAACCAAAGGGTTGGGTCAAACGGTTGATTTAAACCAATTAAAAGGTTGTTGGACCAAATGAAAAAGAGATGGGCCTCATTACGAATCTGGACCTAAATAGTTCCTGGGCCAACCCAATGTACTGTGCCATAATAACCATCCGTGGACCATAAGACATGTGCAGTCAGCTAAACGTAATGGTCCAGATGTGTTCTGTAGGTCGAATGAGAGTAGCAGCAGACTAGGAAACTTTCGCACAAAGCTTGGTTGACCACCGACTGACATGGGAACGAATGAAAGTGATGGCTGCAGAATGGTTGGTTCCAGTCGAATGAAAGTTGGTCAAGTGATTCGGCGAATGAAGGGGGGTGGCCGGCCGAATGAGATGTTTCTGTCGAATGAATCTGTGGATCAGGGCGAAGGAGTAGTGGCGAATGGTCTGTTCCGGTCGAATGACAAGAACTACTGCAGGAGAGGGATTGGCCGCATAAGGTCCACATTCGGCCCTAGCCTTCCGCGTATGAAAGCCCTTCGGCCCTAGTCATTCGGCCGACTGTAGGCCTTTGATCCCAAGCAGATTCGACGAGTTCTAAGTGTGACAGAAAGAGGCTGTTCGCTGGTGATGTGGGGTGAGGGCTGGGTTTCTAGGTGTATGGTTCGAGGGGGAGGGACCCATAACCAGCTGAAATGAGAGTTCAACAAAAGGGTGTAAAACCCTAATTTTTCGCTATCTTTGCATCACAATACCTCGATTTTCAGTAGTATTTAGCTCCGATCTGTTGTACTTTCGTGTAGAGCACGATGAGAGCTTCGTGTGGGTTCGAAAATGGAATGATTTGGTTGAGAAATGAGAGAGATATGGAAGAGAGAAGGTTGTAGGTGGCTAGGGTTTTCAAAACCGGGTTTTTGGTTTGTGGGGAAGAAGATGAAGTGGGAAATGAGAGGATTTCACTCATTTAAGTGTATTTATACCCCGAGGGTGTTCGGGTTCGTTTTCGTTGCTCGGTTCACGTTTTCGTTACGTTTCCGGATAATTACGCGTAATTTAAATGGAATTAAATAAAAGGAGTTAAATTATTTATTTTGATGAGTTTCAAAATTGTAAAATGTTATTTATTTTATTTTATTAAATTATTTTCGTTCGTGACGTGTTTTCGTTGTCGTTTCGTCAGATCGCGTAACCTTCGCGCGTAATTCGTTCGAATCGTCACCCGAACGAATACGATGATGGTTTTGCTTTCTGACTTTTGTTTTCTACTTTTCAGTCATTATTTTAGAATTCTAAACTCACAGATATGTTTGTGTGAGTCGTCACTCACGCAAACACACTGTCAGTTCGTCATTCTGAAATAACACTGCATTTACGTTTTTATTGTGTTTCCTCACTGTCGGACTCAACTATACTTCATGATTTCACATTGTTTTTGTACAGACTTGTCGGTCATCTGATTCCTGTCATCTGTGGACATCAGATCGCAACCGATATGTTTCTGAATATTGTTTGAATACTGTTGTTTCTCATGATTTGTTGTGTTAACTGTAATTAAGTTTTCACTTAATAAACACAACTAATGTTTCAAATGTACGTTGTACTTAATGTATTTAAGTTTATACAAAAATACGTACAACGATTCCTTGTATTTAGGATTCTGTTAATACAAGTACTGTTTAAACTCACGTATGTACACATAGTATAAGGTGAAAGTACACATACCGTACGGACTTGCCGGACGATCTGGCACTTGCTGTTACAGTCTCCCCTTGTTAAAGAAATTTCGTCCCGAAATTTAAGCATCAAAGTCGGGTTTCAATTCTCGAATAGATGGGGATACTTCGCTTTCATGTTGTCCTCGCGTTCCCAGGTAAACTCTGGTCCACGCTTGGAGTTCCATCGAACCTTTACAATAGGGATACGGCTTCGTTTCAGTCTCTTGACTTCACGTTCCATAATCTCTACAGGTTCTTCGATGAAATGTAGTTGTTCATCAATCTGTATCTCTTCCAATGGTATGATCAATGTTTCATCTGCTAGACACCTCTTGAGATTTGATACATGAAACACATCGTGTACTCCACTGAGTTCATCAGGGAGTCTGAGTCTGTATGCCACAGGACTTATACGTTGAGTAATCTCAAATGGTCCAACATACCGAGGTGCTAGTTTGCCTTTAGCCCCAAAACGAACTACGCCTTTCCATGGGGACACTTTCAACATGACTCGGTCACCCACATCGAATTCCAAAGGCTTGCGCCGTTTGTCTGCGTAACTCTTTTGGCGGCTACGTGTTACTTGTAATCGTCGTTGTATCTGGGCTATCTTATCAGTAGTTTCCTGAATAAGTTCAGGCCCAGTTATTCTGTTGTCTCCCACTTCGGTCCAACAAATCGTCGTTGTACTTAATGTATTTAAGTTTATACAAAAATACGTACAACGATTCCTTGTATTTAGGATTCTGTTAATACAAGTACTGTTTAAACTCACGTATGTACACATAGTATAAGGTGAAAGTACACATACCGTACGGACTTGCCGGACGATCTGGCACTTGCTGTTACAGTTCTCCACGTCCAGAAGAGTCCCAAAATTAGACTGGACGCGTCCTTTTTGTAGAGAAGAAAAATTAGGGTTTTGGAGCTGAAAATGCATGGGGCGCATCGCCTAGTGGAGGTGCGTGGGGCTAGGCGATGCGCGCGAGACAGAATAGTTGGGCGGCTTGCGATCGGTCGCTCTGACTAGGCGATGCGCGCGGAAGGTTTTGGGCCAGAGAATGTTCCCAGGCAGGGGTGAGCAAAGTCAGTTACCGGTAAGGTTATAGGAGATGATGGGTTCATCGGTCTCACGGTGAAGCCCGAACCCGAAGTTATTCCTTAGTCATTCGATTGTGACTCTTCTGATGTAAGTGTTCTTAGTTAACTTCACTTTCATTTTGTTGTCAGATCTGTTATGGTTGTCATTTCGATTGTGTTGATCGGTTGGTATCGGTTTGGAATTCGTGTAAAAACTGTTATCGATATGAAATTGACGTCGTGTTTGTGATTCATCGTTCCTGTTTGATTTGAGCTCTTGATATATCAGATCTGTAATTATGTTTACAAGTTTTGGCTTGTATGTTAACATATCATGAACAGTAACATGTACTGATGTATTGCAGTACCGTTTGCCCCAAAAGAAACACATAATTTTAATTTAATTTGCTGATTAATGGTTGATTAATTCATAAAGTAATTGTAAACATTTCAATACCGATTCATCCAGAAATTCATGCTTTGCTATCTGTTTTTCTGTGGTCATTTTTATCTTGATCTATATATGAATCGTTATCTACAAATTGTTTGAATACTTCAGATTATTTATTGATTTCTCTTTTCTTCCTTAGTCATTCGATTGTGATTTGTGACTTGTGTTTTGAAGCATGAAATGCATTGTTTATTTGTGATTAACTTATGCACACAAGGTGCTCGATTAAATGCCACATTATGTTTCTTTGTTTTCTGAGTTTAAGAACTACAGGTAAACTGCATCAAAGGTTTTAGTTAAGTTTAAAATGTAGCTTTATGTTCCTTATAGCTATCAACTCTACAATTATGCACTTAACATTAGTTGAATGTCATTTGGATAATATATGCAAGAAACATGTTAAACCAACATTTGTTTACTATAAACCTTATTAACATTAGAGTGAACCGCCAAACGAACAGCACCTAACTAATCTTCTCATAATATAGAGAACACCAAGGGATATCCCCACCTTCATGCATACCTCATATAATTTCAAACACATAATATAATTAAAAGAACAAATGATAATTGGCGACAGTTGGTTAATGTTGAAGACGTGAAAAAGTTTGGGACAACTGGTAAAGAAATCCAAAATGGAAAATAGACAAGTAACAAAATAATGAAACCATATTGAAATTGTTTGTTTGATGCTATTCCACATCATTATTTGCATAACTTGGCTCGAGCTTCTCCGAAATTTCTACAAAAATAATTAAAAGATTGTTTATATTAATATTAGAAGTAAGCTAAATAAATACAAGTATGTCAAAAGTTTACTTTTCCCAATGTCATCAAAGTCAACCATATCTTCCATGATATTAATATCTTTTCTTGATTTTCTAATCCAATCCTGAGTGCACATTAGTGCTTCTATGACTGGAGCAGACAATGAACTTCTATATTGGTCAAGAACTCTTCCACCCGTACTGAATGCAGATTCTGATGCAACGCTTGAAACTGGAATAGCAAATATATCTACAACTCCACAACAGTAAATTAACAATCAGAAATTAACATGTAATAAAATAATGAACTGAAAATATAATAAAACCTTTTGCCATTTTTGATAAAATTGGATATCTCGAGGAAGAAGCTTTCCACCTTTGCAATAGATCAAAATTTGGGTACCACCCTTTCTCTTTATCTTCAAGGTACTTTTGTAGTTCTGATTTAGTGTTGTATGAACTAAAACCACCACTTGATTGGCATTTTGAAAAAAAATCACAATCTCCCTCTGGAAAAATTTGAACATTTTCTTCACTTTCAGGAAATGCATTTGAACTCTCTGTGTCATACACCAATTTATATTCCTCAAACAATAACTGAAATGCGTCACTTATAGGTTGAATAATTGAATCAACCTTTTTGTCCACTTCCTCTTGTTTGTCCTTCTCTGTTTTCTCTGAATTGCATATTATAGTATAACCGAACTTAATAACACGCAATTTCTGTCTAGGATCAAAAATAGCTGCAAAATAAAGCAACTTATTTATATCAGAATCATGTTGCCAATACTTCTCAAACTTAAGCTGCATTTTACTACCCGTAACTTTGCTCGTTAAATCACTAGAACCCCTCATCTACCTTAAATGGTTATCAATTTCTGTAATATCCTTGTAGAAAATATTAACAACTACATTTGTAGATGATGAAGCTTTTATTGTCTTTTGTTTAAACTTTTCTAAAGCCTTAGATAATTGTCTTGCATAATGCCAATCTGTTGTAGTGGGAACATTATCACTACCCAAGTCATTCCTATAGTTTGATTCTTCCAAATCATACTCTTCAAATGCTTTCTCAAACTTTTCAGCCCTAACAGTCATCTCGTAGGTAGAGTTCCATCGGGTTGGGAAATCTAAACACAACAATGCTTTACTTTCAATGTTGGATGCCTTAACACACTTTTTAAACAAGTCTAGCCTTTTAGGGGATATTCTAATATACCGAATGGCATTTTTGATACGATCAATCGGGTAGGTCTTACCACTAAGTCCATCTTGAACAATCAAATTAATTATATGTGCCATACACCGAATATGTAAAAATCTCCTGGATAACAACTGGTTTTTTAGTCTACTCTTCAGAAAGGAAACAGTATCATTGGAAGAAGCATTGTCTATAGTAACAGTTAGAACATTATCAATATCCCACTCTTTTAAACATTGAACCAAAACCCTACCAATATCTTCTCTCTTATGGCTAAAGATAGGTTTAAAATTAATAATCCTTTTATGTAAAACCCAGTTGTCATCAATAAAATGGGCTGTCACACACATGTATTTGATTCTCTGAACAGACATCCACGTATCGGTAGTCACCTTGATTTATTATTTGCAAAAACGATTTCAACTTGCCCTTTTCTTCAAGAAAGATTTCCCCGACATCTCTAGAAACCATAAACCTACTAGGTAGCTTAAAATTGGGACATATTGTTTCCATAAGCTTTCTAAAGCCTTCATGCTCAACGGTTGTGAATGGTAGCTCGTCTAACACTATCATCTACGCAACGGCTTTTCTACTTGTTTTGGCACAGAATTTCCAAGTTAACTTCACCACTAGGCCCCCCCCATATCATCGTTCTTCTTTAAAAAGATGTTGGTTTGACCTTTCACCTTGTCGGGATGCTTCTCACATGAAATTAAGTGTCGATTCAAAGCAGACTTCCCGTTTCTAGACGGGTCAGCAGCAAATATCTTTAAGCAGTGCTTACATCTAGCTTTTTTCCCCCTCATCATCAGTGAATTTTTCAAAATCATCCCATACGCGAGAACGCCCCTTCTTGGTTGAATCTACGGTTTTTGCCTTCTTTTTTTGGTTTTGTTTTTTGACAGGTTGTGTTTTTATTTTCTCTGGCAGGTGAGAATCATCACTTGATAAATTCTCAATGTTAGTTGAATCCATCTACAATAAGAAAACAAAATTATCAATGACGTAAATAAATAAATAAATCAAAAAAGTGCAATTATATCTCTTTCTGTTTGTAGCTTTATGACTAGAAGCAAAACTGCAAGTTTCAACTATGGCTATGTAGTTTGAAGGGTAAAAGGGCTTCAATGGAGGATTACATGGAAACAACGATATCAGAAGTTGATGATCAAATGGTTGCCTTCTTTGGTGTTTTTGATGGTCAGAATTTAAATTATTTTAGGGGACAATGTAATCGATTTTAAAGTTTTGTTTTATGATCTTATAAGGTATTTAGCTCATGGTGGTTCAACAACAGCAGATAATCTTAAGAACACCCTTTTCAAGAATTTAAGCAATCATCCTAGTTTTGTGACAGACACTAAGACAACTATAGGTATATCGGAAATTGATTTTTATTAATTGGTTTTGATTGTTAATGTAATAGTATTGTTTTTGTAATCATAATTAACATGCTAAATATGTGATAAAGGTAATAGAAAAATTGTTTGTGAATCATTTTAATTGGCTGGCAGTTGAAGCATTTAGACAGACTGATGCTGATTATCTTAATGGAAAAAATTCTCAACAAAGAGACGCGGGCTATACTGCATCAACTGCTGTAATTATTGGTGACCGGATTTTGGTAGCAAATGTAGGAGATTCTAGAGTTGTTGCTTGCAGGGCTGGCTCTGGTTGGTTGGTTGACTTACTACTTAATTTAGTAGTGCTTTTATCTGAGTCACATGTAAAAGTTCTGGAATATTTATTTGTCTCACTTTTTAAGAATGTAGCATCCATGACTCTGTGATTAGCCTAATAAGGTAAAGAATTTCCTATTGATGATATTAAACATTAACTAAAAACATCAAGGGTGCATTTGATTCGCAGAATTCAATGGGATTCAATGAATTGGTTGTCATATGTACCAGTTGTGATGCGTTTGGTTGTCATATGTACCAATTTTAATGGGTTTTTTGATTCAATATTATTGAATAATGCTTTACTTTATATCAGGTTTTAAGTATTAGCCCACGTATATATTTTTTTGGTGATTGATGCATTGGATGATGGTGTAAAAATACCACAGTAAGTATGCACTCTAACCTTGTTGTTCCAGCCTTGCAGGACTTGAAGGATCCTTCAATGGTGCTGTTGATGCTATGCAGTAATGCAGATGCAAGGATTTGAGTTTTTGGAAGGTTTACGTATTCTTTTTTGGCCGTATACTAGGTTAAATGCAGGCATGTGGGTTTTTTTTTGTGTATATTTTACGTGGGCCAGGTATTCAGAAAACAGAATTTGTTTTTTTGTTTAATATTATTAAGGTGTTCGGGCTTTGTATTTTTTCGGGTATTTTGCCTTCAAGACCGAGACCGGACCAATACCCGAAATCCCATGAATCCCAGGACCGAATACCATTTGTAATGTAAAAAACCGGTTTCGGTTTCCGATCTTTTAAGGTCCGGTTATTCGGGTTTTTACGGGTACCCGGAATTCTGCTCACCCCTATTCCCAGGCACATCGCCTGGGATCAGATGGTGGCCTGGGGTGTACCACCTAGGGCTAAATTCTTCAATTTCTTCGCTCGGTCAATCGCACTCGATTCCGATGCTCGTGTGCCTTCGTTTCCGCTTCCCCGGGACACAATCCTGCATAAAAATAAGAAAAATGTAAAAAGGAACGAAAAACAACTCACAATATAAACAATACTTACGAAAACAGACTCGATTATGTACAAAAACGAATGTGTTAAACTAACACATCACCACCTGACCCACCACCTATGATCATTGTCTTCCATTTATGGTGGAGTTTTCATTTATAGTGGAGAGATAGAGTGATGAGAGACTATAAAGATAGTTTGAATTTTTAAATGAGAAAGAGATAGAAAAATAAAAGGAAATATATAATGAGAGTGTTAAATAGACTAAAATATCCTTTATATATATTATTAAATCAAAAGGTAAATTGATAAAAATGGACGATCCGGATAAGGTTTAACAGTTTTCTCTTTAACATCGATTTTTCAAATGATACAACCCTCATACATATATATATATATATATATATCACACCATTTTCGTTTTTCTTCAAGGACTTCCACTTGTGTGACGATTTTGACCTGTTTACAAGCAAAATCACAAAACTTTTTCTAAATAAAAGTTGTTCTTAACGCCTTAAAATAGTAGATTAGAAAGTTTCACGATTTTATTCCAACAAGTTCTATTGAAAACTCACCCAAACAAGCCACACATAATCTGTCCAAAAGTAGGAGTTATAAAATTAAACATTTTACCATAAGATTTATTTATTTAATGCCTACGCACTACACGCTGGTTTAGGAGAAAATGAGAAGCGCCAATTTTGGGATGGGATGGACGAAGTCGTAAGAACCATCCCCGTAGATGAGAAGATATGTATAGGAGGAGATTTCAATGGCCATATCGGGAAAGAGATTGAGGGATACCCGTCGATACATGGAGGCCAAGGCTTCGGGACCAGAAACGAGGGTGGTATCAACCTCCTGGATTTTGCGATGGCGCATGACTTAGGAATTGTAAACTCCATCTTTAAGAAGAGAGATTCACATTTGATCACGTTCAGCAGTGGAGGACATGACACACAGATTGATTATCTGTTGATGCGACGAGGAGATCGTAGCAGATGGTTGGACTGCAAGGTTTTGCCGGGAGATGCAGTGGTGTCGCAACATAGACTTTTGGTGACAGATATTGCAATACGCAAGAAGTTGGTCGAGGAGAAGAAACATGAACCGATGATCATATGTGGTTGTTTAAAAGGAGAAAAGATAGCGGAGTTTAGAGACAAGGTTATTGCAGGGAAGGATAGCAGAATGTATGAGGACACAAACAGCATGTGGGAAGCAATGTCGGACAATGTGACAAGAGTCGCTCAGGAGACATTAGGAATGACAACTAGAAGGATAAGCGGGCAGAAAGAATAGTGGTGGTGGAACGACGAGGTGCGCTAGAAGGTTCGAGCAAAGCAGGAGAGGTTTAGAGAGTTGGTCAAGTGTACGGACGGAGTAGAGAAAGAAAGATTGAAGAATACCTACAAAGAAGCGAAAAGACAGGCGAAGAAGACGGTAGCGGAGGCTAAAGATAAGGCATATAGAGAGATGTATAAATTTCATGAAACCAAAGAAGGAGAGCACGTCATGTTCAAGATTGCAAAGGCCAGGGAAAGGAAGAGACAAGATATAGGATTAGTGAGATTCATAAAAGGAGAGGATGGACGAGTTCTAGTAAAGGAGAAGGACATCAGAGAGAGGTGGCAAACATACTTTAGTGAATTATTCAACAACACGGACAACGCAGAAGGTAGTGAGCATCTCACTAACGGAGAAACACAACGGAACAACTGCTATTATAGATGCGTTACTAAAGAAGAAGTACAGAGAGAGCTTAGAAAGATGAGAAAGGCGAAAGAGGTGGGACCGGACAATATCCCTATTGAAGTATGGATATGTTTACAAGATGAAGGAATTAGCTGGTTGACAACTTTTTTTAACACCATAATCAAGACAGGCAAGATGCCGGACCAGTGGAGAATTAGTGTCTTAGTTCCCTTATATAAGAACAAGGGAGACGCACAATGTTGTACTAACTACAGGGGAATTAAACTGCTGTTTCATACTATGAAATTCTGGGAAAGAGTGATTGAGACAAGATTGAGGAGAGAAAATCAAGTGACTGAGAACCAATTTGGTTTTATGCCAGGGAGGTCGACCACAGAGGCGACACACATTCTGAGAAGGATGATGGAGAGTTATAGGGAGAAGAAGAGAGATTTACACATGGTGTTCATTGATTTGGAGAAAGCATATGATAGTGTGCCACGCCAGGTGATTTGCGATAGCCTGGAGAGAAGAAGTATCCCTTGGACGTATATAGAGGTGGGACTACACCAAGGTTCGGCACTTAGCCCGTTCCTCTTTGCAGTTATTCTAGATGAGTTGTCGAGGTCTATTCAGCAAGACATTCCATGGTGCATGCTTTATGCGGATGATATCGTACTAATGGTAGAAAACAAAGAGGATCTAAATGCGAGGCTAGAAGAGTGGCGATTCGCCCTAGAGAGTAAAGGCCTGCGCATCAGTAGGTCAAAGACCGAGTATCTATACTGCAACTTTAGTGGTAGCGTCGACGACGATAACCATCTCACTATTGGAGACCAAGAGGTGTCAAAGACAGCAAGGTTTAAATACATGGGATCATTCGTCCAGCGTGACGGAGACGTTGATTGTGATGTAGCCCACCGCGTCCAGGCAGGTTGGAACAGGTGGAGAGCAGCCACAAGCATTCAATGCGACAAGAGATTCCCAGAAAAACTAAAAGGCAAATTCTATAAGGTTGTAGTCAGACCGGCCATGATGTATGGAAGCGATTGTTGGCCAATAAAGAAGATTCAGGCTAGAAAGTTGGAGACGACAGAGATGAGAATGTTACGATGGATGTCAGGGCACACACGTATCAACAGAATAAGGAACGAAGTCATCAGGGAGAGATTAGGAGTAGCATGCATCTCAGACAAAGTAAGGGAAGGAAGATTGAGATGGTTTGGAAATGTGAAGCGAAGGGACTTGACGGCGCCTGTACGAAGAGTGGAGAACCTCACTGTGGTGGGGAAAAGGTATAGGGGCCGACCTAGGTTGACATGTGAGAAAACAGATTCGCCAGGATTTATTAGAATTGCACCTCTCTGAGGACATGATCAATGATAGAACTTCATGGAGATGTAGGATAAGAGTGTGTCACACCCCCAAATTCCCACTCGTGGTGTCAGTCCACGTGGGTGTGACGTGGCCAGGATCATAGCTCATGGTCATATAGAACGACTCTATATGAGTTACACATTCACACAGATTGTAAAGCAATATAAGTTTCATTCAATAAGCAGCGGAAAGTGTTAAATATCAGAAATACATATGTTTGCAGCGGAAAGTAATTGTTCAAGACACTACAAAGATTAAATTGTTTTCAAAACAGAACACATGCACACAAGCCTAGGACATGAGTCTATATGTAAGCTTGACTCCTTAGTGTGTCCTTGTGAGCGTCCTAGCGTGTGCTCCATTAGTTACCTGAGAATACATGCGAAACGTGTCAACTAAAAAGTTGGTGAGTTCACAGGTTTAGACAGACAGAAAAGTAAACAGACATATACTGGGTAATGTTAAGTTGTTTGTTGGATACTACGATCCGTGGAGTGTGTCAGTTCATCTTACCGAAACTAGACTGTTTCCGTTTGCCTCCGCGAGTCATCGCTGAACTCGCAATTCACATCGAAATTACACTCGTTATGACCTCCAGTCAACATTGGTGCCGAGTGGGGCTAGTCAAACCCAGTAGTACTACGTAATTACGACTCGTTTGTTACACAACTAACGGTAAGGATAAGTGAGGACTTTAAGCGATAATAGTTACACTCGAAAATGGTTTTCACAACATACCAGTCATACATCTAAAACAGTTGCATTGTATTCTCACCCCAATAGTTTAACAAAAGCAGTTAAAGAGTAAAAGTGGGGCTGTAAACTCACCTGAGTTTATGTTATGCGTTAGCTCAAAAGAGTGCAAGTGTAGCTCGCCGGCTAGTAGTCACCTATATCACATAGGTACTATGAGTTTGTGTTCACAAGTGTGGGTCTCACCGGACCGTGTTAGTGTTCAACAACACTAAGTGGTTACGTAGGTCGAGTTGACCGTGTTTGACCGTGTCGATCGTGTTTGACCTAACGACCCGTTGGTGACGGTTGGGATCAAGTGTTCGTGTATCGTGCGGTTTTTGTATCGTGTGAAGTGTACGGATACCAAAATCATTCCGATAAAGAAACTTACTATTTATGGTAAGTTTCTATTTTAGGAAAGTTTCCATATTTGGCAAGTTATGCATAAAATCATATTCCGATTACTCTAACATGCATATTTATCC
The DNA here is from genome assembly GCA_009363875.1 of Mikania micrantha. Lineage (NCBI taxonomy): Eukaryota > Viridiplantae > Streptophyta > Magnoliopsida > Asterales > Asteraceae > Mikania > Mikania micrantha. The sequence continues at coordinate 123,608,719 of CM018691.1, forward strand.
TAAATGAGCATGTTATCACATAGCACATAGTTACACATAGTCGGTTTAACATAGTTTGCGCGTAAAAGTTTCCTTATTTGGAAAGTTTCTAAAATAAGCATATTTTCACAAATTTAACAATCAACATCGCTTATTATCATCATATTAGTCCTAACTAGTCTATCAATCATGCTCGTTACAACTAACATGTGACAATTTATAGAATTTACAAATAAAGTTACTATATTTAGTAACTTATAGAAATAACTCCAAATCAAGTTTCCCAATACTTATTCCTTCCAATAACATCATATAATCACTAAATGAGCATGTTAGACTCAAAACATTATCATACATTTTGCTCATTTGAAATCTCGTGACAAAAAGTTACTATTTATAGTAACGTTTACAAAAATCATACTTTTGATTATTCTAGACATTTCCATGAATCAAGTATCCATCGCAATGGTTTCTAATCATCATTTTAAGCATAGCATATAAATCTAAACACATGCATGTGGTCATTTCATCAAAAATCACCAATATGTAACATAAAAGTTACTATTTTTAGTAATAATCATCAAATGACCATTTTTGACATGATCAAACATCCTAAATCATGTAGGACATCATCAATATCACATCTAGCAACATTTCAATATCAAAAATCGTCAAACACATCATGGATCGTGCATGCATGTGGATCAAAGTAACCATTTCTTAGTTAAATCAACAAATAGCCATTAAATCTTAATAGTATCATCATAGATCACCATCATTTCACCAAATCAGTAGCAAACACATTCATTAACAGATTATTAGCATCAAAAATTCGTGACAATGGTAGTGGTGGTGATGCATGTGGCCTAGATGGCTTGCATGTGCGATTTCAAGTGCTAAAACCCGAAATAGTGTTAAGAAACTACCTTAGGAGGTGCAAGATAATCAAGATAAGGCTGGAGCAGATGTGTATGGCTTCAAGACGTCCAGAAACAGCCTCTACAGCGGCTTCGACTCGTGCAAGGTGGTAATGGGTGTCTTCTAACTTGCTCCAAGCTTCCAAATGACTTCAATCCTTCAACAAAGTCTTCCAATGGTACAATGGTGGTGTAACAGAGGGTAGATGGTCGAGAAAGAAGGTTTCAGTCGCGAGGAATCGGAGGAAGAATAAACAGAATGATTAACATTTGGATTTATAAGATTTTTGCGTGTTGGGGTCTTCGCGTACCGCGGAGACTGCCCAAAAAGCAACCCCGCGTACCGCGGTGATTAAAATAATAATTCTGTTCCCGAAACACGCCGCGTACCGCGGTGGTGGAAGATGATCGGTCGTCGCGTACCGCGACGTTTTTCGGAGAATTCAAATTTCCCCGCTCAAGCTTCGCGTACCGCGAAAGCCCAATTGATTGCCCATCGCGTACCGCGATGGGTTTCGGCTGAGTCCAATAGGCCCAATTCATTGTTTTGAACCGAATCTTTCGTATTTCTCGAATACGATCATCGTTTCTCGTTCTATTGGTCTTGTTCTAGCTAATTTAGGTTCACCGAACCTAAGTGCAGTGTTTTCGTGTTACCGCTTGATCCGTTCACCAACGTTCGTCATTCAAGACACGTGCGAGTGTTGTGCGATAATTCCTCGAATTATCGGCGTGTTCAGACTGTTGTGCCACGTGTCACACTAAATGCATTTATTCTAGTGCCACGTATGAAATAATAATAAACATTTTTATTAAAATAATAGAGTTGCTGACCTGGAAATTACGAGGTGTCACATCATCCCCTAGTTATTGGGAATTTCGTCCCGAAATTCAGTTCATGTGCCGGTGTTGGCTTGTTCGGCGAATAGATGAGGGTATTTCTTCTTCATCTGATCCTCCCGTTCCCAGGTGTATTCCGGTCCTCGTCGTGAGTTCCATCGAACTTTTACAATGGGTATCTTACTATGTTTCAACTTCTTGAGTTCTCGATCCATAATTTCCACCGGTTCCTCTATGAAGTGTAGTTGTTCATCGATCTGGATTTCCTCTAAAGGAATTGTGAGAGTTTCGTCCGACAAACACTTCTTGAGGTTTGAAATGTGAAACACGTTGTGTACGTTACTTAGTTCCTGTGGTAGCTGTAGTTCGTAGGCCACCGGGCCTATCCGTTTAGTGATCTCGAAAGGTCCTATATAGCGAGGGTTTAGCTTTCCCCGTTTCCCAAATCGTATCACTCCCTTCCAAGGCGAGACTTTAAGAAGTACTCGGTCTCCTACTTGGAATTCCAAAGGTTTGCGCCTCTTATCGGCATAGCTCTTCTGTCGATCCCGAGCTGCTGCCATTCTGTTACGAATTTGCACGATCTTTTCAGTTGTTTCGTGCACAAGCTCGGGTCCGGTCAGTTGGCTTTCCCCAACTTCCGCCCAACAGAGTGGTGATCTGCATTTACGCCCGTAAAGCGCTTCAAACGGTGCAGCTCCAATGCTAGTGTGGTAGCTGTTATTGTACGAGAACTCTACCAGGGGTAAGTGAGTCTCCCAGCTGTTACCGAAATCAATTACACATGCCCGAAGCATGTCCTCCAAAGTTTGGATGGTCCTTTCACTTTGACCATCGGTTTGTGGATGATAGGCTGTACTCATATTCAGTCTCGTTCCGAGCGCTTTGTGTAGGGACTTCCAGAAGTGTGCCGTGAAACGGCTGTCTCGGTCTGATATTATGGAGATTGGGACTCCGTGCCTGGATACAACTTCCTTCAGGTATATCCGGGTTAACTTTTCCAATTTATCGGTTTCCTTGATCGGTAGGAAGTGTGCTGATTTTGTGAGTCGGTCGACGATAACCCAGATGGTATCGCAACCACTCGTAGTCTTTGGTAGCTTTGTGATAAAATCCATAGAAATCTGTTCCCATTTCCATACTGGGATTTCCGGTTGTTGGAGTAGTCCGGATGGCTTCTGGTATTCAACCTTGACCTTTGAGCAAGTCAGGCACTTACTCACATACGTTGCGACTTCTGACTTCATGTTAGGCCACCAATAAGTTGCCTTTAGATCGTGGTACATCTTGTCAGAACCTGGATGTACTGAGTATCGACTCTTGTGAGCTTCATCCATCACTACTTCTCTCAAATCCCCGTAGCGTGGAATCCAAATTCGGTCCATTAGGTAGTAAGCTCCGTCATCCTTCTGTTTCATCTGTTTGTCCATCCCTCTCATGGCTTCGAGAGTGAGATTTTCGGTTTTCAACGCTTCTTGTTGTGCAACTCGAATTTGGTTAGGCAATTCGGAGTGTATGGTGAGTTGTAGCGCGCGCACGCGTTTGGTTGTTTCTTTCCGGCTTAGTGCGTCGGCGACTACATTGGCTTTACCGGGATGATACTTGATTGCACAGTCATAATCGCCTATTAGCTCGACCCATCTGCGTTGTCTCATGTTCAGCTCCTTTTGGTCGAAAATGTGCTGTAGGCTCTTATGATCAGTAAATATTGTGCACTTGGTGCTGTACAGATAGTGTCGCCAGATCTTTAGTGCGAACACTACGGCTCCCAACTCTAAGTCGTGAGTTGTGTAGTTCTTTTCATGCACTTTCAATTGTCGTGACGCATAAGCTATAACTTTCTCGCGTTGCATCAATACGCAACCGAGCCCTTGCTTTGAGGCGTCACAGTATACCACAAAGTCCTCGTCTGGTAGCGATAAGATTGGTGCACTGCACAACTTCTGTTTCAATAGGTCGAAAGCAGTTTCCTGTTTTTCTCCCCATTCGAACTTCTTGTCTTTATGCGTAAGAGACGTCAACGATTGTGCGATCTTCGAGAACCCTTCGATAAACCGCCTGTAGTACCCGGCCAACCCTAAGAATTGTCGCACTTCAGTTGGAGTCTTAGGTGCTGCCCAACTCTTGATTGCCTCGATTTTGGCTGGGTCTACATGTATCCCTTTTTCGTTTACCACATGTCCAAGGAACTGAACTTCGCGAATCCAAAAATCACATTTGGAGAATTTCGCGTATAGTTGCTCCTTCTTTAACAGTTCTAGGACACGTCTCAAGTGATTGGCATGTTCCTCCTGAGTCTTGGAATAGATCAGGATGTCATCTATGAATACGATTACGAACTTGTCGAGATACGGTTTACACACCCGATTCATGAGATCCATAAATACTGCCGGTGCGTTAGTCAATCCAAATGGCATGACCAGAAATTCGTAATGTCCGTACCGCGTCCTGAATGCGGTCTTTGGTATATCGTTCTCTTGTATCCTGAGTTGATGGTAACCCGATCTCAGATCGATTTTCGAATAGAAGCTTGACCCTTGCAACTGGTCAAACAAATCGTCTATTCGGGGTAGAGGGTATCGGTTCTTGATCGTTACCTTGTTCAATTCTCGATAGTCTATGCACATACGGAATGAACCGTCTTTCTTTTTAACGAACAAGACCGGAGCTCCCCACGGTGAAAAACTCGGTCTAATAAATCCCTTATCCAATAACTCTTGCAGTTGATTAGATAGTTCCTGCATTTCTGTAGGAGCCAGTCGATATGGTGCCTTGGCTATCGGTGCTGCTCCTGGCGTTAGATCTATCTGAAACTCCACTTGTCGTGCCGGTGGTAGTCCCGGTAGATCGTCAGGAAAGACCTCTGGATAATCGCGGACAACAGCAATGTCTTCAATCTTTCGTTCCTTCTTTGGTTGTTCGGAGATAAGAGCCAGAATAGCCGTGTATCCTTTCTTTAGGTATTTGCTAGCCTTCATGCAAGACATGATGTTTAGTGGTATCCCGCGTCGTTCCCCTTGAATTGAAATCTGCTCACCACTTGGCAACGTAACTCGTACGATCTTCTCGTTGCACACGATCTCAGCATGGTTTGCAGATAACCAATCCATTCCAATCACCACGTCGAAGCTTTCGAGAGTTACTGGCATCAGGTCGATCACCAACTGATGGTTCGCTAGTGTTAGAACGCATCCTTTGATGATGTGTTGTGTTTCGATGAGTTTTCCATCCGCTAACTCTACGGTATACTTATAATCTAGTGGTGTTGGTGTCATGTCAAGCAATTTGCTAAATTCACTAGAGATAAAACTCCTATCGGCACCGGTATCGAATAATATACTAGCGTAGACATTATTTAAAAGAAACGTACCGGTGACGACGTTCGGATCATCTTTGGCTTCACCAGATCCGATTACGAATGCTCGTCCTCTAACCGGGTTGCCTCCTGCGTTCTTGTTTTGTGGACAGTCTCGGCGCATATGTCCGGGCTTGCCACAAGTGAAGCACCCCTTTAGTGTGTTATCCTTGTTGAGGTTGGGGTTGGGGTTCGATCGGCATTCTTTGGCTAGATGCCCGTTCCTTCCACAGTTGGTGCACTTGGTCCTCTTGCATTGACCGAAGTGATGGAAGTTGCAGATGTTGCATTTTGGGCTGTTACCCTGATATCCTCCCTTGCCTTGAGTGTTTGGTTGTGTGGCGGTGAAGACTTTGGCTGGTGCTGGTCGGTGTTGAGCTGGTGGTGGTGGTGAGAAAACACGGTTGTTGTTGGGTTCCCACTTTCGCTTGGGCTCTTGGGGTTTTAGGTGTTCACCCCTTTTTGGCAGTTTCCCCTGGGCTACCGCCTGGTCAGTTAGCTTGTGCGCCAAGCGAATCAGTGGTTGGATGGTGGCGTGATCGGCTGCTGTCACCGTGCTCTGTATTGCTCGGGCAATCCACTAATGAATTGCTCTATCTTTTTGTACTCCGGCGTCACCATTGCCGGGCACAACTTGCACAGTTCGTGAAATCGAGTACAGTATTTCTCGATCTCGGATCCCACCATTTTGTGCGTCCAGAATTCTTCTTCCAGCTTCCGAATTTCGTCCCGAGGACAATACTCCTCGTGGAGCATTCTCGTAAAGTTCTCCCATGGGATGGAGTTTGCAGTATCCAGCCCGAGTGTCTGGACATGAGAGTTCCACCAGGTGAGGGCCGGTCCCTCCAGTATTCCTGTGGCATATTTCACTCGGTTCTCGTCCGAGCATTCGGCCATAGAGAAGACCGATTCCACTTTCTCTATCCATCGGAGCAGTCCCACCGCTCCTTCGGTGCCCTGAAACTTGTGAGGATGGCAGCTCAGAAATGCTTTATACGAGCACCCCTTTGCCGCTCCTCCCTGGGGTCCTGTGCATCGGTAGTTCAATTCAACGTGTTAGTGGCTAGGCTGTCTACACTATGTCAGTTACGTTAGGCAAAAATTAGTACCGTTGTTGGTGCCACTCGTTTCGCTGGCGAGACGGTTGGCTTCGTACTCCGCGAGTACTTTGTTAAATTTCCGTTCGACCATCATGTCGATCCGTGCCTTTTCGGCCTTGCGTTTTAGTCGTAGAGCGTTGCTTCCTCGTGCAGACATGTTTCTATATAGAGAGGTTAGAGTGTTAGTCATCATGTGCTAAGTGTTAGCCGAAGTTAGGATAGTTGTCATGTCAGATATCATAGCAAGATTTCACTAACAGTGTTAACAATAATAAGGCAGATAATAGCAAATCATAATTTTCATTAATATCCAATTTGAAGTACAATAATTTGAAAGGAAAGTACAATGCAAATTTTCCGAGCACATCCCGCTCGTCTAGGCCAAAAGGAAATAAAATGAAACAAACAATACCAAAATAATAAAACCCACTAATCCGAGTCCATGGAGACATGGGAGATGTCGCTAGCTGCGTCCTCATCATCATCCTCGTCCTCTTCCGGGTCCTCGTCCGGATCTTCGTCGGGACCCTCGAGGTCCTCGGCCTCGAACTGTGGCTCATCGTCCTCGGCTGGTGGTTCCTCGATAAATTGCGCCGCCCATGCGTTAAGCATGGCGTCGCTCGCCTGCACCATCGCCTGCGTCTCGACGATGTCCGTCCGGTTCTCGGTAATACGCCCGTCGTGCTCCTGCACAACATCAACTATCTGCCCATGCTGGGACATGAGCTGAGCCACTTGGAGACGTAGTGTCTCCACCGTCTCCTCTAGACGATCCTTCTCCTCCTCCAGCCGGTCACTTCGCCTTTCCAGGCGATCGTTCTTCTCGCGAAGAACACGCACCTCGTCGGATAGCTCGGCACTCCTCCGAAACTCCCGCCGGGTTACGGCCACATGAGCCGCGAAGGCTCTCTCCATCGGCATCCCAAGTGCCGGTAGTCGCGGACCCTCAGAGGTATCACCTCTGTATCGCGGGGTAGGTACCCGCTCAGTCTCTATCCACCGTAATAAGAGGCTAGGCAGCCATCCCCAGTAACGCTCCCGCGCCAACATCTGGGTCCTCCTCTCCATTTCCGCGTCCACCTGTGCTACAATACTGTCGATCCTACGTCGACTGTCCTCGGTCAAGTCATCGATGGCTGGGCGTTTGCCCGGGTTCCTGCCAGCGTCTCTGTTGTTGTCGGCCATCCTGTAAATTCTCAGGTTAGTACATAGTAGTTCAATAAAAGAATTAACATCGGCGTGCAAATTCTAGTGTAGTGTCTAATATTGAGCAGTGGCTATAGTCTAAGTTTACTAAATGCAAACCTAGTTCCCTATAACCAAGGCTCTGATACCAGTCTGTCACACCCCCAAATTCCCACTCGTGGTGTCAGTCCACGTGGGTGTGACGTGGCCAGGATCATAGCTCATGGTCATATAGAACGACTCTATATGAGTTACACATTCACACAGATTGTAAAGCAAACAAGTTTCATTCAATATGCAGCGGAAAGTGTTAAATATCAGAAATACATATGTTTGCAGCGGAAAGTAATTGTTCAAGACACTACAAAGATTAAATTGTTTTCAAAACAGAACACATGCACACAAGCCTAGGACATGAGTCTATATGTAAGCTTGACTCCTTAGTGTGTCCTTGTGAGCGTCCTAGCGTGTGCTCCATTAGTTACCTGAGAATACATGCGAAAAGTGTCAACTAAAAAGTTGGTGAGTTCACAGGTTTAGACAGACAGAAAAGTAAACAGACATATACTGGGTATGTTAAGTTGTTTGTTGGATACTACGATCCGTGGAGTGTGTCAGTTCATCTTACCGAAACTAGACTGTTTCCGTTTGCCTCCGCGAGTCATCGCTGAACTCGCAATTCACATCGAAATTACACTCGTTATGACCTCCAGTCAACATTGGTGCCGAGTGGGGCTAGTCAAACCCAGTAGTACTACGTAATTACGACTCGTTTGTTACACAACTAACGGTAAGGATAAGTGAGGACTTTAAGCGATAATAGTTACACTCGAAAATGGTTTTCACAACATACCAGTCATACATCTAAAACAGTTGCATTGTATTCTCACCCCAATAGTTTAACAAAAGCAGTTAAAGAGTAAAAGTGGGGCCGTAAACTCACCTGAGTTTATGTTATGCGTTAGCTCAAAAGAGTGCAAGTGTAGCTCGCCGGCTAGTAGTCACCTATATCACATAGGTACTATGAGTTTGTGTTCACAAGTGTGGGTCTCACCGGACCGTGTTAGTGTTCAACAACACTAAGTGGTTACGTAGGTCGAGTTGACCGTGTTTGACCGTGTCGATCGTGTTTGACCTAACGACCCGTTGGTGACGGTTTGGATCAAGTGTTCGTGTATCGTGCGGTTTTTGTGTCGTGTGAAGTGTACGGATACCAAAATCATTCCGATAAAGAAACTTACTATTTATGGTAAGTTTCTATTTTAGGAAAGTTTCCATATTTGGCAAGTTATGCATAAAATCATATTCCGATTATTCTAACATGCATATTTATCCTAAATGAGCATGTTATCACATAGCACATAGTTACACATAGTCGGTTTAACATAGTTTGCGCGTAAAAGTTTCCTTATTTGGAAAGTTTCTAAAATAAGCATATTTTCACAAATTTAACAATCAACATCGCTTATTATCATCATATTAGTCCTAACTAGTCTATCAATCATGCTCGTTACAACTAACATGTGACAATTTATAGAATTTACAAATAAAGTTACTATATTTAGTAACTTATAGAAATAACTCCAAATCAAGTTTCCCAATACTTATTCCTTCCAATAACATCATATAATCACTAAATGAGCATGTTAGACTCAAAACATTATCATACATTTTGCTCATTTGAAATCTCGTGACAAAAAGTTACTATTTATAGTAACGTTTACAAAAATCATACTTTTGATTATTCTAGACATTTCCATGAATCAAGTATCCATCGCAATGGTTTCTAATCATCATTTTAAGCATAGCATATAGATCTAAACACATGCATGTGGTCATTTCATCAAAAATCACCAATATGTAACATAAAAGTTACTATTTTTAGTAATAATCATCAAATGACCATTTTTGACATGATCAAACATCCTAAATCATGTAGGACATCATCAATATCACATCTAGCAACATTTCAATATCAAAAATCGTCAAACACATCATGGATCGTGCATGCATGTGGATCAAAGTAACCATTTCTTAGTTAAATCAACAAATAGCCATTAAATCTTAATAGTATCATCATAGATCACCATCATTTCACCAAATCAGTAGCAAACACATTCATTAACAGATTATTAGCATCAAAAATTCGTGACAATGGTAGTGGTGGTGATGCATGTGGCCTAGATGGCTTGCATGTGCGATTTCAAGTGCTAAAAACCCGAAATAGTGTTAAGAAACTACCTTAGGAGGTGCAAGATAATCAAGATAAGGCTGGAGCAGATGTGTATGGCTTCAAGACGTCCAGAAACAGCCTCTACAGCGGCTTCGACTCGTGCAAGGTGGTAATGGGTGTCTTCTAACTTGCTCCAAGCTTCCAAATGACTTCAATCCTTCAACAAAGTCTTCCAATGGTACAATGGTGGTGTAACAGAGGGTAGATGGTCGAGAAAGAAGGTTTCAGTCGCGAGGAATCGGAGGAAGAATAAACAGAATGATTAACATTTGGATTTATAAGATTTTTGCGTGTTGGGGTCTTCGCGTACCGCGGAGACTGCCCAAAAAGCAACCCCGCGTACCGCGGTGATTAAAATAATAATTCTGTTCCCGAAACACGCCGCGTACCGCGGTGGTGGAAGATGATCGGTCGTCGCGTACCGCGACGTTTTCGGAGAATTCAAATTTCCCCGCTCAAGCTTCGCGTACCGCGAAAGCCCAATTGATTGCCCATCGCGTACCGCGATGGGTTTCGGCTGAGTCCAATAGGCCCAATTCATTGTTTTGAACCGAATCTTTCGTATTTCTCGAATACGATCATCGTTTCTCGTTCTATTGGTCTTGTTCTAGCTAATTTAGGTTCACCGAACCTAAGTGCAGTGTTTTCGTGTTACCGCTTGATCCGTTCACCAACGTTCGTCATTCAAGACACGTGCGAGTGTTGTGCGATAATTCCTCGAATTATCGGCGTGTTCAGACTGTTGTGCCACGTGTCACACTAAATGCATTTATTCTAGTGCCACGTATGAAATAATAATAAACATTTTATTAAAATAATAGAGTTGCTGACCTGGAAATTACGAGGTGTCACATCATCCCCTAGTTATTGGGAATTTGTCCCGAAATTCAGTTCATGTGCCGGTGTTGGCTGTTCGGCGAATAGATGAGGGTATTTCTTCTTCATCTGATCCTCCCGTTCCCAGGTGTATTCCGGTCCTCGTCGTGAGTTCATCGAACTTTTACAATGGGTATCTTACTATGTTTCAACTTCTTGAGTTCTCGATCCATAATTTCCACCGGTTCCTCTATGAAGTGTAGTTGTTCATCGATCTGGATTTCCTCTAAAGGAATTGTGAGAGTTTCGTCCGACAAACACTTCTTGAGGTTTGAAATGTGAAACACGTGGTGTACGTTACTTAGTTCCTGTGGTAGCTGTAGTTCGTAGGCCACCGGGCCTATCCGTTTAGTGATCTCGAAAGGTCCTATATAGCGAGGGTTTAGCTTTCCCCGTTTCCCAAATCGTATCACTCCCTTCCAAGGCGAGACTTTAAGAAGTACTCGGTCTCCTACTTGGAATTCCAAAGGTTTGCGCCTCTTATCGGCATAGCTCTTCTGTCGATCCCGAGCTGCTGCCATTCTGTTACGAATTTGCACGATCTTTTCAGTTGTTTCGTGCACAAGCTCGGGTCCGGTCAGTTGGCTTTCCCCAACTTCCGCCCAACAGAGTGGTGATCTGCATTTACGCCCGTAAAGCGCTTCAAACGGTGCAGCTCCAATGCTAGTGTGGTAGCTGTATTGTACGAGAACTCTACCAGGGGTAAGTGAGTCTCCCAGCTGTTACCGAAATCAATTACACATGCCCGAAGCATGTCCTCCAAAGTTTGGATGGTCCTTTCACTTTGACCATCGGTTTGTGGATGATAGGCTGTACTCATATTCAGTCTCGTCCGAGCGCTTTGTGTAGGGACTTCCAGAAGTGTGCCGTGAAACGGCTGTCTCGGTCTGATATTATGGAGATTGGGACTCCGTGCCTGGATACAACTTCCTTCAGGTATATCCGGGTTAACTTTTCCAATTTATCGGTTTCTTGATCGGTAGGAAGTGTGCTGATTTTGTGAGTCGGTCGACGATAACCCAGATGGTATCGCAACCACTCGTAGTCTTTGGTAGCTTTGTGATAAAATCCATGGAAATCTGTTCCCATTTCCATACTGGGATTTCCGGTTGTTGGAGTAGTCCGGATGGCTTCTGGTATTCAACCTTGACCTTTGAGCAAGTCAGGCACTTACTCACATACGTTGCGACTTCTGACTTCATGTTAGGCCACCAATAGTTGCCTTTAGATCGTGGTACATCTTGTCAGAACCTGGATGTACTGAGTATCGACTCTTGTGAGCTTCATCCATCACTACTTCTCTAAATCCCCGTAGCGTGGAATCCAAATTCGGTCCATTAGGTAGTAAGCTCCGTCATCCTTTGTTTCATCTGTTTGTCCATCCCTCTCATGGCTTCGAGAGTGAGATTTTCGGTTTTCAACGCTTCTTGTTGTGCAACTCGAATTTGGTTAGGCAATTCGGAGTGTATGGTGAGTTGTAGCGCGCGCACGCGTTTGGTTGTTTCTTTCCGGCTTAGTGCGTCGGCGACTACATTGGCTTTACCGGGATGATATTTGATTGCACAGTCATAATCGCCTATTCAGCTCGACCCATCTGCGTTGTCTCATGTTCAGCTCCTTTTGGTCGAAAATGTGTTGTAGGCTCTTATGATCAGTAAATATGTGCACTTGGTGCCGTACAGATAGTGTCGCCAGATCTTTAGTGCGAACACTACGGCTCCCAACTCTAAGTCGTGAGTTGTGTAGTTCTTTTCATGCACTTTCAATTGTCGTGACGCATAAGCTATAACTTTCTCGCGTTGCATCAATACGCAACCGAGCCCTGCTTTGAGGCGTCACAGTATACCACAAAGTCCTCGCTGGTAGCGATAGCGATAAGATTGGTGCACTGCACAACTTCTGTTTCAATAGGTCGAAAGCAGTTTCCTGTTTTCTCCCCATTCGAACTTCTTGTCTTTATGCGTAAGAGACGTCAACGATTGTGCGATCTTCGAGAACCCTTCGATAAACCGCCTGTAGTACCGGCCAACCCTAAGAATTGTCGCACTTCAGTTGGAGTCTTAGGTGCTGCCCAACTCTTGATTGCCTCGATTTTGGCTGGGTCTACATGTATCCCTTTTTCGTTTACCACATGTCCAAGGAACTGAACTTCGCGAATCCAAAAATCACATTTGGAGAATTTCGCGTATAGTTGCTCCTTCTTTAACAGTTCTAGGACACGTCTCAAGTGATTGGCATGTTCCTCCTGAGTCTTGGAATAGATCAGGATGTCATCTATGAATACGATTACGAACTTGTCGAGATACGGTTTACACACCCGATTCATGAGATCCATAAATACTGCCGGTGCGTTAGTCAATCCAAATGGCATGACCAGAAATTCGTAATGTCCGTACCGCGTCCTGAATGCGGTCTTTGGTATATCGTTCTCTTGTATCCTGAGTTGATGGTAACCCGATCTCAGATCGATTTTCGAATAGAAGCTTGACCCTTGCAACTGGTCAAACAAATCGTCTATTCGGGGTAGAGGGTATCGGTTCTTGATCGTTACCTTGTTCAATTCTCGATAGTCTATGCACATACGGAATGAACCGTCTTTCTTTTTAACGAACAAGACCGGAGCTCCCCACGGTGAAAAACTCGGTCTAATAAATCCCTTATCCAATAACTCTTGCAGTTGATTAGATAGTTCCTGCATTTCTGTAGGAGCCAGTCGATATGGTGCCTTGGCTATCGGTGCTGCTCCTGGCGTTAGATCTATCTGAAACTCCACTTGTCGTGCCGGTGGTAGTCCCGGTAGATCGTCAGGAAAGACCTCTGGATAATCGCGGAAACAGCAATGTCTTCAATCTTTCGTTCCTTCTTTGGTTGTTCGGAGATAAGAGCCAGAATAGCCGTGTATCCTTTCTTTAGGTATTTGCTAGCCTTCATGCAGACATGATGTTTAGTGGTATCCCGCGTCGTTCCCTTGAATTGAAATCTGCTCACCACTTGGCAACGTAACTCGTACGATCTTCTCGTTGCACACGATCTCAGCATGGTTTGCAGATAACCAATCCATTCCAATCACCACGTCGAAGCTTTCGAGAGTTACTGGCATCAGGTCGATCACCAACTGATGGTTCGCTAGTGTTAGAACGCATCCTTTGATGATGTGTTGTGTTTCGATGAGTTTTCCATCCGCTAACTCTACGGTATACTTATAATCTAGTGGTGTTGGTGTCATGTCAAGCAATTTGCTAAATTCACTAGAGATAAAACTCCTATCGGCACCGGTATCGAAAATATACTAGCGTAGACATTATTTAAAGAAACGTACCCGTGACGACGTTCGGATCATCTTTGGCTTCACCAGATCCGATTACGAATGCTCGTCCTCTAACCGGGTTGCCTCCTGCGTTCTTGTTTTGTGGACAGTCTCGGCGCATATGTCCGGGCTTGCCACAAGTGAAGCACCCCTTTAGTGTGTTATCCTTGTTGAGGTTGGGGTTGGGGTCGATCGGCATTCTTTGGCTAGATGCCCGTTCCTTCCACAGTTGGTGCACTTGGCCTCTTGCATTGACCGAAGTGATGGAAGTTGCAGATGTTGCATTTTGGGCTGTTACCCTGATATCCTCCTTGCCTTGAGTGTTTGGTTGTGTGGCGGTGAAGACTTTGGCTGGTGCGGTCGGTGTTGAGCTGGTGGTGGTGGTGGAAAAACACGGTTGTTGTTGGGTTCCCACTTTCGCTTGGGCTCTTGGGGTTTTAGGTGTTCACCCTTTTTGGCAGTTTCCCATGGGCTACCGCCCTGGTCAGTTAGCTTGTGCGCCAAGCGAATCAGTGGTTGGATGGTGGCGTGATCGGATGCTGTCACCGTGCTCTGTATCTGCTCGGCAATCCACAATGAATTGCTCTATCTTTTTTACTCCGGCGTCACCATTGCCGGGCACAACTTGCACAGTTCGTGAAATCGAGTACAGTATTTCTCGATCTCGGATCCC